>MU400578.1:0-225603 GCA_022578965.1 Xylaria sp. FL1777 | reverse complement strand
CTAATAAAAATAAGCTATTTATTAAAAGTAATAAAAAATAGTAGCTATATATTTTTAATTATAAAAAAGCAAAAAAAAAAAAAAAAGAAACTAAAGAACTATAGCTAAATATAAATTAGCGCAGAATATTATATATGTTTTATTTTTTTTGCTTTTTTTTTAGCCTTTTAAAACTATTATTTACTAATAATTCTTTATTGTGCTTTAGTAGTTTAAATTATATTAATAAATCTATAGCTAGCAATATATTTATATATATAAAAAAAGCACTTAAAAATAATATAACTATAATTAGTTCTACTAAAAACAACAAAACAAAAGTTATAACTACTGCTAAACGTAAAGCTAATTAGCTTAACTATATATTAAACGTTTAATAAATATTTAATTGCTGCTTTGTTTGCATTTTTAGTATTAATTTTAAGGTTAAACAAAATATATTTTTAGTAATATTTTTAATTTATACTTTGTTTACAAAATGCTTAGCATGTTTATTAAAAGCATGCTAATATATTATAAAAAGCTTAGTATATAAAACATAGCTATATTTTTTTTATTTATTTTATTTAAATATTTTTATAGCATTATAAACTAAAGAAAATATAATATTTATATTAATTACTTTGTTAAATATAGCAATAATATACTACTAAACTTTTTTTAGCATAAAATATTTTGCTATATTATTAATAGTAAAGTTTAAGTATTAATATAAGTTTGCAAAGTGTTTTATATAAAATTTTTAAAGCTTTTGCTATAAAAACTAAAAAATAGTTTTTTTTTAAAGCATAAACTGCTAATATATTTTTAATAGTAACTTTAATAATTAGTTAAAGTTATAATAATATAAATTATAGCATACTTTTTATTATATATTTTTTTGTTTTTTAATATTTTTATTATTTAATTGCTATAAAAACTATAAAGTATACTTTTTAAAGCATTTTATATTTATAAATTTATATATGTTTAGCTAAATAGCTTATAGCTTATTTTTAAACTTTAGTTTAGCTTTAGTTTATTTAGCAAGCTTAATTAGTTTAAACTATTTTAGTTTAAAGTTAACTATTAAACTATTTTTATTTTTAAGCTTATTAGTTATAAATAATTAGTAGTTTAATAATATAAACTATATATAATTAAACGTTAAGCTTTTTAACGCATTATTACTTATATTTGTTATAAAGCATAAATTATTTTAATTGTTTTTTAGTAGCTTTTTTTTATGCTTTAGTTTAAAAAGCTTAACTTTTTGCGCTTTTAATAAATCGAAATATTAATAAAAAGCAAAAAAAAATGCTATTTTTTATGTTATACTATTTTAAATAGCTTAATTAAACCTTTATAATAAGTTTAAAAAGTTTTTAAAAGCAACAAAGCTAAACTAAACAATACGTATTATATTATAAATATTTATTTTTATTCTAAAAGCTATAATAGCAAATATAATTTAATAAAAAAAGTTTAGCTTTATAAACTTATTATATAATTATTATTAGTTATTAAAACATATATTTATATTATATCTTTAAATAAAGCGCTTTATTTTAGTTAAAATAAACTTTAACCTTTAAAGCTATATTATTAAAAAATAGCGCATAGTAATAAGCTTTTTTTTGCTATTTATAAAAACAATGGTTTTAAGGATTAAGTGTGCTATATTATGTTATATTTTATTAATTAAAAAACTTAATTACTAGTAATTTTTTATAATAATATCTTTTTTTATAAAATAAACAACAAAAAATATATTAAGCTAATTAATTAAAATATAAACAAATTGCAATTTTTTTAAATAAGTATTTTGCTATTAAAATTTAGCTTTAAGCAATATAAACTTTTAAGCATTTAAGCTTAATATAACAATATAACTAAACTATAGTATATTTTATAAAATTAATGCTTTTATATAATATATATTAAAGTATATAATTTAGAAATTTTTTTATTAATAAACTATATAAAGCTTATTAATAACTATAAATATAATTTTTTAGTTAAATAAAAAGTTATAAAGCAAATTAATAAAGTATTTTTAAGTAGCTTATTTAAGCTTAAAAATAATATATATAAAGCATTTTAAAGCTAATTTAGTTTATATAACATTATTTTATTAAACAGTAAAAACATATTTTTATAACTATTTATATAATATTAATTAATTTTTATTATATTATTTATTATTAATAATAAATAAGTATTAAAAATTTAAGTAATTAAATTAAATTAATTATATTTTAATTGTTTTAATAAGTATAACTATAAAATTATTATATTTTGTATAATAACTAAAATAATTTATAATATAATGCTTTTTTTATAATTAGTTTAAGCTATTAATATAATATTATTATAATAAAATATTATATGCTAAATTAATTTAACTTGCTTAACTTTAAGCTTAAGCTTATATAATTTATTAAATTAATAATAATTTAAAATAGCATTAATAATAGTTTATATAAAGTTATATTTTAATATACGCTATTAATTATATTTTAATTATAGCAAAATATATTATATAAAATATTAAATATAATTATTAAGTAAATATTTTAATACTATATTATTAGCTAGTTTATTTAGTTTGCTAAATTTTTTAATAAATTTTAAAAGTTTTAAAACTATTAGTTTTTTTAAAAAGCAATTATTAATTAAGCTAAAGCTAAAATTATTAAAAGTTTGCAGTTTTATAATAAAATAAAAAAATAATACTAATTAATAAATTAACAAATAAAGCTTAACTTTTAATTATTTAAGCTTAAAACATTATAACATAATAAAATATTTTAATTATAAAATTAGCACTAAATATAAGCATTATTATAAAAAGCTTTAAGTAATATTATAATTGTTTTTTTTAAGTTTTATTAGCAAATAATTTATAGGTATAAATAGTATACATACATATATAAAGTAAACCTTAGCTTAAAAATTAATAAAGGTACTTTAAACTAAAATACATAAAACATAAGCTTTAAACCTACAAATATATTTGCATAAGCTTTTAAAAGAGGTAGGTCGTAGCTTGTAGCAAGCGCAGCCCGCTGTTTTATGTTTTTAGTCTAAGGCACTTAAAATAAATCTGCACAGGCTTTTAAAAAAAGTAAGTTATAGCTTGCAGCAAGCATAGCCCGCTGTTTTATGTTTTTAGTTTAAAGCACTTAAGATAACATATAGTAGTAGCTTACTTATTTATAAGCTATTACTATATGCCATTAACAATCAAAAGTTCAAAATTTAATTAAAAAAAAAAGTAGTATTATGATTATTAATTTTATTATTACCGTTTTATTTAATTAGAATAAAATAAAAGGTTGTAATTGTGGTATAATTGTGGTGTAATTGTAATAAATGCTGCTTTTTGGGCTTTCTTCCGGCTTTTTTTGATTGTCGGTGTTATGTGGTAATGGCCCACCGTCAACGTGACAAATACACTCGAAATCTAGAAGTCTTAGGAGCCTTACAGATTGAGGCGATGCTCGCCGTACAGACCCCTAAAACGCGGGGTGACTTCACTTTGATAAGTTACCGTATAGTTTCGATAAATCCGTCGCTTGGCAGGCTTTACCATTTCTTAACTTTAAATCCCTTTGACGGACCTTTTACTCTCGAGTCATGCCGTTCGTTCATGGAAGGTAGCAGATGGAAACGACATCTAGCTGCAAGATTATCTTCCGAGTGTCTGGTTTGTATGAGCTACAATACAACTTTTTTGAAAGGTGACACTTAGAACTCCATTATAGACATGGCTTGTTCTATTCACCAACTAGGCTAGCGCCGCCTTGGTAGCCCCTGTATAGGGGCTGCCTCGCGCGGCGTACGCGCGTATTGGATTTTCCCTCCATCACCTTACTTTTCCACCTCCCACGAAGGGGGCAGTTTCTCAGTGGTAGTCAGGAGTTTTTTTTAACCTACCTACCGTCCCTTGAAACCTATTGGCGGCCGGCTATAGTCGTTACGTACTTTCTCGATGGCGCATCAAGGGGCTAGATGGGTAAGCGGTGCCTATAGGGCGGACGGAAGGGAGATCGTCACGGGTTTTTTAGATATTTGCTTTTTTTTTTTTGTTTGGGCAGTTTTTTGAGTCCTAGAGTAGCCGGCTTGCATAGCGCACTCTAGGCCTCGAAGAAGAGGCTCACGCTCCCCCAAATATATACGTTCATTCAACCTCTCCGCGCGTAGCCATGTGAAGTGTATAGATGGGGAGGATGCTCCTGAAATCAGTAACTGTATTTCAAACTATAACAAGGGCTGCTGCAACAGGGCTTGGAACCGAGAATTGACTCTATTTAGAATACAATAATCTGTTCTGGGCTGCCAAGGTCCATACCTCCCATCCGGGCTTGCGCCGGGACACCAGCGTAACTACGCCGAACAAGGTGTTCAGCGCGTTCAGCATGTGTAACACAAACGGACAATCAAGTCCATTAGGAAGCAGAATCTATTGGCTTAAAGCTAACACGGTTACAGGCCCGTTAAATATATGTCGATGCGCATTTTATTTCAATCATTGCCAATCACAGCCTGGCAACTTGATCCTATCAATGTCACACCCATTGATTGACACGACTTCGCGTCTCCTGGTTCAGTCAACCTACATAGTGGCAAGCGCTAAAAACCTTTAAGCCAATTAATTACGATCTCACAATGCATTAGTGTTGACACAGAGGAGTTAGTTCTGATTCCGACAACCGACATAATATATTTATTACTCCCCTTGAGCTATACATGAGGCACGGTCGTATTTGAGAGGGCAGTATCTAGCGAAATAGTCAATGGCAATTGTACCAAGACTAGGATAAGGAACGCCACACGACAGGGTCTGGGCAGCTTCAATTATGCTTCGGGGTTGCTGAAGACGATAAAGTGCAGCATCCTGTCGTATAACCTATACTACTAGTTACTGGGCATAACCTAGCATAGGCGCCTGCGTCTTTACAAACGGGCACATTTTATTTGTAATCATCTACATAGTCGAATTGGGGAGTAGCGGGTAACAGTAAAGAATTATCCATGAATTCTCTATTGACCGATTCAGCTCCGTATGGTTGTCTAATAAAAATATGTCGATATTAGGTAAAGACGAACGATGCTCGCTGACATGGCTGCCACCACCCCTCCGGATCTTGTGTCTCAATAAAAATAAATTATGATAGAATTAGATGAAGTAAAGATTTTCGTAACATAGGCAGAGAAAAGGAGCTCCGGAATGAAGTTCCATTAGACGTTTTAAGTATGCATAGTCTACATTGATCGTCTCCAAAATAGCTACTTGCCTTAGGTACTTTCCCTTTCCCTTTGCAAAACTTTGCAACCACTTCATTAAGTTCTTTCTTCAAGATATTAGTCCAGCTACTTGTCATTATGCTTCAATGGAGTCTCTATTCACTTAGATAAGAAACGTTGAAAGGGTTGAGAAATTCTGGGTATTAAGTTTCGCAATGATATGAGAGCTGTCTTCATTAACATCATCATTTTATGATCGGTGGAAACATCAAGGCCAGCGTTATCTCGTAGGCCTTATATTACTATATCGATTTCCCGACCCGGAACCTGAGAGTGGCGACGTTCTCGTGCCAAGCTCCATACATATACATCCGATGTTAAATAATGCATACCAGATGAGCCACCCAGAGGTCGTCCCTGCAAGTAACGTGGCATTTAATTTTGCGCATACTACCTAAGCTGTAGCTAAACGGGACACTCGTGTCTAAGTGCCCTCCATTTCTCGAACGAGGCTCTGCCCTTATCTTTGCGGCAATACCCTGCCGAATGGTTGACAGTAATATGGGAAACGCTAGTCCCCTCTCCCGAGAGATTGTTGAATGGGTTGCTAAATCATCTTATCTATGAAGAGGGGGACTGGCCTGCTAAGATAAAGCGGGGAGAAGCTATTAATATAGTAATAAGCGATGGAAATCTAGTCTTTGGCACGAACATAATCGCCCGATCTCATTATTTCGTCAGCATAAAATCCATAGGAAGAGAAAGGACTAAACAGCTACCGGTATATAAATCGCCAGTGTAGTTACTAAATGGAAATTTCCTTACGTCCCCATCGGTTATAACTATGGCCCCTATTGGAGATACTGCCCCTTTTCTCTCCGAGTTGTCCTAAAGAACCTATTATAGCAACCTTCGAGCAGGCAGAGCACACTGCTACCACCAGCGGCCTCCTAAGCCACGACTATCGAAGCATGTATAGGATCTTAAACTCTGCATATGCATGGAGATAAGATAATTCTCTGTCCCAGATGTGCCATTCTAGCATACGACCTTGCCAACACAGAAGTCCTACACATACCACTGTGATAGCCTAGGGTCGGCCACATCGACGTATTAGCCTCTACACGAATCATGTGCATGCTGTACATTTGTCACACCGGTCATGGCTTACGAAACTACTACTACGGCATAGGTCCCCCAAAATTTACATCTGCTCTGCGCTGCAAGGGACCCCGGTAGCTCAGGGTATGTTAAAGCATGAGTTACCGACTCGAGAGGAGATACATCAACCAACGAAAAGCCCGTATGACCCGGTGAGCTAGCCGTACATGTCATTGAAAGGAACCCCCACGAAGTTCGAAGAGGTGTTGTTAGATGGAAGTTGGTAGTCTACAGGGTCAACTGACCTTAACATGTCATCTGATAGGCTAGGAGCAGATTTCATATACATCACTTTTCAGCTAATGCATAATTTTCATAGAAGCAGCTGAATGGACCGCTAGCCTCTGTGGCATCTTACTACATTTATCGTTCCATGGGGCGGAAAGATAAATCTATTCGTCAATGGTAGTTCCTTGGTCACTCATGTCAGATACGACGTGTGAAGATGCAACGTTCCTCGTACCCCGAATGAGATCCTTTATTATCTGAGATAATTACTACTTAAATAAAGCTCTAATAGCGAGAATCCCATGTGAAGGGGTGGATGGCTTTGGATAACGCTGGCTCTCAAGACAATGGCTGAATCTCACTCTTTCATACACTCGGAGAAGGTTTTTGATTGGCAGTTATCTAATTTCCTCTCAACTAATTCACCAATTTGCAATCACTCGACATGCAACGACGCATTAGGACCAATTACGAAGGTTTTCCGTTGTGTTGAATGCGGCGAAAATTACTGCGAAAATTGCTGGAAGAGAATTGAAGCTCACAAAAAGTCGGTTCCGAATCACAGACAGAGTGACCCAAGACTTGCAAATCTACTTAATGATATTCTACGACAGCAGAGAAGCAAGGAAGAGCTACAGAAAGTGCATCAAAAGGACTCCCAGACCCTATGGTTCGGAATATCCGAGGATAATGGAAAGCAATTCATCCATGAAGGATCTATTTATGAAGACTTGATATTCGAAAGCCCCACAGTACAGCCATGGGGAATATCTCCTAGCCTGATAACATTTGTGGGAGAGACGGGTATGATAGCTCTATTGCTTGAGTATATGCATTGAACTAACCTGATCAAAATTGCAGGAGCCGGGAAAAGCGCCCTGATCAAGCTCCTCATTGATGTAGGACTATGGACGGCTGAAGAGTTTCCGGGAAGCTCACATGGGCTATACGCTTCTTCGACTTTCGGGGCGCCGATTCAACCACGATCGACTCCTATCGTTGGAAGCATAGATGACGAACAAACCCCTACGTCAGCAGACGTTCATCTATACGCCGACCCAAGAACCCTTTCTGCCAATGAGTCTGGCAATTACCCCATGTTATATGCAGATTGTGAGGGTCTTAAGGGCGGGGAACAGAATCCCATCGCTATCCAATCTGGTTCAAAACATTTGAATCTTGAAGGTAACGCGGAACAGCTCAAGAAGAAGATCCGTCCTTTCCTAGATGGGGTGGACGGATTCATCCCCAAGGAGATCACCTGGGCGGATGATGAAAGACAAGTTATCGTAGAGAGTCTCTATCCTCGACTACTCTATTCGTTTTCGGATGTAGTCGTGTTTGTTCTGGATAACCCAAGGTATGGCCGGCGGGAATAGTTTATATTCAATGGCACTAACATACTGCACTAGAAAGTTTGAACAGGTCGTTATCAGCTTGGTTGACTGGGCTCATCAAGCGATCGAGAAGTCTTGCAACCAATCAAATCTCCCACACGCAGTGATTGCGTTAAATAAAGCAACTCAGACCATGGATGATGATAAACGATGGGACGCTGATTCTGTCACAAATACCATAATAACTTCAGTCGATAAAGCATTGACGAAGAATCGCAATCTCAAGCGCAAAGTCCTGTTCTGGGCTGAGAGGAGCGTGGAAATACACACCGTCAAAGAACTACTCGAATGCTATTATGCGAGCGTCAAAGCCATTCGCCTTCCTATGCTACAGTATCCCGAATTGCTCGAACAGCAAGTTTCGAAACTCTATGACATAATTTCAGTTAAGAGTAGAACATCTCAAGAGCGGAGACGGCAACATCGCATGCAACTCGACGCCGTCAAACTCCATTTGTATTTGAGGAACGCCTTCCACCATTTCGCCAAGAACAAGGAAGAGCCTTTTAATTTCGTCAAAGCGTCATTTGACATCAATCCGGTGTCGCCTAGTTTCGGTCTACGCAATGGGATTCTTCAATTAGCGGTCACAGTGCAGCCACTACTCGCGGATCATAGTGGTCAAGATCTTTGGCGCAGTATTAGCCGTGTGATAGCGTCTTGTTCCATGCTCAACGCATACCGGAGAAATATAAAAGGTCTCGGTAAGTTTCAATCTTACCGTAATACGACCTCTACTCACGTAGATATATCAGGTGATCCAGACTCAATCTTCAACCAATACTGGCTCCATTGTATGAAAGCTCTTCAGGAGTTTTACGATGTGCATTGGCAATGTGAATATACGAGCTCGAAGATCTCCCGTTGTGTGAACCTCAAAAATGCGCATAGCAAAGGCCACCAGTCGAAGGGCGGATATATAGAGGGCGGCGAGTGGAAATGTGAGGCCTCCTTCGAAAATCTGCAAGAACAATTGAAAAAGCATCTCCTGGATGAATTCAAAAAAATCGTCCCGACCTTTAACCTGCAACAAGGGAACATTAACCGTGAAGAGGGCCACTTACGCGAGGTATATAAATGCCACATAAGGATCATCAATGAGGTCTATTGCAAGTTCGGAGATGGTCTCTCTCTCAGCAGCCATTCTACTTGCTTCTCATGCCTCATAGAATGTCCCGAGCATGTGTTGCCATGTGGACATATCATCTGCACTCCTTGCATAAATGCCGTCGGGACGCTGCTTGGGGGAGGATTCACTAAACTTGACAGATGTCTTTTGAAACACTGGGACGAAACAAGAGGTGCAACGCCATATCTTGCTTCGATCAAGCCTGATCAGGCCGGTGTGCGTATATTAACACTGGATGGGTGAGTAGGCCTTGAATGCATCCTTAACTTGATTGCTAATTTTATGGATTTAAGAGGTGGGGTTCGAGGCATCGTGGAGTTGACTATACTTCAAAAGATTGAGGAGGCTTTGGATAACAAAGTGCCGATTCAAGCGTTCTTTGATCTTATCATTGGTACTAGGTGCGTATTTGAGCTTTCCAGTTACCTTTTTCAAATGTTAATCAACGTAGTACCGGGGGTATTATAGCTCTCGGACTAGGCCATCAAGGATGGAGTGTTTCAAAATGCATACACACTTTCAAACGGCTGGCAAATCAAGCTTTCACTCTACATCGAGGCCCATCTGTGATTCGAGATGTGGCTACCGCAATTAGCCACGGGAAATACCGCACAGATCCACTGGAAGAAGCCTTCAAGGAGGCTTTCTCTGAAGACATCCTTTTTGGAAGTTCGACTAGTGCAGAAGGAGTGCGGACCAAAGCCGCCGTTGTCACGACATCGCTTCGAGGCCCTGTCACACTTCTTGGCAATTACAACCGAAAAAGTTCTGAAGCTCGTGAGTGAATCTGATGATGATGAACGTTTTGTGGATCCTTCTTATATAATCGGCTAACAACATTCAAGAGCTATATCAATTTTACCGTGCTGAAAGTACGAAAGGAGAAATCACGGCATGGGAAAGGTATGATGCACCCTGGTATTGGAGGAGAAGCGTCGTTAACACCATTTAGTGCTAGGGCCACTTCCGCTGCACCAGGATATTTCAAAGAGTTTAGTCACGATCTTTCCGAACAAGTCTATCTAGACGGTGGGATTTACCACAACAATCCAATTAGGATTGCAGATGCTGAGGTGAAGCAAATATGGCCACAGAGAGAATACCGCCATCCGGATTTGCTGCTGTCTATAGGAACTGGGTTTCACAAGGACGAAATCAAGGTTACTAGCGCACCGGCCACGAAGGTGTATGGTGGTGCCTTTGCGTTTCTCAAAATGGTCACCCAGCTCGGAAGGGAAATCGTCAAAACCAGTCTGGCCTGTGAACGAGCCTGGAAGGATTGGATAGCAACCAAGCTGCCCCCCCCAGAACATGCCAAAAGATATGCACGACTCAATGTTCCACTGGATTTCGAACCACAGATGGATAATGTGGAAGAGCTAGAAAAGTATGCGGATCTTGCAAGCAAGCATATGGAGCAAGAACACGAAAAGATAGAGAGCATTGCTAATCAACTAGTTGCTTCATGCTTCTACTACCGATATGACAAGCGAGATCTCCGAAAAGAAGAAGGAGGTGACGGTTGGAAATGCAGTGGTATTTCTATTATTTTGAAACAATTCCAGTGTCTCATTCACTAATGTGGCACACAGGGAGCATCGAGTGTCGTCTGCCGCCGGGAGACCAGATAAGCAAAAACTTCGGACAGCTCTTGTGGAAATTGTCTGAAGATATCAAGAAAGAAGGTGCACCTGGGCTCTGCTTCTGTGTCACCGAAAGGCATGTGGCAGATTTCGAGGACAAAGATGTGCACGAGATACAAGAAAATGTTATCGAAGGAATGCGCAACTCCGGCAAATTCGAGATGCCGCCTTTCGAAATCTCAATCTCGAGTGCGATCGCCGAAACTGACATATTGATGGCACTGCACATGCGGAAGGAAGGTATCATTCCAATTGGCGGATTTCCGCGAAATTTGCTCAAGGATTACCCTGGTAAGTCGAGCAAGCCCATTGTGACATCCGTTCGCTAAAGCGGTCGCTCCGTAGATACGTATCGAAGGAAAAAGCGGCCTCAGAAACGAGATGGAGACTCTATACCCGAAGATATAATGGAACCCCAATCTTTCCGTCGCATGGTGGGGGAAGCCTTTGCCACATCCACATGGGGGCCGAGTCTACTTGCGCGCACGTACAAAGGTAGGGCGGGTAGGAGGTGGATTCAAACGGCCTCGACAGTCGGGTTCAACTCTGAGGCGGAATCCTCAGACTCGGACATGGACTATGACTGGAACATAAGCCTAACAGATTCGAGTGCTGAGAAGGTATACGTAAAACGTATTCAGCAGCATGATGAACAGCCACACCAGGGTGGGCAAGCGCAGGAAGAGGGAACAGATCCACCAAATGGAGGAGGTGGCGAAGCGGCTAATGTGGCAACCTAGATAATACCTCTACTTTGAGGGGGGTGGCCGAAAACGACTCACCTCTACAGCAAGTTCACCACTACGCCTCAACGGGTGCCTGCAGCATCTAAGTGGATAGCTGCAGGAGCTCAGGAACTAAGAGCAGGAAAGAAATACAAGGCTTCGATGAGAATATCATACCTAGGTGATACCGAAGTATAGGGGTGGAATTAGTGCCGCATATGGGAAGATACACCAGAACAACAACAGGGATAACAGACCTGACATTTCACTCATTCATACTTCATTGGCTAATAACGAAGGCAATACTACTTAGCTTGTTTTTCCTGATGTACTAGTTACTGTAATGGATTAAAAACGCATCTAAAACAATACATTAAGCTGTGTGACTTGCTTAAATCTAACAACTCCTTTCCTAGTTATCATCTTGACTATGGGTTAAAAATGGCACCAAACGCTGAGTGATTGGATGCCATGACTCCGTGCCATCAACTAGATTCTTCACTGCCTGCAAGACTTCATCCTCATAGCCTCGGACCTGGGATGTGGCGTCTCGTTCCCTCGGGGTGATAGACCCATCCGACACTGCGTCAAAGTCCGCCGTGGTGCTGAGCGGGGTGCCGAGTGGGGTGCCGAGCTCGTCATTTCTCGCGTACCTTTTGCCGATCGAGGCGCCGGAAGAATCTACGTTGTTACCTAACGCACGGAGCCGAGAAGATAGCTTGCGCGTGATGGGTACGAACTGAGCTTGTGCTGAGGTTAGCACAATGAGAACCTTGGTTGGCGCGACGGTAAGGGGCAGTGAGAGAACCTGAAAGCTGTCACTTAGTTGCAGTCAGATGATAGAGGGAGGAGATTGCCCCGACTCACAGCCCTTGCAACATGTTGTGGCCGATACCAGTACCCCTGCTTAAGCAAGCAATATAATATACGACCAATACAAAAAGAAGGCTCAATAACATTGGGAGTATATTCCCGAACAGTCTGAAGCCGGGTGACTTTTTCGATTGTCAGGAAACCGCTTAAAAGCTTGACGGATGGGGTGCCATCCGCTAGAGGTGTGGTGTGACCCCCTTTGCCTTCAGCTTCGCGGAGAACTTCTCAAGAATAGGCTTGTCCATGGCCTCGATAGTCGCATGCACAGTCTTGGCATCCCGCTTGAATCAAGTTTCTTGTCCAAAGAAGTCTGCCAGCACTCCACCTTGACCGGACCCGCGCGAAGAGCCTCCTTGACTACAGGCGGGTCCCCGTGAACTTCGAATAGACTGTCAGATCGTATGCGCTTCGGTCGGCACAGCCGACGCATTGGATCCACCCGTAACTCGTGAGAAGCTCTGCATCCCAGCAATCGCAGGCGTAATGGGCTATCTCGTTTTCAAGATGCTGCCTGAAGCGTAGCTTCGCAGGGTCTACGCCTATCTTGAGGAGGAAGAGCATTATCCTCCCAAGGAAGTATCCGAGCGTTTCGTTGTTGATGGTCCTGGACTTCACAGCCTGCTCTATCGACATGTCTCGAGGCGTGACCTTACCAGCCAGCTGGGTATCTTTGTCGAGAAGCGGCAATTCAAGCTGGGCGACCTCGGCGAAGCGCTCATGCTCCTTCTTTTCAGGGTCGACGTAGTACGCTATCTCGGCCATTAGGAATTCTCTGACGCGAAGGAGACCGGATCTCGGCGATATCTCGTTTCTGTAAGATTTGCCGATGCTTGCAGAAGCGAAAAGCATGGCGCCTTGGTTGAAATCGAGGAGCTTCCGAAAGTTCAAGAACTGGCCCTGGGCCGTCTCGGGCCGCAGGAACACGGGAGCGGCCGCGCTGGGTTCAACGGTGGACTTGAACATGAGCACCTCGCCGTTGCCGTCCGGGTTTCGGATGTCGAATTTTATGATCAAGTCGCCGAGCTCAGGGCCATCGTAGTTGTCGATCTACCAAACAGCCAGCTTTTCAGTCAGTCGCCTAGCGCGAAAACGAACAAGACAGGGTCCGGGGCAACGAAGCAGGAGCAGCAGCAGCGACCTTGGCCAAGATGTTCTGGTACTCGGCAGCCGGTGCCTCATCCAGCTTTGGGCTGTTCTTGGAGTGCCCATTGACGCCTCGAGCCAAGCGAGACGATAACACGTTCTCAACGAGGTGATCAGCTCGAAGATATTCACCCTGTACGGGGTCCTTGCACATCCAATTCGCAAACTCGTCGATATGACTTGCTCCATGAGCATCAAGAAATCACGTTTGGTGATGCCGTTGATACCGGAGCTAGACATACTTGCTCAATAGCCAAGTACTACGCCAGAAATCCGACCTCCAAGACCATACTGAGGCCGACATTGTTCACAGGTAGACGTAGACCAAGGCCGTCACGGTAACGGGGAAAGAAGTCTAAGAAGGTGTTGGCGCCGCAGTAGTCACTCTGTGTTAGCGTAACAGTCACGGCAGCAATGGAGGATAGCATGACGAAGAAGTCCAGGGGCTGGCCAGCAAGACACTCATAAATTCCATGTATCACACAGGCAGCAGTCACTACTTCGGCTAGGTCTTCTTTGTTTCCGACGTCTCCACGCACTACGAGAGCTTCACACCCCCGATATCGCAAGCTATCTATCATAGCTGCCGCTTCCTTCTTATCTGTTTCATGGCGCGCAAGAAAGGCAAGGTTGCGCCCCCTCCGCGATCAACAATGAAGCGGGAAGACATCAACCGAGACCGCCCCGAAAACTAATGAATAGATACGTTCTGCCGGCCTTGAATTTTATGGGATCCTTGTTATCTCGCCGTACAGAGACGAGTAAATCCGACATGCCAGATTCGGGGCAGAGAAACACCACGACCTTACCGATCCTGTGCAGGTTGGTGAAATTAGCATAATTACTACGACATGTATCAACATGGCATACCTGGATTGTCATCGGCAACGACGTTCAATCAAGAATGCCGAACTCTATCATACCAGTACGACCAATCTCTATGTCGCCCATTGCTAACCATGGCGCTCCATGAAGCGGTAAGCAGCATGGACTAAGGAGTTGAGAGTAGCATCGACACCATAGCCGTTCTGGGCAACCATAGTTCTAGCTGCAACGGAGGTATCATGGGTACTGAATATATAGGAGTTCTCAAGGCCGTATTCGCGTTTTAGGAACTCTCGCTTGGCAGAGGTACCGACTGTAGCAAATATCTCCGCCCCCATCATCTTGGCGATCTAGACAGTGTTGCGAAACCGAAGATTATGATAAGAAGGCGGACAATGGACTATTACTACATACCTCCGACAATAAATTTGAACCTCAATTCGACATACGGAAAGGGGCCTATCAACACAGTAGAATCACTTGCAGGAAGTGTAGGGTGGCTATCATTGTAGGTTTAGTTCGTGCCCTCCAAATTTAGCTTTATCTTCCCTTGTCTCTATTGTTGGAAACGCGTGCAAGCACTGTAGAGACCAAACCAAAAAAAAAAAAAAAAACAATGACCAGATACAGCTCGCGACCACTGGAAGACTTTCCCAACTCCAGCTTCCACATAGGAGTAATAGGTGTGACCTCCATTGAACGTTTTTGATTAATCCCGGACCCTTCGCAGGCATTAAGCTGACATGCCCTTCTCGGCCAAAAAACCCCCGGTCGATGACCTCCGACAATCACTGAAGAGCCTGACAATCAACAAAGCACACGCGAGAGACCACAGAGTCAGCAAACCGCGCCAGCCAGACCGAGCAAAGGCAAAGACGCACCCATTTCATCTAGGAGTCAATCGGCCTAGACGCGAATTGCTTCAATTGGAACCCGAGCAGCAGGATCGAGCAATAGCAATCTTTAACACGCTACATCTTCCTATACTTGATCATGTACTGAACCTGATTGATCAATCTATCTGCGATGGAGGCATGCAGAATAGCAACCTTTTGCGTGATCGCGCCTCTTTACTGATTATTCAAGCCGTTATGCTGATTCACCAGCACGCCAAGGTTATCCCGGTCTATTCGTCCAATGGATTATTCCGCACAAGCGGCAACGATACCGTTGACTCGTATACCACATACGAAGGCTTTGTATCTGTCGCACAAGCCCGGCTTATGGCAGAGAAAGCAGTCGGCGAACTAACCGAGATAGGAGGCAAGCTTGATAAATATGTCATGCACTTTATCTGAACATGTGCTGAAAAAATCCAAGTACGTACAAGACCTGCCTTAAGTTTAAATTCTTGGTCTAATTTTTTGACCCCTCCATAAAGGCGCTTAGATTCGGCATATCGCGGCCACATACGGTTAAACTTCGCGCAATACTAGGGAGGCGCGGGTCACATTAACCTTATTCCGGGGTAGATTTGACTTAGCATATTACCGGTACTTTGAATCAAGAAGGAGCAATTGAGCTACACCAAACCCTCAGATGAAAGCGAACCGCCTCAGAAACCCAGTTCCGCAAGCTTCTTTCCAACTGCATCAATGTTCCTAACCACGTTATGCTGCCAGTTCTTCTTGTCCCACAAATCCAGCGCGATCTGATCAGTCAAGTCTTCGTCGTCCTCGGGATCCACGTCCGCCGACTCGTTGTCAACTGCGCCTTTTGGGAGCTGAATGCCCTGCGGCCACTTGAAGAGGTTGTCCTTATCCCAGATCTCCTTGACTTCCCGCAACTCACGGCGGTTCTCTCCAAAATAGGCCTTCTCGTAGCCTCCTCTGACTAAATCCCTGTCCGGAAAATTCATGAATGCGGCAGCCTGGCCTAAAGAGAAAGGTCGTAGCTTTTTCTTCAACTTGCCCATGAACCCTCTCATGTTCAACTCCATCCATTTGTCTTGCCACAAAACCTCAACGTATGTGTGATAGAGCGCCTCGCGCCAGAAGTAAGCCGTATCTGTGGGCTTTGGCTTCGATGCTTGGCCCCCTGTATGAATCCAGACAATCTCTAGATCAACGGCTTCCCCCAGATACAACTTCCGAAACGCCTTCATCTCGTCCTGGAGAATCTTGGTGATTTGCTCAACGTTCCTGTCGATTTGTTCCCTGCTGAATACGAAAGCAGCAAAAATCCGGTACGTCTTCTTTTCCGCCAAGAACTTCTCGCTCTCATCGAACCATTGCGCCTCGAGCGTCTCGTAAAGGAACCGCGTTGAGGGTTCTGGCAAAGCCCTCTTCTTAAGCTGCTTCTTTACATCCGCATTCTTGATGTGCTTGTCTATGAGCTTGTCGTAGTCTTCTTTGCTCCCGTCGTAATACACAATGAACCGCACTGCATCACCTGTGCTCCGTCGGAGATCGCATAACCACGTGCTATCGATAGTTATCTCCGTAGGCCAGTCTACTCTGTAGAACTCGTTCATCGTGGGTAGCAACTGATCCATCTTCTCTTGTCCTGGGTTCCATTCGAATCTTCCACCGACCACCCAACCATTCCTGCTTTTCAGATGCTGCACCTTGAGTTTCATTTGAGTTACAACCCCGAAGTTCGCCTGGCCCGCACCCTGAAGTGCCCAGAATAGCCTGCCTTTGTCAGAGTTTCGCTTATCGCTGCGCTTAACATTCACAATTTGCCCGCTAGCAGTTACAAGAGTTGCCTCCAAAAGAGTATCGCTTCCCATTCCGAACGAGCGAGTAAACGGACCTAGACCAGAACCGAGGATAAACCCGCCAACTCCTACATAAGGGCAACGACCGCCATTTATGACGAGTCCGTTATGGTCTCCGTTGATTAGAGTTCTATACACCTCACCCCATTGGCAGCCCGCATCCATAGTGACGATATCTGCTTGGACATCAAGTCTGACCTTGTTCATCTTTCTAAGGTCTATCAAGACGTTGTTCTTTTCGAGGGCGGTGGAAAATCCAGCGTAAGAGTGACCTCCACATCTTATCGTAAGTAAAAGCTTCTGTGCTTTAGCTTGCCGGACAATGGACTGTACGTGAGCAACACTTTCTGGCTGAACCACAAAAGGAGGCCTTGTGAAGCGGAAAAGTAAGTTTGACGTGACAACAGCCTTCTCGTACGCCCTATAATCATCGTCATCCAATTTGACGATGGGGATTTTCTCGGACTCAAAGATCTTGATTGCGGTATCCATGGATCTGATGTACAGCCAAGGGGTTGGAGCATTGAAAGTAAGCAAAATATTTAGGTGAGGAACAAGCTCGGTAAGACACAAATACGAGTGAACTTATTCTGGCCCGTCGTTGCGAACAGCATCACTTTCTTATCTTTCAGCTGGCGTGGGGGTGCGGATCCTTTCTTGTTGGCGAAATTAACTTGACAGAGCGAGGCACCCCGAACCCATATCTGCCGGTAATAACTACTGCAGGTGCTAGCAACCGTTGCCAAGCCTTACTTGGCACCTTTAACCGAGTGGTAGGTACGGAGTATTTTAAGAAAGATCTACATAAAAAGTATTATATAATCGTGTTTTCGTCTGGGGTCCGGGGAGCATAGAACAAACCCCCCACACTTGCCCAGCCTCATCTATTCCCCGCGCAGCACCAAACTACGACCAAAACTACTTCAGTGATTACTCATGAGCCTTATACTATATATCACGCTCACTAATCCCCCATTTCCACTTTTCTAGAACGGTTTTTGATACATGGTATCGAGAAGTAAGAAAGGGGTAAGAGAGAGCTAGTTTCCTTATTTCACAAAGCGACAACTCCCTTACCATAGGATGGCATGTGAAGTGTGGTGAATATTTCAAACTAAATCCCTACTAGCGTCTACTGTCCGCCGGAATCGTCGGCATCTGTAGCATTTATGTTCTCAGCTGAAAAGTAACGTGTAGGACTAATGGGGCATGAATTTCCGAGTGATCATACCAATATTGATCTCCGTGTCCTTCCGGTATTGGATAGACGCACGTTCGATGCTCACATTGAAGTCTGTCAACCGACAGTGTCATCGGCATCTTATTCATTGGCCTACTTCAAGTACGAACCGCGGTTCGTGTTCAGACACTAATTCTCTTAATGTCTGTAGGGGGTCACGGTTTGTTTCATTTCCCCCTTTCGGTCGAGGCTACCACCACCCTTCGCCCCCTAATTTGTCCGCGAGCCTTGGGCTCCAATCTGTACCCCTCTTTCTCTTGGGTTCTGTCTATTGCAGGAGCTGAGGCCCATGTGACTATCGTAGACCAATAGTTCCCTGTCTCCCACGGTCCGCCTTACCAGTACGGCCTCCCAGGATGTCTCGTCAGGTCTTGTCAAGCCTCGCCGCACGATGTTTTTGAAGCTCCAATTCCCAATACCATAGCCGCCCTCTAAAATTTTGAAGTAGGAAAAGCCTAAGTTAACATCACAACAACTGTTATAAATGCAGGGCGGTTTCGAATATGATCACTCTCAAGTCACTAACTATCTGAGCATTTAAGCTTTATTACGATGGATCGATTCAACCTCTTCGTTGACTATATTCTCAGTATCACGGGGTACGTGGTAGCTTGGGTCAACAAGACTGCGAATGGAGTTGTACAGAAGATATTTGGATTGAATCCAGAGTTTGTTGAGGCAACTAACCAGGTCAGTCGCAAAAAGCCTGATCCACTGACTGAAACGACTAAATTAACCATACTCAGGAGGTCAACCCCGATGGCCAACCAAAAACCAAAGCCGAGTTTGTGACGAACATCACGAAGTATATCCAAGATACGCCCGCAGAGAGATTCTTCACGAACAATCCAGAATTTATCTCAGAGTTGGCAGAGAAAGCTGCAGCCCTGGCTGATGACCCAGACACGCCTATTTGTCGCAAGGAGCTTTTCCCCAAAACAGCCCAGGTCACGATGCATCAACAAGTGCTGTACTGTGGTAAGTAGAATTATACCAATTGAGGATGAGTGGAAGGGCTTGGGAGTTGCTGTACGTTTAGTGTTGACAATGCCAATGTAGACGACAGTTCCTCAATGAAGCGCGAAGGTCGCTGGGACTCCCAAAACAAGCTCATCAATAGAATCGCCCGAGTCACCACTCGGATTCTACCCGAGGGCGAAGGCGTTTACATGCGTTACATCAACCAGAGCATACCCAATTCCGACAGTCTCAAATTCGATGACCTACTCGACGTAATCAAGCCGCTGAGATGGGGTGGCGACACTCCGATCGGCACGAATCTGAGGAGCAAAGTCCTCGAGCCGCTGGTCTACAACAAGCTGCCGGATAATCTCAAGAGGCCACTCCTCATTTCCGTCATAACTGATGGGATGCCGGAGCCGGAACCAAAGTCGACTTTCGTTGACGCCATCGCTGAGTGCGGCAAAAAGCTTGAAGATGCCGGACTCCCTCGTGAAAGTAGGCTCTAATATCACATTTTCACTCCTTTGTTGAGTCCCTTCGCGGATAGTTACTAAACTCGTTGTTCCTTAGGTGTCAAGTTCATGGTTGGCCAAGTCGGCACGGCCAACTCGGCGACAAAATTCCTGCAAGAAATCAAGGAAGAATCGAGGATTGCAGATGTGGTATTTGTTGCTTCAGGTATGGTGGCGGTGCACAAGTTTTATCATGATAGTGAGACATATGCTGAGCGGTTACAGAAAAATTGGACGTCGCGACTTCAAAACTGGAAACTGATTGGAAAATGGACGAGTGGGTAAGCATGACCTCTGCTCTTTTTCCCACGATCAATAAGTAGTTTTGCTAACAACTCCTATTATAGCTTATCGAGACCTTGTATGCACCTATCATGAAGAGCGAGAATAAGAAGAGCAAGTAGAGAAGCAGTACGGATACGATGGGGAGATGGAGATGGAGAGTGTGATAACCTTGGCATGCGATTACTAAGACAACTATGATCACTCATCTCTGAGGTATGGAGGTAGCAGTGGGTTAGACCAAGATATATGATTAGATTCAGGAATTATGGGAGTATTTTGTTCTTCAGCTACCTTCTGAAGCGAGGCTTGGCTCCCTTATTAGTTCTCTTCTTCATATTTCCGTATTTTTAAGCATCTCATGATTAACCATTAACGTTCGCGCCACGTCTGCCTGCAGGACGTAGAGCCAGCTATAGGGTAGACGGTTTGTTGGAGAGGGGTAAGATGGTGCCATATCCTGTGTGAATATTACCTCTTGATACTACCCTATGCATGGTGCTGTCAGCTACTCCAGTCTGTACTCAAATGAACAAATTAATCTTGCAACCCCCAAAAATGCTGACATAGCTATGCACAAGGAAATTTGGCGTTCATGATAGACTCGTCAAAGAGCAAGTGGGTTTGAAAATTGACCTTAATCGAATACCTGTTCTCTAAAACGTAGAGCTGTATACAGAGGAAACGTACGCTTGTTAGCTTTGAAACTGAGATAACTTGTTAGTTCCTGATTCGAGTTTTATCCTTTGCTCTGTTTTAATAAATCTTAGTAATAGTGAATTTAGACCTCGAAGAGTTGAGTTTTTCTAAGATCTAAAAAAGTTCGTTTTTACGCTTAGGACTTACGATAAAGCTGAAACCTTTCTCTTACATGGACTTGAACAGAGCACATTTCTTAGCTTGGAAACAATCGGCCCCAATAATACAAGATAAACATTTTGAAATTACATCCAAATCAAAAATACTTTTAAATCAATTCTCAATCACTTACAATCAATTGCAATTGATTTTTTCCCTATTTTCTACAGTATTTTTGAGGACAAAAGGTTGAATATAAAGCTCGGTTAGACTTTCTTACATAATAATAGCTAACCTAACGTAGGTTAGCGTTAGCTGCGTCGACTAATATACGTATTTAACCATTCCCTCGTGGAAATTTTGTCGAATATTCGCCAAACCGGTATTCACCACACCACCAGACACTTAGAGTTCTTTAGGGAAAACATTACGGTGAGCCTAGTAAAATGGGCAAAGATCATTAACCTGAATCGTTGTTGCAAGCTTTTATCTTAACATGGACCCAAGGGGATTAACGACCGCTCGTTAGCTATTGGCAAAAGAAAATGGGTTATCACGCTAAGTGCGGCAACAAACGGGTCTAATTTAGCCTGCGAACTAACATACCTTCCTCTTCGGGTCGATTCGCTAGGATCCTGGATCTTGGAGCTTAAGCGAGCTCCGCAGCTTGCAGGTACTGGGTGTTCAACCTTCAAAATGGTAATACTGTAGAGAATGTCCGATAGCGCTTCGCAGAAGGTTACTCTGATTAATGATTGGCCCTCCTCTCTTATAGTGTACATGTAGACACGTACTAAATTAGCATACCTATTAGTGAGCCAATGGCGAAATAGTCCTGATCCCGATCAATTGGATACCTAACCCTCGTCACATTAACCGGGATTAAACTCGCCGGATTTTTATGTCTTGGAGAACATTTTTCGAAACAAATTATTAAAGAGCAAATAGGGATGTAAGCTTATATTTTTATAGTAAATTTTCCTCTCACCAATCACACGGGAGTTGATGTGACCTTTTAGAGCAAACTGTGATTTGGTTGGTAGCCCTGTTGCGATTTCGACTTCGAAGGAATCCTACAATAATCCGGAGAAGACGGATATATCTGTGGGGTCGAATCCGCTTCTCAATGCACTACAATTACCAACTTGGGATGAAAAGTGCAGCCTAGTGTACAGGGTATGCATTGGCTAGCAACCCAAACGGTGGTTTATCCACTGCTCTGCCAGCACTTACACAGCAATGTTGCTTCAACAAACCGTCCGGATTTTCTTGAGATCTCGAACTGTTCCATCACGAAACTCCCCCACGCATGATGGATGCATCACCAACAATCAATTCAAGCAATGGGGGCCATTCATCTTCCCCACGATATAGTGAAGAAACGACTCCCTTGATAGGACCTGATACCGCAACCGATCCGACAACGCCCCAAGGAAACGCAGATGATGACCTGGGCTACCTCCAACCATGGGAACTGGTACCCGTTTTCACTGCAATGGCACTCGCTATTTTCATTCTAGGTCTCGCAAGTAACCTAGTCATTATTCATGAGAAATCCCTTTTTCTAATGCTCATTCTTTAGGACAACACTATTGTAGGCACGGCGACTCCCACCATCACAAACGAATTCCATTCGCTTACAGATTTCGGCTGGTATGGTTCAGCGTGTAAGTCACTATGAGCCACCGAGCTGCAGTACCGTTGTCTCTAACCCCTCGGCTGACTTCGATGTATATCAGACCGGCTCTCGACCTGCTCAAGCCAGTTCCTTTTCAGCAAGATATACGAGCAATGGCGTGTGAAATGGGTTTTGATCACGGCGGTAGTAATCCTTGAGGTTGGTTCAGTCGTATGTGCTACGGCGACTAGCTCACCAGCCTTTATCGTTGGGAGGGCTATAGCCGGTTCCGGCTCTGCTGGAATTCTAATCGGCGTCTTCATGTGAGTCCGGTTTGACCCCTTCTTGATCCAATTGAGCATCTTGTACTCTGACTGCGAAGTTGTATAGCGCAATAACCCATTCCGTCCCCCCTCGTTGGAGGCCAATATGCAACAGCACGGTGGGTGGTCTTGAGTGTATTGCCATGATCGTAGCTCCTGTGATCGGTGGCGCTCTAACGACATATGTCTCTTGGAGATGGTGGTGAGTATATGACCTCCAATCCCAGCCTCGAAGATGCCCAGCTTCTGATGTACTTGGGACGACATAGCTTCTGGCTTAACCTGCCGGTCGGCGGATTCACGATCATTATCCTTGTCGTACTGTTCAAAGATTCGAGAAATCAGAAAATTCCTAAAGGTTCAGTAGCTTCTAAACTCAAGCAGCTCAATGTTCTTTCTCTTTCCGTATTCACGGGAAGCATTGTTTCCCTCTTGCTAGCTCTAGAGTGGGGTGGGACTACTTATAGTTGGAGCAGTGGCAGAATCATTGCTCTTTTGGTCGTCGCCCTTGTAACTTTTAGTGTCTTTATCACATTAGAGGTATTACGGAAAGACTGTGCTACCATACCGAGCTCAGTCTTATTCAACAGAACGGCGGGACTATGCCTTCTGTACGCCTTCTGTTCGTCGGCGGCTTTCAACGTCGTTGATTATTTTGTGAGTCGGCGCAAGTTGTTCCTCTAACTGGTGGTAACTAATTTTGCTTATTAACGCATGTCTTTCAAAGTTGCCTATCTGGTTCCAAGCCATTCGAGGGGCGTCGGCAGCCGAATCTGGAGCGATGCTTCTCCCGTCCATCGTCGGTCTCTCTGTTGCCGCTATCAGTTCTGGTTTCATCGTGTCCTTCTTTGGATACTACACGCCGCTTATGGTCCTTGGTTCGATCATGATGGCCATCGGATTCGGATTCCTTACAACTTTCACCCCTATCACAGGAATATCTTCCTTGATTGGATGGCAAGTTTTATTTGGGACCGGTATTGGACTTGCATTTCCTCAACCTTGGACGGCGATTCAGACTGCACTTCCCGCGGAATACATCCCTGCCGGCTTGTCGGCTATCTCTTTCGCAATTAGTATTGGTGCCGCTCTGATCATCTCTATCTCCCAGACCATTTTCACAAATCTCCTTCGGGATAGCTTGTCAGCTATTCCCGGGATAGATGTTGATCGTATCATTTCCTCTGGGGCCACGGACCTGTTGAAAATTATAACCCCATCACAAAAAGACGAAGTCCTCAGTGCCTATAACTGGGCGGTCACAAGAACTTTCTGGGCCTGTGTAGTTGTAGCCATAATGGGACTTTTAGCAGCATTATGTATGGAATGGAAGTCTGTCAAGGATATTGAGAAAGGCGCTCACACTGAGGCACAGTCCTCCCAGGGGAGTGAGAATAACATTGTATGATAGTGAAGGACGACGAGATAGACCGGGAGGCTACATGGCGAGGTACTGATCGGTCGAGGTTATAAACTAGATGCTATCTTAGATTGGCTCATTATGAAAATGTGTGAGCTAGGAGTTAGTTGGCCAACTTTAAAAGCCAGATTATTTTGAATACTTTCTACAGTAACCAACCAATGGAACACACACGGTAATGACCTAGTCTTCGTCGTTGTGATGGTCGCGATACCACCTAGTACTCGGGGGACTTTGACATCGTCTGATGCGATCGCCGGGAAGGTTAACAACTTCCGAAGATGCGCAAAGCCTCAAATTGTTCGAAAGTTGGAGGTTGTCTGCTTTACGTTGCTCAGCAACTTCTTCAAGTTTCTTCTTGACAATAGAGTATGACTTGGATTCGAAGGGTTGTTGGTCGGGGGCAATAGTGACCAAATGGTGGATTACGGTTGTTCAGTTTTTACTTCACCTCCACAGACATAGCTTTCTATTATTTTAGGCATAGATAGATTCACGGCAGTCGTTCGCTCTCTTAGACACACTCATGAGCTCGCTCAAATTTTGAAGATAGCTCACGGCATACTAAGCTCTTGTTCGGCCCCATAACAGTCGACTGCCACTGCCCATCACATTAGGGAAAATAGTATTATTAAGGTAGATCGATCTAATATATTAAATGTGTTTGATTTTTAAGTCTATAGTCGCTTGTATCATATACAGAAATACAATACAATAAACTGAGATGTACCTAGGTAAATGTGAGTGCTAGGATCTCCCCAGAGATAGAGAACTAAAGTACAGAAAAGTTGTTACTGCGCAAGGAAGTAATCAGACAGAAAATTTTAAAACAAGGACCTCGCTCCGAGTTATTGATATCCCATCGTGTATTTACCTAGTTCCGATCCCCTGGCTAGCTACTCACATGTAAGAGCACCACGCCATTAAATACCATGTTCCAAGAATTATGAGACTTGAGTAGACCTAAAACAGCATCGTGTGTTCAGCGTCATTCTGACAATACTCGGCGTAGCCATAAGCTTGAGCATCGCAACGGGCTATGGTGAGTTGTTACATGGCAACGTAACGAGAGTCCGAGGTATAGTAGTTTTGTATGCTTCCCTGACTCTGATCCGAGAATACAGAGGCTTGGGAATGGCCACCATTGACGTGAGCAACAAAACGCCCTTCTGCCTGTTGATAATTTACATCAGCCGGCGTCCACCATTGGTGAACAGGCGGAAGAGCACGGTCGACCTTCCAGAGGGCCTGCGATTCGTCGTGTTGAACTACTTTGCCAAGACTATCGGCATCAGAGGCAGTAGGGACGATATTACGCCTGCTGGTGTCATCCGCTCTTCGACCGAGCGCGAAGCGAAACCTGTCGATTCGGAACATGCGGTCCAGCACCAACGTCTTGACGCGGATGACAGCCTCGCGAATGAATACTGCCTGGCGCCAGTCGTAAGAACACAAAATTGCGCGCTGCATGCCACCTTCATGACCACACACGATGACTGCAGTCGGGGGCCTCGTAGCGCGGAACGCGGTCGCCGTCATAGCATAAGTGTCGATAAGAGTGAAGACTGTCTCCTCCTCGTATCTCGTCTCTCCCGCACTGTCCTTGGCGCTGTGGTCGGGGCGGTCTACATTTAATGGCGGGAGCCCGACACGCTCCCCGTTCTCAGATCGCCCGTTGCGCGACAACGTACTCGCGGCGATGCTCCACTTGAGTCGACCGTGATTGTAGCCGAAGAGGAGCCGCTCAATCTCGCCGATATCGTCTGGAATCCCCTGCAGCCCTAAGAAGTGTGCCTGAGTTGACCAGAATTTGCCGTGGTAAATGTTCAGAAGCATAACGGGAATCAAGAGCGTGATGATGGCCGAGGGAACGAGAAATATGAGGCCTGGGATGAGGACGGCCAGTTGCGCTCCCGATGGGGCCCCGGAGAATGAGCCGAACAAGCCAAAAGAGTCTGATTCATCACCTCCCCCTGCGAGGATGCCACCTACTATGGTCAGAGAGAGTGCGCCGATTAAATAGGCCGGCGAACCGCGCAGTAGAATCTTGCCTATCTGGCGGCTGACGGTTTGCCGCTTAAGAAAAGCCATCTGCTCTATGGTATCCCATTGAATTGTGGCACCATAAGCGCCGTCCAGCGTAACCGTCTGGTCGTCGACGATGCCCGCGACCTGACACCGTGACTCGATGTCCCAGAGTCTGGCGCCCCAGGCGTCGCGAATCTTATGCCAGGGTGCATCGCGACGTGTCGGCTGCATGCAAATCAGCCGTTCGAGGAGCTTGTCGCTATCGTTGGCTAGGGAGAGCCGGGCAAAGGCCTCGAAGCTTTTGTCCGACTTGACCACCGCCGGCCGCCTTCGCAGAAGCCCCATGAGCGCATACGACATGTCGCCGTTGTTGAACTGGTCCGTCTGCCGCCACGAGAAGCATTCAAGCGCGATGCTGACGAGCTCGAGCGGCGTGAGGTGGATCGAGGATTCATAGTGATCCACCAACTGCCTCACGAGCTTCGCGTCGGGCCAAACCGACCGCGCGGCTATGTTCCGCTTGGCGATCTCCTCTGGAGGGCTGGGCCCGCCGACGACATAGAGCTTGATGCGTCGCTCTGGGGAGCAGAGGAGGATTTCCGGCAGCGTCCACAGCCGCGTGCCCCATTCCTGCATCCATAGGTCCATGGACACCGGGTCGTAAGAATACTCCTGCCGCTCCCCGGGCGCCCTAGCGTCGTGGGGGGTTCCTACGAGAATTACTAACGAGTGCGCGGCGCGGACAATGTCGCAGATGCGAAATACATCATCGCTCTGTGCCGTAGCTCGGGCCACGTTGTCAGCATCCCGTATGCATTCGAAATCGAGCCAGAACGCCCGTTTCTTGGCCGCCCGTGCCGCTTCCATGCCGTACGAGAGCACCATGGTGCGATCAGCATCCGACTGCTGGCGGTATTTGGCTTTCGTGGCCTCGTCTGGCTCGGGTTTGTCCTTCCACTTCTGCGCGGCATTGATCAGGAATTGCTTCCTTGTGTACGAAATGAACACGAAGTCGGTACTAGAATAATCTGCGTGCTCCTTGATCCAGTCCGTCACATTCCACGTCTCATATTCTGTATCTGGACCACGGGGCCCGTCCCGGAGGAAACAGAGATACCGTGGTCGGAAGTGTCGCGCTGGCAGATCATCGAAGTCTTCATCCATTTCTTCGTCCTCTGTAGAGATTGGGGGAGCGATGGCTCCCATTTCGATACCCCCTTCTAAGAGAGGATCATTCTCGCCGATTTCTCCGTAATTGATGGGCCCATCCAGCTCGCCTTCCTTACGATTTCTAGAGACTTTGGGATAACGCCAATCTCGATATTGGACAGGGTCGTAGTATCCCCCATTTTTGAAGACGCCCTCGAGGTTTTGGGGCACCAAGAGCTGTGAAGTGTTAGCGGCACAGGCATGCGCGCTCTGAGCGGATTCACGAACTCACGAGGATAACAAGTATAAGGCAAGATGGGATCCACTTCAGAGCGAGTGGAAAGATTGTGCTAGCAGTATAGCGACGCTCTTCGCTACCTTCTACGAGAACAGAAGAATAAGTCCAATAGGCGAGTTTCAGAATGTTAGATATCCGCGACCGCGGGCGGCCGATCCGATCCCAGCTCTTTTGGCCATAACCCTTCGTATTGTCTGTTCCTTGCACCTGTAAAGGCCATAGCCTTCCATCGTTAGGTCGAAGGTAATGTTCACGAGCTGCCTGCGCTTCGTCAACGTATGTGACGCGCCCGAAAGCGTCGCGGTGGTGTAGAGACATCTGATCTCTTTGCACTGATTTAGACGTGGGGATTTCGGACAGCCGAGGATATACTATCCGTAAGGTTCCACGATGAAAGGAGTCCACCAATCTGCCATTGTGGAAGAGAGAGAAGACGTATTCTAAAACTTCAAGGAGATTGGGACCTCGAGGCTATTAGCAAAGCTTGTCTTGAGTAAGGCTGGTGAAGGAGGGTTGGGGGCTAAAGGAGGATCTAGGTCTAATGGTCGACCCCTGGTGAACCCAGTTTTAGACATAAGCACGATGCCTGCAAAAGTGTTCGAGACCCCTTCACGCGATAATGACGATCTTTCAGCCACACCATAGTTAGACTAGGTGGCAGTGTACTCTGTGAAGATATAAAAACATGTGTTACGACCCCTGCATGAGCCACCCGAAGTCGTTATTGGACTCTAGTTTAATTATTTAGGCCGACCATGTTCATAGGCATGAACCAATTGCTTGAGATCTTTGGAAGATACTACTGTATAGCATTGAGATAGATAAGCAATTAACTATAAATAGATCAGTGGCCAATGGTGCCTTGTAAGAGTATTTTAAGTGTATGAGGTATTATACCATCACATATAAAAGCGCTAATTGAGGATGTTAATTTATTAAGTAATGGTTGCATTGAGCTGGTCTGCGTAAAAACTGGAGTTCAAAGGGAAAAAGACGTTGTTTGGGTTTTTGCAGCGTGGATAATGCAGACAATGCGTAGGCGAGGCGCTATAGTACTACACCTATTACCTATACGAATACCAAAGAAAAGCAAGAATAAAGCAAAAACAAACAACAAAAATAGGAATTATCTACCTATGAAGGTTTGTTTAAGAAAGCGAGTGAATTTACGCTCTTTTACCTACGTAAACGAATATGCCTCGACGAAGTGTGCTGTAGAAGTGCGATGAGGCTACTGTAGGCTACTGTAGGCTAGCTGTCGTGCAGGCTTAAGTCGCCGGTCTTTCGAATATGGGAGGTGATGCATTACCGTTTAACTTCACAGCACATGTCTATCTAGGCGTAGGAATATCTCTGTCTCGATGACCTTTAAAACCTCTCTGGTTAGATTTATATTGTGATCCTATTAAAACAACCTAGTGTCATGCAGCCGGCCTTATGAAACATCTGCCGTCGATCGCATTGTAAATACCAACTAGAAGCAACTTCCAGCACTCCCTATCATATAACATCGTACCTCCTTCACTCTGCAATGCTGGTCTGGTACTGTCTACGGATCTCGTTCTTCGCATTGTGTATGCGATGTTCTAGGATCCTGGAAATGAGACACCACAAAGGGCAGTGATGTTCTTTCGCCACTATATAACCGTATTAGGTGACGGTATTGCTGTATGAACTGTCCGATACGACTACCTAATCCGTCACTCTCGAGCGCATCTATTGGCTAATAGTTATTGGAGCGTTGTGGATCATTATGAGGTTCTGGAGCGGTTGTCAAATTAATTAAACCGGTCTTCTGCCCGAATAGCGACGAGGGTGTCTCTAAGACCACGCTCTCGAGTCAAAGAACGCATTATAATCTCGTAAACCAGCGATTATTCAGTTCGCGAAAATGCTCAACTTAACAGTCTACTCCACAGTGGCAACTACGCAGCGAATCTACACATCTTCGCCCTCCCGCCTTTCCATCTTTCGATGCGCCGCCATAAGACGCCTCCTTAGTATTCACTTCCCCGTTCTGCAGCCGCTCAGTGTTAGCACTACCAGCAATGGATTCTACATGCTCCACGTTCCGTACGATACTTTGGCGCCTACTGCAGCGAGATAATGAAGCCTTTATGCGACTCTTTGATGACTTAAATGCATCGCCCGTCCTGGCCGAAGTTCTAGCACCTTAACGCCCTATCTTTAGCCGCTGATAGGTACTGCCACCAGGGATGGAAGATGAGCGCACGTATCTAGTTGTCATGACTAACCAGGGACAGAAGCCATGTGCCGCGCCCCTCCTACAGAGGTATCGTCTTGTCCCGTGAGCCGATATAAATTGCAGAACGTTTACTCTATGATCGTGGCCTGGCAACAGTCCGAATATCTTTGTTGTAATTAACCGGGTCCCACAATTTGATAATTAGATCTGAATTGCGAGACACTAGGAGCGTATTGCCTCTCAGACCGCCGTATTCAACATTTAAAACGACTCTAGTATGCGCCTTAGTTGTTCTTAGGATCGCTGGCACTTTAATCTAATATCTTGATTGTATTGTTATCGGAGCATGCTGCGAAGCGATAAGAGTTTGGTTGGAAGCTGCTGCAGTTAATCGTGCTCTGATGAGATTCGAGGGTATACCGGGGAGGTGATTTGGGCAGCTAGGATGACGCATCTTTGGTACGTGTCGATAGAGACGCGAGCGGCTCATTGTCGACTTCGCATTACATGTAGCGCGGTGTTCCTCGACTCGAGATCCATTATCTGTGATGAGATGGTTGTCTGATGTTGAGTAAAGTTGAATGAAGACAATCCGCGCGTGCTTTTTTCTGTAACCGCACAACACGTCGTCCATTTTCCCTCGGATTTCTCGGCGCTAACAGCATCAAATTTACCAGGACCTCTCTTGCTAAGCCAAAGTTCGACCTAATTTCCAAGCTCGATGGCGTAGTCCACTGATAGAACTGAAATGTCTCAAGATGCTAGATAACACAAGTATTATGAGCGACTACGTGACGATAAGCATATCTGGGGACTAGTCGTATGTCTTGAGATCGCCAATGTACAACTAGCATGGAGAGTCATATCTCATGCTGCACGATCACGCGCGTTCATACTTCGTTTACTAGCATGGCAGTGTGCGCTCTGTTCAAATGACCTTCGACTTCCTTCAGAAGTCTCGACAGTGAAGAGTGATCTCTCTGCGCGCCACGAGACAATTCGGCATACTTCCTCATTTATAAGCCGCTCATCAGCGAGCTTGAGTCATGCACTGGTATGAGATGCAACGTTTAGTAATAGTCTTGCTTTTCAGTGCTGCGGGGATGTACGTAGTTCGTGCTTAGAGAAGGTCTACCGCAAGGCGTGGTCGGTCTTGAAGAAGTGAACCAGCTTCCTACCCAAAATAAACCATGACCTGATCACAAACTATTCTAAGAGAGCATATCAAAATATCCTTAAAGAAGAGATATTCGCGATAGGAGAACGGGAATTCAGGTTTTTGTTTTTCGTATCGCTAAGCATTTTTAATTATTTATAGGGGCAGTCATGTACCATGCACCCGAGCTAGGACAATCTCGTTACTTGGTGCTCACTTTGTGATATAGCTGAGCTGTGTATTCTAGTTAGCGAGATTGTATTTCAACATGCAGAAAGAACATGCTTACCTATTCAGCCAGAAATCACGCGCCGACACGTCTATTATTTTGGCGACATATCGGCTTAAGCCAATGACTATGACTTCGCGTCATGCCCGTCATATTCGACAACGGCCAACGCCGCCATTTGGGAGTGCAATACCACGCCTGTTTTACTCAAAGAACGCCTCCTCACCAGCGTTTTTCTTCTTGTTCCTTGCCTCATCCTCGCATAACCCAAATCACTGCCCATCGTTATCATCTCGTTCGCGTTCGCGTTCCCGTTCCCGTTCCCGTCCCCCATCTGGGCTGCGGCTGCGACTCCTGCCACGTCCACCCCGATGTGATTGCCTATTGCCCCGTGCTCCCTTGCCCGGTGGCGGTCGTACGAAGGCAAAGTCAACGTAGATGGTCTGATCGAGTAGTTTCGTCTCGTGCGCGCCGTCAATGGCAGCTCGTGCCTCTTGAAGGGTCGGGTATTCGATGAGCGCGTATCCCTACATCGAGAGAAAGTAACGATTAGCATCCAATCTCCTTCAGATGCCTTTCAATGGTTGTGCTCCCGGCTGAGACAGCCTTAGGCAACCCGCATGAGGTGAAGGCGGAGACGGAGAGTCAATGGCACGACTCACCTTGACATAGCCACTCCGGCGATCGAGATTCAGATGGAGGTTCTTGATCTCGCCGAAGTCGGCGAACTTGTCGTGCAGCGCCTCCTCGTCGGCTTCCTCGTGCACATTGGTGACCATGATAATCCAGCCCTCGATCGAACGCACAGCAGTGGCCTTCGCGTGTGTCTGCATGTCGCCGACCTTGGCCTGGGTGGCCTGGGGAGAGCCAGGCTCATCGACGTCCATTTCTACGTCAGCCATGTTAGACACGCGAATATTATACGAGTTCGATTGTTCGGAAACTAGAAATGGTTCTAGGGAAGTGCGATTGCTGGAGGTTTCAGTCTTGCTGGATTGTCGACGGGAATTAGAAGGGAAATGGTGGGGGCCCTTGGGGAGGTTAATAGGTGTACCTAGTAGCCTTCCGCCCCGTAACACGGATCTTACAGTTGCCAACCAGCTGGTCATTGTGCCCTGCTATCACTATGTTCATTGTCCTAGCTACACCATAATTCAAGAGAAGTTTACTCACTTAATAAGCTATACCGCCGTTTCTACATCTACAGACACAGCCAGAGTCCCAGGGCATCTGGGCTCTTCCACATATTCAATCACTTGTTCTTCTCCCTGAAGAATTTTATCAAATAGTCAAGAGATGAGGAAGAATAGAGAGGGGAAAAAACTAGGTATCAATTAGGTGCTAAAGCTATGTCAGAGTTGATTGTTTGTATCGTACTAAATATCAGGGGACAATCTGGGATAAGAAATCATGGAAATGTCTGGGACAAAGTATTTGGCCACTCGCTTCACTCTTTATCCGTGAAGCCTGTTCACAGCTTCATCAGGTAGCAAGTGCCTTTAGACTCGCTAACGCGAATTTAAGCGCAGCTCCCGAAGCCTCAATTTCTCGCGTGACCCAAACGCTGCGCAATGCCGAAATATGGACGAATGTATACTTCCAGCCTCGGACATCGTCAAGCTGGGCAAGAGCCTCAAGTTGAGGCGAAGATCGTACGAGGAACACGCGTGTCTTTTCTAGCTCTCCCGTTTCACTGACGAGCACTGAATCCTTAAGGTTGAGACTGTTGGCTGCGAGATTTACCCCGAGTGAATTTTCACCAACGTCTCGGGCACAGTTGATCTCTTTTTCGCCCGTCTCTAGATCTCGAAATGGGATGCCGTAAGCTAGGCGGTGGCCTGGAATGAAGCGCACTAGTACTTGGTATGTTCCATCTGAAGTCTCGCGATAAACAAGAAGAGCAACGCTGGATACCCAAGAAGCCATGGTTTGAGAAAGATACTGTTAGGTGCTGGTAGATGTTGTTAGATATTGTTAGACGTTGTTAGACGTTGTTAGATGCTGTTAGATGTTGTTAGATGTTGTTAGATGCTGTGCTGTTAAATAAGCTTGTTAGGTCATAGGAGTTAGGTAGGTTCTGTTGGCTGTATATATACCCATCCTCATTATAACAATGTTCATTGTTAGGGTGAAACAATTTCAAACAGTGTAATTATGCATTCAGTTACATCAAAGAAAATGGTTGCTATCATAGGTAGTATTATAACTTGTCCCACAACAATACCATTGAATGAGAACGATGTCAGCTTAGCTAGGGTTTGAATCGCCAACGCGGCTCAGACAACAACCTAGTTAAAGAGAAAGAAGGATTGTTTCACTGATACCATAGCTAGTGATTAGGACAGTGGCAGAATTTCATCTACTTAGGTCGGTACAGAGATACGGCACAAGGCTAAGTGAAGAGGGAGGGGGGTTTTGAAAGGGTTCAAACTACCTACGTATAGGATCCAAGCTATCGCGTAGACACTGAAGGGTCAAACTTACTAACTACGGCATCCCTAGACCTAACATCCAATCCATAAAAGTAGAAGAGTCGACTAGATGATTGGTAGTGAAGGATCCTAAGTAGGTATAAGGCTGAAGACAGCATGGCTAATAACTACGCACATCCGATATACCTTATTATGACAACTTAAACAAAGCTTTCATTTGTGTGAGCAAACGAGTGTATCCATTAGTATAAACTCGTATAAGGGCATTATAGCATTCCTTCGCAATTTTGTGCGGCTGATCTGACAGGAGCCACCCATTTACCCAACGCCATTGCCTATGCAATTCGTGCCGAATCTCACCAACGAATGCAATGTGTTCAATAACCATATAGTAACACCACAACACCATATCCATGCTTAGACAACACCGAATCGGTGCTCAGACAAGACCAAATCCATGCTCCATTATCATGCCCCCATTCCATGTGCCATTTTAACTACCAAGATCAACTCTTGATCTGTGGTTTACCGCCATAAACAAGTGAGGATCCCCTGCAACGAGGACCAAATGGTCATCGATCGTCCGTCATTGTAACCATATGTCTCTTACAATTGAGACCAAATCTTCATCGATGATATCCGCATCGATGGTCCATTGTTATACCCATACACGTCTCTGTAATCGAGACCAAATCGCAATCGATGATCGAGCTTCGTAAACAAATGTGCAATTCTTGCACTCGAGACCAGATATTGGTCCTTGGTCGATCGTTGTAACCATATACACCCATTCCAACTGAGGCCATGCCCTCGTCTGTTCCATCATTCAATAGTACCAATATTTGATATCGAAACCGAACCTCGTGTTAGGCGGCATATCGTTTCATTTGAGGCGGAATTCATGTCGGAGAGATGGAATTCAAGAATTAATAGTCCATGATGCCATTCCAGGTTGGATCCTTGCTCAGGACACTGGTGATTGTCATGTCAATAGCTTCTTGACTCATCAACTGGGCATTTGCCTTCTGGCCCTCTAGCACATCGTGCAAGTCGTAGATCTGATCTCGCTTCAGGTCTCGACGCTTACGAAGGACCCTGATCTCGGCATCAAGTTGTTTCCATAATCTTTTGTTGACTGCCGCATCGCATTCGTCGTAGACAGCCTGCTTCCTCGCGATAGCAGTTCGAATGTGTCTTTCTTCATCCTTCAGACCTTTCATAACCTTGGCCAATGCGATAGCGGGATCCTGGGATGGTCGCAGAGTTGGCTGGTCCTCATAGGTATAAGTTGAGGTTGAGGATTGCCCCTTCACTCGATCGGTGACTGGCACGGGGCGGTCAACTCGAACCGTTTTCTTGCCGCATTTCCCATTAGATTCGTGACGGTGGGACTGAATGCGAGCACAAACCATGCAGTTATAGCACTCATGGTCTTGGCATAAGGTGTTCAATACGCGCTTGGCGGATTGCGTGAGCACAGGGGGGCGAACGTTCTCCTTTTGCTTCTCTGCACCTGTCTGCTCTATCTGCGTGGAAGGCTCGCTCGCAGATAGCACGGGTGACAACACGCGAACAGCAGGCGTGTTCTTTGCCTTCTGCTTCTGAGCAAACTTCTTGTTGGAATCCAATGTGACATCATCAATGAACAGAGCTGAGGTCATATTCTCCTGATCAGAGTCAAGATCGGGCTCTCGAGTAAGGTCGATCTGTTGGGTATAATCATCCTGCATTTGCAAGTCCATTTGAGATGTCGTGGTCTTAGCAGACATCTCGCTCGCGACAGTAAATCTGTCTCCTGACTCCTGAATTTGAGTCATCTTGGCGAGTTTCGACTTGCTGGTGACAGGTATAGAACCCTTAGATTCCTGCGAGAACAGACGACGAGAATCTCGTGTGAGGTTACTCTCTCGGGTATCGTTATGTTGCTTTGGCAAGTGCGTCTGAGATGTCTTGGCTTTAGCCGACGTCTCGCTCACGACAGTGAATCTGTCTTCTGACTCCCAATTTTGAGTCATCTTGGTGAGCTTCGACTTGCCCTTGAGCTGCTGTGCATACTGAGTCTCCGTCTTCTGTGATAACTTCTTGTTGAGCTCATCAACAAGCTCCTGGAGTTGTACAACCTGGTCGTTTAGAGTGGCATTCTCGCGCTCGAGTTGAGCATTCTGTTGCTGGAGGAGCTTAGTGTTATTGTAAAGATCTTCGTTTTGTCGCTCGAGGCCAAGATTGTCTTCCTTCAACAAGCGGTGCTCCTCAGAGACTATTTCGTATTTCTCATGAAGAGAATTGAGTAGAGCGCGCTCAGACTCAAGTTCCTCTTCCGATTCCCGGAGAGCCTCCTGAAGCTCTAACTTCTGCTGAGTGATAGCATCGTTGCGGGTCTGGAGCCGCTTAATAGTGGTAACATGATCAGATACTCGGTGAAGAGCCCCATCACGCTCTTCCACAACAGACTGATTGTGGATTTCATTGAGACTGATCTTGCGATTGGCCTGATCAAGGCGATTTTTGAGAGAAGCAAGTTGCTCCTCGAGTTCTGTATTCAGATTGTCAGCCACAAGTAGAACCCAGGTGTCTGGAGATAAACTTACGTGATTTCTGGGTAGTGAGCTGCAAAAGCATCGAGCCGTCAGAGTCCGAACCCATTGCGCTGTCCTTACGGGACTTGAGTTTGGCAAGATGAGCCTGAAGATCGCACACTTCATCTTGCAATTGCTCGGCTTGTTTTGAAACAAGCTCGTCGTGTTCTTGCAAGGTCTGTATTTCCTCTCGGATCTTATCCAGCGAAACAAAAATTTCCTCTTCTTCACGAGGAATTGTGACAGCTTCGAAGTCGGCATGATGGTCCACAGATGCCTTCGTGTCCCTATCATGCACTCTGCCATGTTTGACAAAGACGGGAGTCCCGTTCTTGAATGATGACCATCTTAAGGTGCCTGATACGAAATCATTGAGATGGTTGAACTGAGGGAGAAAAAACGAGTGAGCCGTCTGATTGATGATAGATGGGCTCATGGTGTTGTGATTATTGAGGTGCGACTGCCGGTCAAGTCGATGCGCTGCGTTAGCGGAGAGTCCAGTATTGGACTGAGATTTTGGCGAAATTTGGGATGATCGTTTCACAGATTCCTCCTCTGTCTGGACCTTCTCGGATCTAGCTGTCTGAAGTGTATCCAACAGGGTAGTCAAGTTTCCTCGTGATGGATTGAGCGGAGCATTGAGCTCCATGGTATCTTCTACCGTTGGCACCTGATGATGCACACGTAATCTAGGTGAGTCGGAGCCGAATATTGATGCAGTCTATATCAGTCGTTGGTTAGTAGCCTGATCATGAGGTGCAACCATGGGAGAACGAACATCAGAAAACTGGGAGTTAAATGAAAGAGAGCGCAAAGTAGGAAATGCAGATGAAGAAGAGGCGTGAGACGCTGCCTGGCGCACATCGTGTGGACGGAGCCGTTTATGGCAGAGGATACGTGATGGTGGTCTCACGTTATTCCGAAGCACCGAATCAGGACTGCGCGACTAACGCGCCGGATCTCGGCGGCGGATAACGGTGTTATCATAAGAACTGACAGACGAAGTACTAACATCATTCTGGACAACCTCGGGGGAAGCAGGCTCGGGCTGCTTGTTTTCCTTTCCACCAGTGTAGCCCTTCCATTCAGGAAAGGTACGAATCAAGGCCGAAGTGTTGATTACCGGAAGCATGGGCTGGCGCGTGGACTCCCCATCCGGAACGAAGTTGGAGATGTCTGATGTAAGCGTGACTGTGCCGTGGCTGCCAGTCGAGGATGGTGGAGAGAAGGGGTGCTCGGCGTGGTTACGCATCTCCCTGAGGATGCGGGATTGGTGTACTTTGGATCTCTTGGAGTCCATGTTGAAGGTGAGGAATGACCCGACTCACGCGGGGACGTAACTGAATTACGACAGAGAGCAGTTTTTTTTTAGCGCGATAAGAATCACGTTGAGAGCAGTTGGGGAGCAGTTGCAAGTGCAATTGAAAGCGTAGTAGAGTGTAGTTAGAAAGAAGTGCGGTGCGATTGTGAAGTTTGTAGTAGAGAAGGAGAGCTCTGGCAGAGCGCGGGCGCGATATGTTTTGTTTACCTATTCCTAGGTTGACAGGCCGGGACGCTAAGAGCACGGACCCTCGCTAAAACCTTAATGAGACATGATGCAATAATAGAGTTTAGTAGATACCTAAGGTCACTTATCAACATTGCAGGTGATATCTAATGACATTGTCATTTGTAAAGCAATCACAGGGCAAAAACACAATGGAAGAGCTCTAATTACTTGTGAAAGAGTCGGTACGTTAGAGGGTGTTAGATAGTCCGGCTCGTGGGAGATTGAAGCACTAGGGCTGCGCACCTACCACCGAGTTTAGAGGGTACATAACCTAAGAAATGCCCAAAAGTGGATTGACCGGTAGATGCCCAAGTACATTTGTACCACACAACATTGAATGGCTACACTGTAGGTATCTTGAAAGATGCAACATGCAACATCTTCCAATCCCAATCTAATATCACTCCCCATCTTCAGCATTAATTATATATGCTGCATTGCAGTCCTTTGCATCTCTAGCGGTTTGTATATCCGTACCGATTGCTAAGCGTCCTTCGCACCAATTGAGTTTACAAGTTTACAGTCATCCGACTTCACATACTCTAAATGAAGGAACCTTGACATTAGATATGGCCCTGTTATATTTGTAGCGCATGTGAAATAAACATTGTTGATACACATATCTTAACACCTGTTATTTGTACTAGCTGTTAAATAAGGGAAAGAAAATACACTTATTTGATTCGTCGCCTGCGCTCAGCCTCAGCTGACTGAATGTCTAGATACATTGCAGGACTGAATATTGAGTTATCCGTATTTCGCTGTGGATTTAATCAGACATCTTGTAGCGCCCGGGGGAGGGGTTTGTGAAAGTCATCTTTTTCTTCTTCTTCTTTTTTTTGAAAAAGGGAAAGAAAAACGGGGTGGACAACCAACGAAAACCACAAATTTACGACTTACAGGATGATATAGTACCTATTTTGAAATTTACTTCAAGAATCAGAGATCGTTTCAATTCAGAGATTGTGTTTGTACCTTAAGAGGAAGTTAGTTTTGATGTTCGTAATAATATCAACAACCGTCCCCAGAACCCCTCTTCGCGCTAGGTTACAGTGTTCCCGTACAGTTCCTAGCATTCTATGCACAGTCTTCTGTCTTGTCTTGCTCCTGCTTGGTCTGCGTAAGACTCGTCAAATCCCCGAAATTCCTGATGTGTGCCCATATAGAGGAGCTCATATTCGAGGGTGTGCAAACGCAATAGTATTTTTGAACACTTATGCACGCCTTATATTCCTTAGAACATGTACCTAACTGTTACCGGGTCCTACCGAATGATCTACGAAATCACGTAAGCGATATTACAGCTATGCAAGCTACAAATACTGTATAATTCGTTTCGAGTTAGTATATTTGAGAGCTGAGAGGTTGTCATCGAGCAACCTCAAGACTAGTAGACTAAGCAAATCCTGTGCGGGGATCAATACTTAACACAAACCCGCCAAACTCCATATTATCTTCCTCGACCTCACAGGGCCTAATCGTACTCACATGATGGAGAATGTCCGTATAGCAGTGATTGGACTGGGTATTGATGATTCCTAGCTGCCTAGTATCAAGTTGTCCTGTGCTAATCTTAGCATAGGCCCCGCAGGCTTAACTGCCCTGAAAACCCTTCGGGAAGAAGGGTTCAACGTGGTCGCCTTCGAAAGACGAAATGAAGTCGGGGGGCTGTGGGCTTTTAGTAATGATGCCAGCTACACATCTGCATTGAAGGAAACAGTGTGCAACGTTAGCAAGTTTGTCGTAAGTTCGCAGAGTTGTGTTGCAACTGCAACTCACACGCTTATACCGGCTATATAGTCTAGTTTCAGCGACTTCCCAGTACCTGAAGGTGGGCATGAGCTACGTTCTGTAATTAACAGACTTAGCTACCATTTGCTGAAGTTAACAATGTGTTATTGTAGACTATCCTACCTTCTTCACCGGGCCCCAGGTAGCAGAGTACTTCAAATCGTATGCATCACACTTCAAACTATTCCCTCACATGCGTTTTGGCACCACCGTCAAGAGCATTACTCGAAATAGTACCAAAGATGGCTGGGATGTTCATATCACGACCTCAGAGGGGCCTACCGTACTCTCGTTCGACAAGGTAGTGCTTGCCCACGGCTGTGAAAACGTGCCATTATGGCCGCCTATGCCAAACAGGAACAAATTCAGGGGCACCGTAATGCACGGGCAGTCTTTCAAGAGGTTAGTATCTCACCATTAATAGGCATTTCAGAGCTGATTGCATTGAAATGAAGTCCCGAAGCCTTCAAAGGCAAACGAGTTCTTGTCGTTGGAATTGGCAATACTGCCTGTGACATCTCCTTGGCACTAGTAAACCACGCATCAAAAGTATACCAATCCTATCGACGAGGCCGTATCCTAGTTTCGCGCTATCGCGACGACGGTATCCCTCTAGATACACAGTTCTCGTGGTCTGCTTTACGCTTGAAGTACTTCATCGACTACCTAGTGCCTTGGTTAATCGGCCCACTTGGCGATAAATTCATGATCAATAAGATGATTTCTGATGCTGCTCGATCTGAGCCGGTGGACAGCACGGGCCTCTCCGAGAAGGAAAAATGGAAGCGTGCCCAAAAACGAGTGCGAGACGACTGGAGATTGGTGCCGTGTCCCAGTATGGCTCATGTCCATCCCGCGGTGCAAGAGGATATTATTCCAGCTTTACGACGGGGAGATATCACGCCAGTTCACGGATTTGAGGACTTCGCTGGAGATTCGGAAGTGTTGCTAGACGACGGTGTAGTACTCGAGGTCGACGCCGTTATATTCTGTACGGGGTATGACCTAGACTTCAAGATTATGCCTGAATTGGAAATGGATGGCGCACAGGGACTTCCTCTACAAACCGCTGAGGAGCTATCTAAACATTATGACGAGGAGGAGGCCAGGGGCGAGAAACACCTGCCACATCTCCCTCGACTCTACCAGATGATATTTCCACCCCGTTACGCCTCCTCGGTCGCAATAGTCAGTTGGATGGCACCTCAAGAGAATGCTTGGTGTGTCTCAGAACTCGCATCAATGGCTGTTGCTCAAATATGGGCCGCTGAAATGAATATGGGTTCCAGGGCAGCATCTGAGCAATACCAAGTTGAGAACTATCGCTCTCCAGCTCTACTCCCGTCCTTGGAAGAAATGAATGCACAAGTGGACGCATACCACACATGGTGGAGAACGCAATGGCAAAAAGAGCACTCAGTGCGCCCCGGCTATGTACGGGGCTATTCATTCTATCGGTTTTTACACGATTCAGCCGGCACTGGCCTGTATGATAACCTCGACCACATGTTCACTACGCGTGGCTGGGGTCTTTGGTGGCATGATCATGAGCTATGGACCTGGCTCTCCAAAGGCCCAATGAACAGCTACTCTTGGCGTCTCTTTAACACCAACCCTAGGAATATACCAGGTTGTGGCAGGAAGCCATGGCCCGAAGCCAGACAAACAATGAAGAATGCAGTAAGTATATCATTCATCACGCATGCAGATTGACTAGCTAACGGCTTGTTAGTATGAAATGTACGAAGACTACAAACAACAGATGCAACAGAAGTCAAAACATGTGTGACGGCTTTCAGTCTTATCATATGTAATACACAACCGAAGGCGATATTTTGGATTCAGCGAGTGTTGGAAGGTTTTGGTAGTCTTCAGATCAGTAGGGACGATAAGGAATGAATATAAGCTACACAATAGTTATCACCCGTACATTTTACATGCTTTACACGACAGAATTATGTTATCTTCAAAGTAGACGGCTGGTAGCAGGCTCCAGCCAGCAACCTAATGTCTCGGAGCGCATACTGCTATCAGAAGAATCGTCAAAAATTCTCCTGTTCCGCAAATTAGATGCTTCTATTGCCCATTACTAGATAATTCTTATTTATTTACGAATTCATCTCACTCTTGTTGATGTTGTTTCAGTTAATCCTATCGCCATCATGATTATTGATTATTGAACGCGAGTGTGAAGCCACTCGATATAGCAGTAGAATCATTATAACTTCCAGAGCTATGGGCAATTACTACAGCAAGTTGCACTATTCCCTGCATACGACAGCCAAATACAGTGTTTCTTCGAGGGTGAATATCCCTCTGACAGTTGACGGTTTACGTCTATTCCACTATTCCCCCACCGCCCACAGTCATAAGGACCAAGCACAAGGAGTAAACTTCGACGTCGACATTTCACCTAAACTCAATTCTATTAATACAAGCAACTAAATTGCCAACCAGTACACTGCATAGGGATCCGAGCTAGAAACTTAATTAACACGGACTTTAGGATAGTGTCTGAGTAATGTCCTTTTGACCAAATAGGACGACTCTACCGTAACGGTGACATACACCTTTGGAAAATGAAACGGCCATTCGAGAATATCAGACGACGTAACTTAACTTCATTTAAGCTAGAACGACGAATATGCCGATGACATTAAGATCCATTTATGTCACTTGATAAAACTGCAGTACTATACCGCCACACATCACGGGGGGGGACAGAACATTCCCTAGTCGGACACTTGGTTCTCTGCGATTATTTATATGAAATAGCCTACGGTCGAGACCAGGATGCATCTACGGTGTGGGCTTCTTCTATGTAAAAATAATACTAGTCAGACCGCAACAAAGTCTATCTTAGCGCAGTCTTCGCGTTGTCTAGGAGTCATGATCAAGTTTCAAGACACGCATAGCAACCGAAAGCCCAGGATTTCCACCTTCCATCTTCCCATCTAGCGCCTATGTCCGTAAAGTCGGCCAGTTCTTCCCCCCCTAATTGGATAGTGGCCGTGGGGGGAGCTTTCGGTCTTAACGGTGCTATGTATCGGCCTTTAGACCACGGATTGCCGCCATCATACAATAGCGGAGACAGACAGACAACACCGGCATCTAGAAATCCTCTAACCTTCCCGCATGCATAACGAATATCCATTCCGGAGACCGAAAATAGGCAAGCAGGTAGGAAATGAGCGACCGTGTGTGCTATCGCCACCAGGGAAACCCCGGCATCTGCTTGCTGTCGGTTGTCACTAAGCTAAGCACACATGTAGCGTCTGGTGCATGCGTATAAAACCATAAGCTCTAGCCCAGTCCATCATGGCAGGGCCTCAATATTTCCTCCTCTCTAGAGTAAATGAGAAGTACCCTACTACTAATTCACCCTCTCATCTATCTATCTTGCCTCGATCTTATTCCCCGCCTTCTCTACATAAGTATTGCTGAAACACCCACCCACCGACCATGGCCTCTCTCCGCCGCGCCCTCATCACCGGCGCGAACGGGTACATCGCAGCGCAGACGGTAGCAAGGTTTCTAGCCGCAGGCTGGGCGGTGCGCGGCACAGTCCGGGACACGAACAGCCGCAGCGCGCGCGAGCTAGCGACGCACTTTGCGGCGGAGCAGGCGGCGGGCCGGTTCGAGCTGGTGGTGGTGCGGGACATCAAGACGGCGGGGGCCTTCGACAAGGCCGTGCAGGCCGTGCAGGCCGTCGCGCACCTGGCGACGCCCGTGGTCTTCGACAGCGGCGACGTCGAGTACATCGTGGGCACAGCGGTGCAGGGGACCCTGTCGATTCTCGAGTCGGCGTTGAAAGCCGCCTCCGCCTCCGCCTCCGCCTCCAATGAGGAAGGTCTAAAGAGCTTCGTGCTCATGTCCAGCGTCGCCGCTGTACGCATGATGATCCCCGGGCCCTTCACCTTCACCGAGAAGGACTGGAACACCAAGGCCGAGGCGCAGGTCAGAGAGGACGGGGACAAGGCGTTTGGCCACGTCATCTACGCCGCCAGCAAGGTTGCGTCGGAGCGCGCGTTCTGGGACTGGGTGAAGGAAAAGAAGCCACCGTTTGCGGCTACGGTGCTGAACCCTTGGTATGTATCTACCTCCTTAATTCTTGACACCCACATCACATGCTCGTAGTGCGGAATTAGGTTTTGCTAACGAAGCTTCAACCCGTGTATAGCTGGGTAGCTGGCCCTCAGCTGTACCCGCCGTCGTCACCCGAGGGCATCGCGGAGACGAACTCGTTCATCTGGAAGGTGTTTTCGGGCCAGGATTTCCCCGCGGGCCCGTCCGGGTACGGCACGCATGTGGACGTGCGCGACGTGGCGCGGATGACGGAATGGGCGGCCTCGCACCCGGAGAAGGCGGGCGGCGAGCGCTATATCGTCGGCGGGAACGGCAACGTGGGCAATCCGCAGGCGGCGGCTGATATTTTGCGCCAGGCCTACCCCGAGAGGCAAGGTATCATCAAAGAGGGCACGCCTGGCGAGGGCTATCAACCGGGCTATGCTATTGACCCCGAGGCAGCTAATGTCAACTCTTCAAAAGCAATAAATGCCACTGGCCTGGGCTGGATTCCCTACGATAAAATGATCTTAGACGCGGCCAAATCGTTTGAGGCACTATTATAAATTTATAAATTGAAAAAGGCGATACCACTTGACTGAGTAGATAGAATTAGGGGTTGTAAATAGATTGGCTCTTAAGATACCAAGGGAAACTAGAATTTTACTGAGTAAAAATTCATCTTCCGGCCTCTTTACTGATATATACTAATAGCTGAATGATAGTGGTGGAAACTATGCCTATATTCCCACCTACCTCACTCTACACGCTGAGTTACAAGCAACCCTATTCCTCTCGCTCCGTACTCCATAGACAAATACAAATTCAGGGCATGAAGACCTCAAACTCTTCAATAACCAGCCTTGAATCAGTAAACTGTAACTGCGCTGACATATCCATTCTTCAAAACTTCGAAAACAAGGCCTGGAAAGCCATATAATGTAGTAGTAGACTCCTCATTGTCGTCCAGCTTCTTAGCAGGAATGCCGCCACTACTATCTTCCCAACCACCTAAAAACTCACAACTGCTTCCGGGACTATCGCCCCATCCACGGTTGAGAACCATCCCTCGCTGGCGCCTCTTGGCATCTTCCTCGGACGCATAAGTGCTCTTCCATTCTTCCCGTAATTCCTCTTCTATTTCATCGAACGGCGTCTCGGAGTTAATCTCCTCGCAGTCAGGCTTGCTGAGGTAGGAAACCTCCCATCGTGAGCGACGGTGCCGATTAAATGGATACGAACCTGGAACATTGCCATGTAAAACAACCTTGGTAGCAACCAGCCGATCCGGACTCCCGTTCTTGATGGCGTTTACTCCCGGCAGTTGGTCCCCATCAGCCTTTATCTGCGATGGCGGTGTGCGTGAGGGCTGTTGGGGCGATGACACCAGAATATCAAACCCCAGATAGAAATAATTATAAAAGCATTCTCCTGACACGTTATCTACCGTCTCATCTTCGATTGCCTCGTCGTCTGAATCGTCGGATCCAGTAGGCGCTGATGATTGATCTGTATCGGTAAAATCATCCGGGCGTTTGTAATCGGCGCCGCTCGACCTAGACCTGCTGTGGCTCGATGTTCGATTTTTGTGGATATACATGCGCTGATCGTTCTTGCGGTATATGGCATCTGGAGGTCCCAGCTCCGCGACCAGCTCTTGGGTGCTTGTCTCTCCGAGATTAATCCATACAGAGGCGGTAGTCCATTTTTTGAACATTTGAAGCCGTCCACCTCCATATATCTTGACGAGAGAGATCTCATCTGGTACAACCTCCTTGCTCTTATTAAATAGAAGGGCAGATTTAACGCTGGGCAGAACCTCTGTCCAAAGCGTTTCTCTCGAGGCCGCCCATGATTTTCCACTGAAAACAGCTACGCTGGTCGCAGTCTGGCTTGCTGAAGAAGAGAGCAATGATACGACGTCTTTATTTGGGGAATATGAGGATACAGGCAGTGGAAAGCTAAAGGCAACTCCGGGATATGACAGAATGTATGTGCCTATGCCGTCAGTACTATCGCTGCCTGGTGGAATGTATTCTCCGGCGTATGTTGGCCCAAACAGTCGATGGTAGACATTCTTAAAAGCAGGACCACCAGCAACCTCGCCGCCCGTTCTAGGAGATCCTGCAGATCCTTGGTTACTGGAAGCTTTGGCAATGTCCTTGTCCTGATATGTGATACGATTCTTCGTAAAGTCGAGGATTTCGATGAGACGGAGTCGTTGCTCGGGACCGTCGAACCGTAAGCGTATACCATTAGCAGGTAGTGTGAGGACTACAGGTTCGGTAACAGGTTCTGTGGCGGAGTAGGCCAGGTCAAGTTTGGGGAATCGTTGAGGTTCGGCTTTGAGTCTCGTCAGGATGTCGTGAAGAGATGCGCCGAGTACTATAGGTAAGCGCTGTCAGCTCTCCTGTGCCTTGTATATGTATCCCTTCTCTACCTTGGTACGGGTGGGCTTTAAGAATAGACACATACGTAGAAAGCCTAGCCCAACATTTGGGTGCAGAGCAGCAGAGAAGAGAGACATGGTGTCCTGGAATCGAAAGAGGCTGCAGGTGCGAGTTCTAGTTGACGTTCAAGTTCAAGACCGTCGCATATCCCGGGGGGAGTCAACCAGCAAATCGACGGCCTTGTGGCGAGAGTCGACTCAACACTCTTGGCGATGCGCTGGACAGTAGGCGGGATCCGGACGATACCTGTGCTCATTTACGTTCGGTTGAGAGAATGTGAGGATGGAGAGGCAAATGCTGCGTCTTAGCTACGATGATCTAGAATGCGTAGGCGTAAACGAAGGACAGATAGCTATCTATATCTTATCCCAGACTAAGCACTGATGCAGTTGGAGGTATAGAGTTCGGGATTCGAATTAGACGCAGTCAGGTGAGTCAAGCGTAGAGGCCATGTTGGTCACCAGAGTTCCTACTTTGTACTTAAGCTTCACTCCTCGGCTGCCGCACCTGCAGAGACGTCATGCGGTATAGTACCTACCTATATATAGAGATTATAGAGGGGTACAGTAGGTAGCATCGCAGTCGCTATCAGCGGGCACATGTCATGGACTAAGGGCCCTGCAGCCTAAGAAATGAGCCTAACTGCTATAGGTTTAACCTATCTACAATTTCTGTGGATCTTATTCTGCCGGGAAAAGGTGGGGGAGTAGTGGGGACACGCTGTTTCCAGGGCAACCGGGACACATTTGTCTGTTGACGCACTGCTTACCTACTCCACCATGCCCCAACGCGTCTCCAATGATGAAGTCAATACCCAAAGTAGCCAAGTCCTATATCCCCTCGATGTGGTACTAACTTCAATCAACGGCTACTCGAATGACTCTCTCCACCAACTGTGCTTATTCTCGTTCAACTTTGATTACAGCGTCTGATCCAATTCTTACTGGCAAGCTCAGCACCATTTAGCCCTTAGTTATATATATCACGTTGCGCCATCTCGCCCATGCAAGGCCGCTCTCGTCGGGGCGAGACGCCCTCGTTGGCCGCCAGTGCGCGCTCAGCTGCTCTAGGACGCGCCAGCTCCCGACCGAATGCATCCAGGATTTCATCCTTAAGACAGCCCATGCACCATGCCGTCGTCGCCGCGAGAATCGACCGCAACGCTGCCCCGTCGCCCGCCGAGTCCTTGTCGTCTGTTGCCACCACGGGCGCGAAGCGCAAGGAGCGTGATTTCGAGGTAGACAGCATACAGGAAACCAACATCAATGTCGTGGTGCGATGCCGTGGCCGCAACGAGCGGGAAGTGCGCGAGAACAGCGCCGTCGTCGTGTCCACGGATGCTGTCCAGGGGAAAGTCGTCGATCTGTCCATGGGGCCTAGCGCTCTCAACAACAAGACCTACAACTTCGACCGTGTCTTCTCCCCAGCGGCTGACCAGAGCATGATATACGACGATGTGGTGAAACCCATTTTAGAAGAGGTTCGTCATGCTTGAACTTTTAGACAATACCTGACTAACGGTAAATAAAGATGTTGAGCGGGTACAACTGTACAATTTTCGCCTACGGCCAAACTGGCACGGGCAAAACATACACCATGTCGGGAGATATGGACGAAACTTTCGGTCTATTGTCCGATGCTGCTGGCATCATTCCTCGCGTGCTACATTCCCTTTTCAACAAGTTGGACAATGAGGACACTGAGAGCTTTGTGAAATGTTCCTTCATCGAGCTCTACAACGAGGAACTTCGAGATCTCATGTCAGCTGAGGAGAACACCAAGCTGAAAATCTTTGATGATGCATCTCGAAAAGGCCACGCTACTACCGTCGTGCAAGGGATGGAGGAAGCACATATCAGCACTGCGGCAGAGGGAATCAAGCTACTTCAAGAGGGTAGTTTAAAGAGACAAGTCGCAGCTACTAAGTGCAATGATCTTAGCAGCCGAAGTCACACTGTCTTCACAATAACAGCCTGCGTCAAGAGGGTTGGAGAAGATGGCGAAGACTGGGTTAGTGCTGGAAAATTGAACCTTGTCGACCTTGCTGGCAGCGAAAATATCCAACGATCCGGAGCAGAAAACAAACGCGCCGCTGAAGCCGGCTTGATCAATAAGAGTCTACTTACCCTCGGACGAGTCATCAACGCTCTAGTAGATCGCAGTTCCCACATCCCTTACAGAGAATCCAAGTTGACCCGTCTCTTACAAGATTCCCTCGGGGGTCGTACGAAAACTTGCATAATAGCCACCATTTCTCCAGCGAAGAGCAACCTAGAGGAGACTATTTCGACGCTTGACTACGCCTTCAGGGCCAAGAACATCCGCAACAAACCCCAGGTCAATCAAATGATCAGAAAGGGCGCTTTACTTCGAGAGTTCACCCACGAAATTGAGAAGCTGAAAAGCGAGCTGATTGCGACACGGCAACGAAATGGAGTATACCTATCGAACGAGAGCTACGAAGAGATGGCTACCGTCAGCGAATCGCGACGTATACAGATCAATGAACAAGCTGCCAAAATGGAGGCTCTCGAGTCTAACCTTCGAAACAAGGTGCAAGAGCTTTTCTCGTTGACGTCGAGTTTCATGGGGTTGAAAAAGGATCACGATGCTACCAGATTGCAGCTAGAGGGGACCAAAGGTGTGCTCGATCAGACGGAGCTCGTGTTGGAGGCAACGCGCAAAACACTGGCTGAGGAGACTCTGCTTCGTGAAGCGCATCAAAAAACGGAAGAACAGATGCATGAGGTTGGAAATAAGCTCATCAACACGCTCCATAAAACCGTCGGGCATGTAGGAGGTTTACATGCCAAAAATAAGAGAAAATCCGACCTCCAGGCCCTCAACCGAACAAACTGGGGGCTTGCCCAAGACCAAGTATCCGATATCACCTCCTTAGTTGAAGCCCGTATGGAAGAGTTCCAAAGCGAACAGCAACAGCATATCTCTAACATTTCGGAGCGCATGCAAACCTTCGTTCAGGCAGAGTTAGAGAAGCTTTCATCGACACAGTCATTCCTAGATCGAAATCTTGAGCTCTTCGCTTCATCAAAGAAGGAGCTGATAGAGCAAAGGCAAAAATCGAAAGAAGAGATGGATGATGTTCTAGAAGAAATAAAGGAAGTGCGAAATAACATCAAAGAGCGCGTGGGTGATAGTCTCAGGGCGATCGCGACAGCCGCAGAGACGATTGCCCAAGATGTCCTGAGTGAGCTCGGTACATTTCACAGCCTTCTACATACCTCATATTCTACCCTAGGCAAAGACTTCAAAGCCATTTTCGAGGAATTATTAAAACACAATGCCGCCCAACGGAAGGAGTCCGATGATCTTAGAAAGCAATTGCAGAGTGCCACCGAAACAATCGCCCAATCCAATACATCTATTTCAGCTCAGATAGAAAATGCTATAGACGAGGAGAGAAGACAGGTCGCAGAAGAACGCCGTACCTTATTAACACAAATTACCAGTCTCATCAACACCCAGGCTGAGGTGCAGGGGTCCCGCCTAGCCAACAAAGCGGCTTCAATTCAGCGAAGTGTTAAAGAAAATACGACCACGCTGGAAGGAAGCATAGCACAATACGCTCAGGGTATGGATGGTTGGAATGCTCGAGAAGGGCAGTTTCTCGACGAAATTGCCACTTCGCGTGAGACCTTGAAATCCAAACTGCAGGACGACTGGACTGTAAGTCTTATTCTCCAGACCCAGATATCGACACATCTACTAACTCAGATTACAAGGCCGCGAACATTCACAGTACAACGATCCAAGAGACGACAAAATCAGTTCACGCTGAAACCGTACGGGTTGTGGATGAACAAATGCGGGATCTCAATGAGCAGATGACTTCCCTTGATGACTTCGTTACCCGTGCCCGCTCACAAAATGCTGAGCATGATGGCCAGCATACAACATCACTACATAATCTTTCTAGCACAGTAGAGGGTTCGTACGCAAGGATTGGACATCACTTCAAAACAACATGCTCCCGAGTCGAACAGCTTGGGTCACAGATGGACATCGATATCATAGCTGCAGAAGGAGCGTTGGGACCGTTGCCTACCAACGTTTGTCAACCTCTTGCCGATCTCCGTGAAGATATATCCAATACAGTGATACGGGAATACCAGCCTACGGGTGACACACCTCAAAAGCTAACCTACGAGTATCCCACCGAACTTCCTCGCACGCGGGCGCACGCCTCTCTAATTGCTAAGTTCAATGGAGAACCGTCGCCCAGCAAAGCAGCTGTTTTTGCGGACGCCGACACAACACAGTTAGAAAATCGATCGCCTTCTCGACCAACCACTAGCGATGACTCGGGCAGCCAACTAGCTATGAGCCTTCGGGAGTTGCATCCGAATGTCAATAGCAACGGCGCTATTTCAAGCTTCGACCAACGAGCGAGCACAATACATGGTTTCACCAATAGTATAGATCCCGGCAGCTTAACAGGTGCTGTAGATGATGTACCTGAGGACATGACGATGCCGTTATTTAAGAAGAGCAGGGTTACCCGAGGCAGAACAAGCAAGTCGACGTTAAGTATGGAAGGGCGAGAAAATTTGCCACCTCTTGCGACATTAGTACCAGGAGGTGGCAAAGAGATCTTCTCCCAAAGCATTACTAGGAGAAAGAGTCCGAGACTCAACTGAAATGGCACGGTTAACACTACAGAGTTTAGAGGCTATAAAACCTTGGCGCTGAGGATCATGGAAGGGAGGCGTTGGGATGGTAGGACATGGGCGCTATCGAGCGAGGGAATTATGTTTGTTTGTACAGAGATACCTACTTATTGAAGTATATTGCAGTTCGCAGTAGTATACTAATATTTCGTATGCTCAATCACAAAATACTCGAGATTTTAATTACAGCAACCCTCACTTAGTTTGTGGTCTTGAGCAAGATGCTAGATGGGTGTACTCCTAGGGCTTGACTCTTAGTAATTACATTCCTATGTACATTTTCGTATATCAAATTCTTCGCGATGGCTATTGTCAAATCCACTCTTAACCACTAGTTCTACATATGTATATCACCTATACCCCTTTCTCATATAGATTGACGGGCTGGTTACTTACCTAGCACTCCGTTATAATTATAAAGAACTTCACTACCTCTTATTAACTAGCAAACTTGTCCGATCGTATCTTTGTCACGCATGAAAATATTTGACTAAGCTCGTCTGGATATGTATAAGCGTATCAACTCTATGGAAATTGAACTCACGTATAAAACTCAAAAGGGTGCGCCTCATACAATTATACTACTGCCTATCAAACTTACATGAAAGACAGCATCCACATACATATATGCACATGTGCTTAAAGTAACCCCATAATGTATACAAAACGTGCTCCGGCTTTAGATAGGCACACTGACTCCCTAGCCTAAAACATTTATTCGTACACATCTGTGACAAGTTTCTCATAAGTCCGGTCCCTACAAAATCTTAAGTTTCTTGTCAATAAATAAGCTTAGTTTAGGTATGGCATAAATAACATTAAGCTCTGATAATCAAGGTATCTATGGCAGGATGTATAATAGATCTATCTCTCTTGGGACGAAACACACCTTCGGGGTTCATTGGGGATACCCCTTAATTCATCTTTAGTCTTACGAACTACTTAAATAATCCTTTATTCCACCTTAGTATGATTGTTTCTTCACCTTCCTTACCTCTTTTCCAGGTGCGTGTTGTTAAGTCCAGAAATCACAAGTTGCAACCTTCGACAAATTTCAACTAAACATCTCGGATCCTCCTCTATCTTTGATCTCTAGCCCAATAATCAAGGTTAGAGCATACGGAAATCCCAGTGCTACTCGTCATTATACTACTTCGGTCTTGTTTGATCTGAGCTCTCATTTACATAATCTTCGCGCATATAAACTCACAAGCACACCGATACTTGCCAACCAACGCTCACCCCTGCTATCACTTTTTCGAGGCTCTCTGGCTATCTACGCGTATAACCACCTTCATATATCAAGATGTCTGATCGTCTACCACCCGATTTCTTTCACCCACCTCCTGATTGGGACCCATACGACCATCACGAGCCAAAGCTTAACGTATCCCCCCCAAAAACCACCGTCCCTGATTCTCCATCGCTTGTAGCGGCCAGATTTCCTATGATCATAATTGCTTCCATGCCTCTTCGTTCCGGCGAGCAGTGCAGTGGAGAAAACGAGCTGTCTGAAAATGACCACACGTTAGCGTGGGACGAGCTTGATACTACCAGCTTCGGCAGCAGACCAGACAGATGCTGGAGCACTACTCCTAGCCCCGGTCTATCAGCTATTGAAACATCGGACGCGTCGAGTTCTGATATATATCCCCAATCGAGCATCGACACGCTTGATTCCTCGATGTCCGAGACGAACAGTCGTGTCAACGACAACGACAGCGAAAACGACAGCGACAGTGACAGTGACAGCGACAGTGACAGCAACAACGACAGTGACAGCAACAACGACAGCAACAGAAACAACGACAGCGACACTGACATGGACAGCAACACTAACAACGACAGCGAAAACGACAATGACAGTGAAAACGACAGTGACAGCGACAGTGAAAACGACAGTAACAGCGACAGTGACAGCGACAGTGACAGCGACAGCGATAGCGACAACGACAACGACAATGGCAATGACAATGGCAACAACAACGCTGAATGGACTCTCCCGCCTCTGGTACTACCAGATCCTGTACCGGTCCGGCTCCTCCCCTGGCCCTCTTCCATCCCGGCACCCACAGCCGACCAGTTCGACGTCTACCTCGTGCAGCCGAGCTATCCGCTCGACTCCGTGATTCTGTCCGAGCACCAAGCGAGTTCACCCCAAGCCGAGCCGCCGTCCTACTCGGAACGGATCCGCTCGGCGCGACAGAACCCCCCCGCACCGATGATATTCAAGGACTCCTCGGGCACGCGGGTGATTGGGTTTCTAATTCTAAATCACGCTAATTACTGTATAATGGGTTTTGCGCGCCGTCCTGCTCCGTAGGGGAGCGGTGAGGGAAATGATTTAGGCGCGAGGAGGTCGACGACGATATCTCAATTCTTGTTTTCTCGTTTTTATTGATGGGTTTGGTACTTGGGAAAGTGTACGAGGCTATCACTCTATATCATCTGAAGGGAGTTGAAATATTGGCGTTGGAAAGAGAGAGAGAAAAGATGAGAATTAATGGTAAGGGATCACAAGGATACAAAGCAAATACTAGCTTTACTTTCTTGAGTTTCCTATAATAAAACACGATAATGTTAATGTATACTGGTTTGATGACTTAGGTGGTGAAGCAGTGCTAAGGAGCTACAGAGGATGTTGCAAAGCCACCGAGTCTTCGAGCCCAGATAGTCAGTACTTAGCGGTCTATGATCATTGTGAAATATTTTCTTCCGTTTCTTTCACCAGCAAAATAGGCTCTTCATATTTGTTCATAAGTATCAAAGTGCGTTTTTAAGTCTATTTCTATGCGTATTGGGGTGGCTAGTTAACAAGCTGTCGTGTCGAGTACCGTGCCCATTTTAATACTTAGGCAGACTCGATTTGACATGCCTATGAGGCGGTCGTGATAGAGCTAGAAATGAGTATTGTCTATTGACTCATACATTATAGTACAAAATCTATCTATCTTCAAGGCTATCCTGATAGACAAGTCTGGAAAAGCTATTACATCAGTAGTAATACATATACATTGACAAGCTTAACATAACATAACCCTATTTTATTTTAGAAGGCTTGTCTGCTAACACTTCTGAGCCCCTATAATTACCGCTACGGTAGGGTTTTGACAGCACCCTCGCAACGGGTACACAACACGTCCTCCTGTGGAGCAACATAGCGCCAACAGCGAGGACATTTAGCGTGCTTGGGAGGTTGAACCTCGATATATGCCCTGACGCCGTCAACCTCGAATTCCTCTCGGAACGCGAAATCCGCTGAACCTTCGTTGGAGTTTACATCTTGGGGCTTGTTGATTCGGACCGTAGAGACGACGAACATGTCTGCAAGCTCGTCTGCGTATTTCTCGAGCATGTTCAGCACGGCCTTCTGGTTTGGCTCTGTGGCCTCGGGAATGTGGATCTCAACAGTGCTTTGTAGTGACGAACCCACGTGCCCGGCACCACGAGCCTTCTCTAAGGCGAGCTTGACGGCGCTGTGGACGGTCATCAGAATGGGGATGTCCTTTCGTAACTCTATCGGATCTATGGTAAGACGGCTATGGTCGATTAGAGGGTCGACATAGAGTTGATGAAGTGGGTGGACCGAGGATCTAATATCAATTAGTAATGCAATGTCGAAACTTATCAGTGACACTACAGGTGTGAAATACGTACGTATCTTGCTTCATCCACTCCGGGCGGTGCTCCCAAGCCTCCTCGACAAGCAAAGGCGTCATCGGAGCCAACATTCGGAGGAAGCCATTCATAATAGGTTCAAGAACGCCTCCGCCGTCACCGCAATAGAGACGATCCTTCAGGGCTTCGAGATAAAATGCCGAGAGGTCGTTATTGATCCATCGGTTAAGAGCATTGTATCCCTTATAGAACTCGTGATTATCAAATGTTTTGCCTACTTCGTGCATCGTATCTTGTAGCTGGATGAGAGCTATCTGGTCCGTGATGGTGAGTGGCGCGGTACGGGCAGATTCGTGCATGGAGCCAAGTAGCATCTTCATGGTAGTGCGATATTTGATGAGGGCTGTGTGAATGGATTGCAGGACGGGGATACTAAGTACAACGTCTCGTGTATAGTCACTGCTCGCAGCCCATACGCGGAGGGCATCAGGACCTAATGCATCGTATACCGGTTGACCCTTTGCGCCTTTCCCTTTGCGCTTCATCGGTGGCAAGAGCGTCCCATCCATGACTTGCTGGGGTTCTATGGTGTTTCCAATGGACTTGGACATCTTCTTGCCATCTTCATCTAGGGTGAATCCATGAGTAATCAACTGCTTGAAGGGTGCACCTTTCTCAAACGTCGTGTCGGTTTCAGTTCCCGCAGCGATACGAGTGAGTAAGCTGGATTGGAACCAACCCCGGTGCTGGTCGGAGCCTTCAAGATATACATCTGCCCGACGAGCCATCATAGTCCAACTACTACCACTATCGAACCAGACATCCATGGTATCAGTCCCTCGTCTGAATGAACCCTTCAACGAACTCGGAATCCATGCAGGGTCATCCGCAGCATCTGACCACCACGCATGCGTCCCCCTCTCCTGAATGACCGAGATAATGTGCTCAACAACTTCTTCATTTACCACGGCGGTTCCAGTCTCATCATACAAAGCTGGAATAGGAACGCCCCAAGCACGTTGCCTAGATATACACCATTCGCTACGGCCTTTCACGAAGCTTTCAAGTCGCGTCTTGCCGGTCTCTGGAACAAAGTGAACATTGCTCAAGGAGCCTAAGGCTTCCTCCTTGATCGATGCGACATCAGCAAACCACTGTTCTGTAGCCCTGATGACGACTGGCTTTTTTGTTCTCCAGTCATAGGGGTATTTGTGGTGGTGCTTTTCTACCAGCAGAACATCACCATGGGGTTTCAAGAGACCAAGAACATTTCGGCCACCACCTTCAATGACCGAGGGCGCTCGCTGCAATACCTCTGGGGCATCGGGGAAAGCATCCTTAGTAAAGTTTCCCATGTCATCGATGGGAGCCACCACTGGTATACCGTGAGTATTACATGCTTCATAATCATCAAATCCATGGCCGGGAGCCATATGTACAAGACCAGAGCCAGAGTTAGCCGACACGAAGTTAGCATGGATAATAGGTTGAGCTGGCGCAGTCTTGCTCTTTAACCGATTGGTATATTTGAGATCCTGGAGCTGACTCCCTTCAAAAATGTCATATACGGTATCTTGTTGGGACTCCGGTCGAGTGCTGTCTGCTCTTGCCAACACTTGGCTTAGTGTGTCGAGACGACTTTCGGCTACCAACAAGCCATCTATCCCGTCACGAACAACGCAGTACTTCAAGTCATTGTGCACAGCAATAGCCTGGTTCGCTGGAAGCGTCCATGGTGTTGTGGTCCAGATCACTGCGTATAAATCCCCTTTGATTTTGTCTTGCAGAGTCTCGAACTGCGGGAGAGATCTCCAATCGTCTGTGATAGGAAATCTAATCCAAGCAGCATGCGAAACATGATCGTCTTTATACTCTAATTCGGCCTCGGCGAGAGCGGTCCGTGAGGATGGAGACCAATACACAGGCTTGAACTTGAGATATATCAAGCCCTTCTTGACCATCTTCTGAAATAGGCGCAGCTGTCTCATCTCGTAAGCTGTATCCATAGTCGTCCATTTTTGGTTCCAGTCGCCCATTACGCCGAACGAACGGAAGGCATTCATCTGCTTGGCAACCGTGTTTGAGGCAAGATTTCGAGCGGACTTCCTGATTTCAAGAGGCGTTAACTTCGCTTCCTTGGCATTTTCAAGAGCTTTGAGCTCGATTGGAAGCCCATGACAATCCCATCCCGGGACATAGTCCACACGTTTGCCTGCGACATTGAAGAGTAAGGCTGAGCTCGATTACCTCGATAACGTTTAGATGCTGACCTTGTTGGACCTTGGTCCTCAGAATCATGTCCTTCAAGATCTTATTCAAGGCATGGCCGACATGGAGACTACCGTTCGCATATGGCGGGCCATCGTGAAGTACAAATGTGTCACTGGCAGGCCGGTTCTGCCTTTGCCAGTCATAAAATTGATAGGCACATCGTATTATATACCGGTCACGGCACCCAGGAAGAGGTCGCGGACTGTACAAACAGAGCGCAATTAGTACTACTTACTATATGACATACAACTGACTGTAGACGAAATTGGCTTACGGGAACGTAGATTTGGGCAACTTCAATGTTGTTTTCCATGATATCGACATTGTCGTTTTTAGAGGACATCCTGGTTATTTCTAGTTCTCAAACATGGCCGTGCAAGAATTCACGATCGTAACAAGAAGAGTCGCGATAGCTTCCAAGATGTTCGCGCTAGAGAGTAGAATCAGTTATCGATAACGATTATGCAGGTACTGGCCCAGCTGTGAGCCACAGTTCTCTCCCTCCCATACCTACAAGGCAAGCCACACCTAGCCACAACTACCAAGGTACGTCTTCCGTACCCTCGAGCTTGGATCAATTAGCCTCTATCTCGTCATCGCATCCTCAGAGTCATCTCCAGTTGCCTATCTAGGCACCTACATACAACTGCAAGATGGAGACAAGACCCTAGTCTAGATGACTACATACTACTGCTATCATGGCACCAATCCGGAGATACCTTCGCATTACCAAGTATTCCGTGCTAGAATGTCGCATCTACCTCGACAACCCCGGGCTTGTGCACACCTGGCTGCTGAACCCAAGAGCACCCGTTCTGCCGAGAGTCATCGAGAGCGTGCGGCCGTACGTCCTGCCCAAGCTGCGGGAGGAGCGCGAGCGAAGTCGCAAGCGCAGTGCAAGGAAGAAGGGGATCAAGGATGTGGTCGTCGAAGGTAGGCTTTCTATCCGCCCTCTTCCCGAGCCACCTCAAGTACCCTCCTAGCCGGCATTGGCAGGAGACGAGGTACAGTACATTGTCGCGGCTCGCTGCATGATCGGACCCTGTAATGACCGGCCCATGATTGACGCCTCGTGTGACACGGCGCAGATGATTTCGAGGTTTCCGTCTTTCTCACCGAAACAACCACGCGCCACTCGCTGGTCACCAAGCACAAGCACTTCCATGATACGACGCAGACCAAGTTGAAGTCAAATTCGGGCCGCCTCCTCGGCGAGACGAATGGCGCCCCTGTCGGCCTGGATGCGGTCGCGGAGCCGGCCCCTGTTACACTGCGCGAGGAGAGCGACGACGAGGATACTGCGGTTGCACTGGCCGCCATTCCGACAATAGACGAGGCAACGCCCAGCGGGACGAGGCGGTCGAAGCGCGCACGCAGCAATACCCATGCAGACGCACATGCACATGCGGATACCGCTGCAGGCCACGTTTTGGGCGACCAAAACAATCAAGTGGAGGTCATATCAGATGAGGATAATGCAAGCGGAGATGACGATGGCCTGTTCGTACAGAGCCCGCCCAGGGAATCCCCGCCAGCAAAGCGCCGGAGACCAGCTCCACCTGAGGGCGACGGCGATGACAAGAAGAAGCTAGCCATGGATATCTCATACGAAGGCTTTTCTATTTACGGACGCGTACTCTGTTTGGTTGTCAAGCGAAGAGATGGTGGCGGTGCCGAACGGGCGGAACGGGACGTCAACGTATCTACGCCGGCTGCGGGAGGCAGCGGAAACAACCGAGCCAAGGCTGTGAGCCGTGGTCGCGGACAAGCAATGATGGAGGACTTCATTATATCAACACAAATACCAGCGGGTACAGATGTGCCGTAAGGACGGATGTAAGCAATGGAACATAGCCGGTTGCGAGTGTGCAGGGGTACATCGCACATGTCGCGATGCATGGGCATCCCGTTTTCCTGCGCGCATCAGTCCACGCCGCTTGGGTCACTCCCGTGTGTGTCGCACCTCCCGTGGGGGCGGTTCATTCGATAAATTTAGAGCTGCGGGGAGGCTGGCTTTATGTAGCCGACAGTGCCGTCCGTGTATATGCAATTGTGAGTGCGGCTTTGGCTGCATTCAAGATATTCGTGGCCCCAATGTTACATTGGTGATCCTCAACTGCAACCACCCCTAATCGAAACACCGCAGCAACAACAACAGGAAAAGGAACGATGTCGACCGCTGGTCATGGTCGCATGGCCGCGACCAATGGCCATAGCAGTGTCTTTGACTCCGATTAATCATAGTGGTTCATATCACCTGACCTAAGCCGAACAGCATTTGGCATGGGATGTTTCAATGCTGGCTGACCCCCAAATAGCCCCCAGCGCTAACTCGAGGTCCGGATGTAGGTGCATAGAAACATGCATCTCTTCAGTTCTAGACCTCCAATCCTTCCATATCCTACCGCTTGCCTACCGGCAAAGTTAGATGAGACAAGGGAATGATGTGCAATAGTTACCATTGACCATGGATAAGGGCAAGGGCCACCAATGGGGATTCATTGCATGTCAGCCTAATCAAGCTGTTTAATAGATGCAAGATACATTATGTCCAAAGAGGCTCTAACTGTATGTGTAAGGTCCGCGGCCTAAACTGATAACTATGCCGCTGCAAGCGGAATGCCATAGAATTTAGTCTAACAAGCAATCCATGAAACGAGGAGTCAAGTATTTTCAGGGTTGTATTGCATCCAGAAGTCAAGTGTGTGGGGAACCAAGAAAACAACACAAGGCCTAACATGTGCTACTTGGATCAGAGAAAGAACTACGAGGAAGAACGGAGTGTCTTCGACATTTACGTTGTGAGTACACCTGTAGCTGAAGACGCCCCTTACCTACCTACGTAGCTACGAAATTCAGTTTCAAGGCAAGTTCACTATACTCTGCAGCCAACAAAAGTCCCAGAATGTAACTCTTCAACCCATATCTAATAGGCATCTGCCTGCATAGTCGGCACTTGTTAGCATAAGACACGAGATATGTATACACCACTGCAGTGTCATCTACACGAGCAAACCGATACACTCCAAGCTCTTACACGTAGCCTGCAGTACATATCTCTAAGTCATTTATTCAAGCTTCAGGTCAATTGTATGCGAGGTGGATAATTATCGTCGCTTATCTTCCTAAAAGAAATACTCATTTATGTCAGAAATAAGATTGTAACTACATGAGACCCAGGGTTCTTCATGTCTTGAGAAAGTATAGGGTTTCTTTAGGACCAAAACACAATATACCGCGGGAAATCGTGGGCTTTATCTCTGCGCAGTACGCTGTCGTTCTCATTTTATACGTCTACGGTCCACGCTAGCTAGACAACCCAGTGGAAAGAGCTAGTAGCAGTTATTAGACACGTCTCTCATCACTTTGAAGTCGCTCAACACAGAACATTGCCTAGTTGCTAAGTACGATAACCCTATCATTAACCGCCAATTCATAGAGAGCATAGTAAATGACTTCTTTGCTATCTGTGTACATCATATATATCATACAAATTTCATATCATATCACACATATGCATATAGTCTTGACAGGTGGTATGCAACCTAATAAAAACCTCGTTCCACTACACACGAAGCATGCTAGTGATTGCATTCAGCCAGAGAAAGAAGAAGCTAAAAACAACAGCAGCTAATAACAAAAGCTATTCTCGTCGACTACAGACACCACCAACTCTGAAACAAGCTCAGGCATTGTTATGTCTGTCGTACATGCGTCTTATACCCCCCCACACACTCAACATACGCAGTACAGCGCTATGTATTCGATATACGAAAAGAAGAAAAAGAAAGCCCCTGGCCAAAGTTTGATCTTTCTGACAGCTACAGTCAACTACCAATACCTCTTAATAACCGGGATCATAGTGCCACACTCGCAACGCGCGCCTAGAGTCGGGAATAAGCCACGCGCTGATTTATCATCACCATGATGCAAGCCGCCGTCACTCAGCCAGCCAGAAAAGCCTATGCTTCGCATAAACGCATTGATATACGTGGGGTAGGGAAGATATGGCAGATAAACAAAAACCTGGGGCTGGGAGGGGGTTCCGCACCTTCGGATCCAGCGTCACACAAGGTTCCGAATCCCTCGTTTGGAAATAATAACAACATGCTCGAACAAATGAGAGAGATCCCGACTTACACCTGCTTCATAAGTATCTAACCTCCAAGTAGGTTAGATATTTATATCCCACGAACCCACGTGCTCCCTCTAGTGCCGTCTTAGCGCAGCTACTGTAGTCATGCAATGCCTGCTAGTTGATTCGGTCGAGGAGCTTTTGCGCATATACCTCACGACATTATCGTTGATGTATCCAAAGTACTGTACTTACTGCAGAGGCAACGCACTACGAAATGCCGTATTATTAATGCGAGGGATCGTCGAGAAGTCAAGGAACCTTCCGTCTGTCCAACTGTCGAAATCCTAGCCCAAGGCGGCCGCATGATCCATGCTTATCATCCCGCCAGCCACAACTCAGATAGTAAGTAGATAGGTATACCGCCCTTACATGTATTCTGAGAGCTAACTCATAACTCGCCCCCATCCTGCGGAGCCGGCGGTAACGGGGACTCTTCGTCATCCCGATATATACCGTCCGTCCGTCACATGTATACATATGCTACACTAGGTGCCTTAATACCGAGCGGCTACGACGGCCACGGTGTGTGCATTAGGCAAATTCCGGATCCTTGGATTCACCGCACGGGTCCGACATAAGTAAAACTGCACGATTCCTCCATGGCGTGCTCGTGAAATAGATGTTTCTTGAGAAGGCGAAAACCTGAGATCTGGGAGCTTGGTTGTTAGTAGCGTAGTATACTACATAGGCTATCTACATTTTCTTGACTTAGGAACCTATATACAAGGTTGATTATTGGGCGACCGGGTTTTGTCGCCGTGCTATTATATATTGCCTGCCGTGTGAGAACTGACAGGCACAGGCGTCGTTGGTAAGAGTGTAGGAAGAGCCTTGCATGGTATGCCTATCCTGACTGGAAATCCTAGGCTTACGAGTCCTATATGAAGAGCCGTACTATACTATACTAGGCCATTCAATATGAGAAGTGACGACGCGCTGCCGATCCCTTTCTAAGATATGTACTGGTTACATGAGAGGAAAGTTGTCTAGCTACGAACGTGTTGGCGTCGTTGCGCAAGGCATCACGCGGCAGATAATCGGGGGTTTCTAAGTACCACCTCTAATGGAAAGTTGCAGTCTATGTTTCAAATTTCTAGCACAATACTAGAAGGGGTTAAGTGTAGTTGTCCTGGTGCGTATTTAGTCATCTATACTAATACAGCGTCGGCGCTCGAGTGGCCGTGACTCCCGCTGGCCGGCATCGCGACCAAAAAGACCCCGCTTCCTAGGACTACAGGACCTACAGTACCTATACCATGAGCCGAGGAGGTAGCATAATACAGAAACAGCTGGACGGTTCATAAGCCGAGGGTTTATGACAGGTCCGTTATACGGCCTTGCGTCGAGATAATCCCGCAAGAGAGGGAAGGAAAACTTGGAAACTTCAAACACCAACGGGATCTTCGTCTGACCACCAAAACCAGGCAACGTTCGGCTGGCCGCCGCCGTCGCGCCCCCAAAACCGTCAAACCCCCGAGTCCATCATTAGCTACAGTAGATAGACAGATAGACACATTGGCTGAGGATCACTGATGACCAAGCCCCCGCGCGAGCCCTTTCGGTGTTTGGGCTATGATCTGCGGGGTCTGGCGGCTGTAATGTAGGTACACTCATCGTAGTGTAGGGTAAGGTCAGCAGAATTCAGGCACTATCTCCAGCTTTTCAGGGCAAGTGGCTTACGATAGCGGACCAGACTACTGTAACAAACGCGTGATTGTTTTCATTGGACACCCCTCCCCCCTGGTGGTAGGGCTGTGTGACTCTTGTCCGGATGAGGCGGAGTGCATATTCTATGTACTCTACATTGAAAGTATACGCGGAGGACAAGACGCTACATCCCCCATTTTGACGAATCCCCACCAGCAAACTGCTGATCGGCGTGAGAAAATAGCGTACCTAGTGCTCGGTGTACCTGGCGATTTTGTCGTCATCGACGAGGAAGGGCTGGGCTGGGGCCATACGGCGTGGTGTTCATGCGCACCTACATACATACTTAGTGTATTATTATTGGCATTGGACGCCCGGCGACAGTCTGCTGCTACTTGTTGGGAACCAACGTGCATACCGTTTCGGTACCGTAGGTACTATACATGCCTCGCCGTTGCATCAGCGCGATCACGGGGTTATGCTTATTTGATAATCCCTCGATTAACGCAGGTACGTGAGCTAGGACTCGCCCCAGGACTGGCTGATGTCCAGCTCTCTCGTATTATGAATGACGACAACAGCGTCAAAATACCAGCGTAAATATACTCCACCGCCGGCTTTACTTAGCCCTATTCGGACATCTAATGTATGATATGTATTACTTACATTGAAACTATACTAGACCGTGCCGTGCCGCATTACCAATCTCATATAATACATTAGGTACCTACGGTAGTAGAAAGCCAAAACGGAATGGTATTATCTCTACAGTAGCGGCTCGGCATTAGAGCTAGAGGAACTTTTGTACAATGGTTCAAGTTGACGATAGAAAATGGCTTCACGATGTTGTCGGGCAGATATATTTGGTTCCACTGCACAATAGTCTATACTACCACGTATATCTAAATATACTAGTAAGCGCTCACTACCTGTGCATGCGGAGGCCTCGGGCGCTTGGGTAAGTATATCGGGAGAATAGCAGCCTGCCGGATCGATATCTACCCGGATGAAAAAAAAAAGAGGGAATCCCGAACAAGCCGTAGAATGGCAGGCTCGTACAATATAGGTAGCGGTTATTACAGCCCAATACAACTGTAGTGTATAGTTGCTACGGATTGTATTGTCCGTTTGGGGAAATTGTTGCATGACTTTAGGTACCTATATGAGACCTAAATGTCTCTTGGTATGGCCTTTGTTTATCAGCTGACCCAAAACCCGCTGGGCTGGATAGACCCCTAGTCGAATACCCTGGCCGTGTTGATCCTGGAGGAGGTAAGATTGGAGAGGTCGATTGGCTGGCTGAAGACAGGTACCCTACACCATACTATGACCCCGTCAGCCGGGTCGGGTCGTCGCCACAAAAGGTATACTGCGCTAGTCTCCATCAATGAAGCAAGTGGTGTGTGGCTGTAGATAACGTAATGCGTATCCCTACGCGATTTTGAACCCGTGATCGTGATTCTGAAAGAGCCAAGGAGGTTAATCGGTACGCTACCTAGGTACACCATGCATGACGCAAAGGACTTGGTTCTTGGACCATGCTGTTTTGGTGCCCGGTACACTAGACGTTGGCTGATTACCGAACCATCAAAACGTCTGTTCCTGGCGGGTGTGGCATCCACAAAGGTCGGCGACGAGAATCAATGATTCTGAGACATCGATGATGAGGAAGTGGTGAGAACCACGTTACCGGCTCATGAGGCACCATTACATGTAGTTTACATACCAGTAAGGGGACTTCTGAAGTTGCTTCGGGGTAGTGTCCCAGAGAACGGATGCTTTGGATCCCTTGGGTCATGGATCGTCCAACCTACCTACACCTTGGGGAACAAACTGAGGTCGTAGATTGGCTGGATTGGCTGGTTCTCCCTGCTATCAACCAGCAATCGGTAAATACCGGCTACTCGGGAATCAACTGCGGAAAGGGAACATGGGTTCAACGAACTCAGCTAGGTATCTAATCTTATGATGACACTATCGTCAGCGCTATTGCCCATACACTCTAGATAGCGGAGGCGATTACTTGCGTTAATCCTCTTCCTTACCCAGAGGAGATAACACCGTGGACGTGCTTTTCGGTCGGTATTGGGGTAGCAAGGGGCCGTAGATCATCCAAGCTTGGCATAACCGTACCGTCGGATTTCTTTGATCCTCGCTTACCCCTCGGGCGCTGTGACCTGTTTCTGATACTGGCATCCAGATGTAGTGTACTTGGCTCTCTGATCTACGACGCACTAGTATGCGTAAACCGACCACCCTGCTGTAAAAGGGCTCATGTGCATATTCTCATCGAACTATAGCACGACTCATTCTGCTGCAGCTCAGCTATAGCTTGTGTCTGCAGTGGAACATCGAGGTTACATTCGCACTTGGTTGCTCATAATACTACTTTCGAGTACACTAGCGCCGTAGTCAGCTCTTTCGTGTCAATTAACCAGGCTTCGTCTTGTCATTTTTTTCGGGTTCCGTAACAGTGACACATTCTATCATGTGGCCCTCTCGCATATATGCTGTATAACATTGTGGTATATGACAGAATGCACCTGTCCTAGAGGAGGTGGACTTCCATATGAATTAATAGAAATTTGGTGTTACTACGTAAGCCCAATGCTTAGTATTTATCAAGTTCGGTGTTTGTGCCCTACGCGACGGTACAACAGAGGATACCTGGATCATACGAGAAACAGAAATAAGCTATCTAGTGGACTTGTAACGGAGATATAGGCAAAACGTCTAACTTCTTGGCACATGTGAGAAATGATGCTATTGTCAGATGTTGCTTATCGCGAATACCACACACAAGTTGATGGGATTCCTTGAATGTGTAGACGTACTGGCTATGTTTAAGCCGATTGAGATTCCATGTTCGCTGGTCAAGTAGTATAATGTTGGCATATGCATTGACCCACCGCAGATAGAAGCCAATACTGTCACAATACTTGTTTGCAGGAGTTAGAATACATTTGCTGACAATAGCAACTACTAACTATGTCTCAACGGGGTTTAATTGTACCTATTACTCATACGGCCGAATGGCCAGAAACTCCGTAGAGGTGTTAATAATTGAAGTAGTCAACTAACTAACCTCTTTGGAACAATTGCGAGATTCAATATTGCGACGTTAACGGAACCAACAACGAGGACCAAGCCCGCTAGCCACCCCGGATTGTGTGTCAATTGCAAGCATGCCTTCCTGGGTATACCTAGGCTGTGTTAATATTCTAAGTTCGATTTGGAAGCCGATGGCACGCTTCTGTAACAATCATCTCATGGTCCCTCATGGTCCTAAGCTACTGGGCGCACCCCATAGGAAAGACCCTACACAACCGAACCGAATTGATGAATCTGATTGACGGAAATTATTCAGTAAGTTGTTGTTCTCTGGGAAGTACACTACAATAGGCGTTTTGTGATATGCCTCAAAACAACAAGGTCCCTAATTAGGTGGTCTAACGTCATGTGTCGTCGTCTCGCGTGGACTAGCATCCAATTTGACGCAGAGTATACGCATAGGTAATGATCTTCAAACATGATGCACAACGGCTGCGTTGTGTCGCGTAAGCTGCTGCTTGCTTGCTGCACCCTGTGAAACCCCCTCGCTTCTCCCCTTGATGGCGAGCTCCAACGTGGCTCGCCCGGCATTTCAGCATTGTCCAGTAAGAACTGCGTGTACTAAGCCTACTGCGTAGGGCACGCTGGGGGGGTGAGTAGTGGCAGGCAAGACTTCGCGGGTTTCCCCATTCGTCGCTCGTCTCACCATCAACTTCAGCATCAGCATCAGCATCAGCATCAGACATAACTGCGCAGGCCAATACACTCCTTACATGGGCCCTAGTTCCCACGTGGGATAGCGAGTAGTCCAGCCTTTTATCACGATAGTGCGGGGTTACGCTTGGTAAAGCCTTCATTCTATTTGACTTGCGACAAGACTTGCGACGATGAATGGATATCGAATTTCAGCAGTAGGTTGGCAAAACCTCACCTCCATCTTACCGCGTACACACCAAAAGCGAGTAGCTTTGTATACGTACGAGGAACCTGTAATTTGTGCTATACTAGGTTCACTGGAGTACAAGGTGCTTGCCTGTTTTCCTGGTAATTCTTTCGAAGATCATGAGATCATGTTCACGAGGCTCACGGATGTAGCGGTGAGTGTCGGCTCATTCGGCAGCACGAGCTTAGTAGTGATCGATATGTGACGGAATATCACAATCTGGGTACCTGGGTATACCTTTCATAGCATACTTATATCATGGCACTGCTATAGGCAAGGCAAGGCAGATACCACGACATGTACATAGGTATGCCGTATCCAATAATTAGTTCTCTTAAGCTCAGAACGCCGGCGTTACCCGACGAGGAACGTGGGGTTTGAGGGCTTCTGTCAAGGCTGCATCGATCGACTTACTACCTTGCTACCTTGCTGTGCATATCGCTCAGCCTGCATGAGCCACTTTTTGCATCACGATTAACACACGCCATTACGAGCCTATGCACACATATACTAATCTCAGCCTCATGTCTAGGCAGTCTACACATACCTACATTAGTGCTATACTAAAGCTAGCAGATTGGTCCGAGCTCACTGAGACCTCTTCCTACTTAGTGTAACTGACAGGGTGCTACATTGTAGATATTATCCGTGCTGACAACCATGAGAAAAACGATGAACTGCGGACTGAGACTTTTCGGACTCCGAATGCCCTGCTTCATGGTGGGCGCGTAGCACGTTCTTGACAACGTGCTCGGACGTACACTGACAGAGTAGCATTGCTTTCGCTTGGGCTATCTATATCGTATACGCATAGACGAATGCAGCCATGGCTTTGCTGACACCCATGTGACCGAACTAGGTTAGTGCCACCACCATTGGTAAGAGGTAGATTGCTTACTTACCTTCACCTTACTCAGTAATGAAGGGATCATAGGTACTTCGGCACGACGTGTCCGTAAACCGGCGTAACCATATGCCTGACACGTACGCCCGGTTGCGGTTCAAAACCGGGAACTATAGAATATGGTAGGGCAAAGGCCAAGTGCCGGCATAGTTGATTTGAGTCGCGCGATAGGATAGGACGAAGGAGGGATATTATCATTAATTTAGGCCCTTGTTCACCGGTGTGCCGAAGCTATGACGGCATAACCCTAGAACATTTTTGGGGGGTTTTATACCAGTGATAGACTTACATGTATATCTTGACTGGATGTTATATCTATCTTTATAGCTATCAGTTAGGTTCTTTTAACATGGATAAATGCAGTATGGCTAATACACCTAGGTATACGAAATCGAAAACGATATACGTAGCACTTGTTATACCAGAATTGTTTCAAGAGGAACCTATCACGTAAAATGTATAGCGTGGTTAATGAAAGCCAAGACATTTATACACTAGAAATCTTCTAGAAGAATGAATACGGTAGCGTGTTAGGAATTTAGCTTAGCCTGTTCCTTGGACCGCAGGCTGACATCTTGCGGCCAACGTCCAATAAAATGAATGAGCTCAACATTTCCAGGACTTGATCTTAACACTCGGCCGAAAAAAAAAATTTCGGTTGGTAAAGCTAAATTTTTTTTTTCCGGCGTTGGGAGATTGCTGTCAGATTAGCAGGGCAAATGCCGTATCCACTCAGCTAAGTTTGTCTGTCCTTGACCGTTGGGATTCAGGGTCTCATGACTTCATAGGCATACTAGGCAAACACACCTAGTTTAATCCAGTCTAGGGCAGGACTTAGATCTCCCTAGTGTATACACGAAAAGAGTCACAAAATGCGGTGTGGTTCTCTTTGTACTGTACTTACACCACTCATGTTGTGTTTGATAATATACGCTAATAAGCCGAGCGATGTGTCGCGTCTCCTCCACGTGTAAGTAAGAGTTTCTGCTAACACACCAACACCATCTGAGTCGCATTAATGCTGCCTGATCTAGTATAGAAGGCTCAAGTTTGACAGGATCATTTCATTTACGGTAGTCAAGTGGAAACCTGTTACACAGCCACTTATCCCATTTCCCCCAAAAGTCCTTTATAGTAAACCCGGCCCGAACTCATGACATGTGATAGACGGCCTTATTATTATTATTAGTATTCATGTTACCATTACGATGGTATAACTCACGGTTGGTTGTGTGCGTACATAACCCGTACCCAGCCCTAAGCCCACTTTGCCTCGATCGGGTATCTCCCTACCTACATACCCATCGAACCTTACCCGATTGATTAACTTCATGAATCTGGGTGAGCGATTCTACGTAGTGTACGCACGTAGATTCACTCCAAGCTGTGAGACGTTGGTGCCCAAGAGGGGACGAAGTACATAAGGACACCTCATCGTGAGTCACGGGCACATGTCGGTCAGTTATTATCGACACTTTCGTTACGATCTGCGGCCTGCCTGCAACCATTGAGCCAGAATGAGGGGCTATATACCGAAAAAATAATGATAACTGATATACCAGTGTTGCGATGTGCGAGTTATTGTTTCCTGTTCTGGACAGCTTGACAGCGGGCCGACCGTTTGTGCTAGACTACTGATTAGTCTCCAGTGTAAGACAAGCCTCCTATGCTTTGGACTTTGGTCCTCCGGGCCGCTGGGAGTTGTTCGTGAAAGAAACTACTGTCCGTAGTATTTACCAAATGACATGAGCTGTCACCATAGTGTAAGTTGTGGGCGGGGATCTTCCTGATTCGAGTCGATAGCGGCTGAAGGGCTTCTCATAGCTACGCTAGCTAGTTCACGTTTTATTAAGCCACAGGATGACTAAACAAAAGTCCGCCTTGTAGGTATACTTAAAGTAGCTTCGGTGTGGGCCGGTGTAAGAACGTTTCTGGAATCCTTCACCGATGATACATGCTATCTACAAGTACCTGCGCAGTAGTGTAGGCAACTCTATGGCTCGCCGTATACTACGTACTGTAGGTCTTACTACCACACTACACTAGATAATTTTCTCTATCTTCGTGTCTTACACTCGTACGTGTTTACTGTATAAGAGCATCAGCCGTAATAAATCAATCCACATGAGACCATCAAGAAGAGGTAGGTAAGTTGCACGTCGGATCAAGAGAGCCACAGAAAAAGCAATCCCTCATTCCTCAGGCTACTTTCCAGCTGATACTGGTCCGCGTACAATCTAATACCGGTACAGTCAGTACCTCGTATATTGTAGTAAAATAGCTAGGTATAAGTAGTATACGTGTAGAAAGACTAGCGGTAAAACATACCTACTCAGCAAGGCATTGTTAATTTGGGCAAGAGATCCTCGTAATAGTTTGAGATAGAGGCTTGAATTGTGCGCTGAAACCATCCTTGTCTGTACTAGCCCAACAAGTCCTCGAGAAGCAGCAGCTCGACTTACGCATACAGCGTCGGTACAGTATAAGGCTGGACCAGGTACAAGGTACAGGGAATCTCAGCCACCTGATCCTCCTTGCATCGTTGATGTCCGTGGCTTTCCCAGCCTGCTGTGCAGGTACCTACTCGCTCACACGACCACGGTACTGCGCAGTACTGCGTGAGCACGACATCCCATGTCTTAGTGTAGGTAGGTAGGTTGGTGCTTTTGTTTTTCCGACAGTTAAAAAAGAAACACCGACACCCAAAGGATCGGGATGACGATTGGTAGTACTGGGTAAATAGTGTAGGGAGCTGTATTCTTGCGCCGTAGAGACGTGGTGCTGAATTCAGCGAATTGAGCAATTAACCCAATATCGAGTTTTACACTGCTACACTATTTGTAGATCTACCCAGAACCTCAGCTGATGACGAAACAAGGGTTTATTATTTTTTCCTTTAGACTTGTGCTTCTGAATGGAATGGAGTCTGCTATGAGGTTCCACCATCCTTGCTCGAGTTTAAGACAGGTAAGAGTAGTGAAGCAGATAGTGAATAGAAATTCCGAATACCTAATCAGTTCGTTATTTTTAAAAAATAATTTTACCGTTGGTCTGCTAGTACCTACTATTCTTACGAAAATAACGACGCACATAGCCTCACGACAATCTATTGTCTTGACGATATTCATATGTACTCGCTGTTCATGATGTATCAGTTAATTATTCTCCATTCCTCGCACTGCTGGCCAATGGTATGTGCAGCCATAGCGTGTGTACGCGCTGGACTATTTTGGGATGGGGCAGTCCTGTCTAATTTCAGGTGCAATTTGCATTTGTCCCTCACTACGGGAGCAATGTACAGTACATTCACAGCTTCATCTGCAGCCAGGTTCGGTGGGGCCCTAGCAGGGGAGGCACATACCACATGTCCTGAAGAGCAGGGGTATGATGACAGGGGGGGCAGAGGACCACCTGGACAGGACGCCAGGGGCTGGATGCTGGTTTCAATTTGTTCCATGGGTTCAGTGAGGTACACAACACCTGTTGGACACGATACAATAACACCCCGTCTGTGTATATGCCTGATTCCATGCCTGATTCCTCACTCGGTAGTGTACACAGACCTACCTGACCTGCCTCTCCCCAGGTTCTGCCCAGGTCAGTCGTGTCCCAGCATCCAGTGTACTTTTATGTAGGGTCCAGCCATGATCTGCCTCTACGCAGTATGTACATACAGGACTGTAAGTACGGTGGAGGTACATATAGTACCGACCCAGGTACACATGTAAGCTCGTCAGCTCGAAGTACCTTCGTATTCTTGTACCTTCGTACTCCGGTACCCACCTGCATGTACACCATATACTTTGGCAACTGGGCTTCGTCACTCTGACTCTTGGAAGTACTACCCCTGTCTTTTCCATCGCGAATTATTTTTGCACCATGTCGTGAATTTGGCCTGAGGTACCTCCCTGCCTAGCACTCTATGCTAATTGCTCAATCTCGCACGAGGCAGTACATTGCGCCGATGTTACTCTGGCTGGCGGTGTACCTCAACGTGCACAAATTAGTGACACCCACCAATGTATCCCTCTCATTCACTTCCATCTCACCAGCCCGAACCATAGGAGGCGATCGTCATCCCAGCTACACAGGAGGACATACTTAAAGCTCCTTCCTCCCCCTCCACTCGTTGCCAATTTCCCTGGCCTGCCTTTCTATCCACCAGATCAAAGATAGCCTCAAGCTTCAGTCTCCATACATACAAGACTCGACACCATCAGCTCAACCTTCTACCATCAGAGCCACAGCTTCCTATCTCCTACCTACGCTTAACGCCCGCAGTACTTGACTGACAGACATCTTGGTTTCTACCGCTGTCTCTCGAATACACCTCTTATCAATCACGCTATCCGGCTCTACGCCAGATTTCCACAACACCGTCAAACTGGCTTTCTCACGAGAATTCGATATGTCTGCCCAGCGTCCATCGCAGCTCCCACCCTGCCCGGGTCCTCCACCCAGCCGACCTCTGCCTCCCTTGCCCAAGAGTGGCTAAGGAGCCAACCTGGTTGTCGACATACGCACCAATAAATCTACCTTGTCAATGGTTTATTGTCCCGACGATCAAACGGCACGAAGGCGATCTGCATCCGATGCAGAAGGAATACATTGCCATACGGGGCGATCAGACTTGTGATCACCCGCACGGGAGTACCAGGGTTTCGTTTTCATACATCACTTCACACTCTCTATGAACTCTGATACCTGGGACGCACATTGGGAACATGCATTCTGCTACATTGCATGGCCCTCGGTGCCACCCCGCCCTCAATCTACAACAAGTACAACAACAACAACAGCGAGCACCAATGGAATCAGTGGAATACGTGCGCACACCATCCTTCACAGCTGGTTACGACATTTGGTACAACCAGCCTTGCGACCTCGGTCCAATCAACATAATCCGCCGTTTCACCATTCACCTGCTTCCAGACAACGCTTAAGCTCGCTTCTCCTAGAGCTGGCTCAAAGAGGAACCCTCATTCTTTACTGGCGCACTTAGCGCAAATGTAATAATACACGATTTGTAATACCGGTCTTTTTACACCCAGTCGGATTGGGAGGGTCTATGTTTTCACGGGATATATGACGGTCACAGCTGGCATCACGGGAGGCTTTTCTTGTACACATAGACATAGCACGGTGATAGGCCGCCGGTGCGAGGATACCCCATCGGTGAGGATTGCCAGGAAGGCAGGAAGGCAAGGGCAAGACTGCCTTACGAGTGATACGAGTTAGGAGTTTTACGGAATCAATAAATAACGACCACGCAAACTCGGTCATTATCTTTACTATTATGACTTCTTCTCCACCGTGTATCATGACTTCAAGTGACAGGCGACGCTCTGCCCCTATTTCCCCACCCATCTAAGGGTTCGTCTCACGTCGACTGAAGCGAGATGGGCAGTCACGAGGTGTCACAATGATGAGACAAAACGCCAAAGACAGTTCATTCTTGTTAGCGAATGGCCAACGGTATTGGTCTGGATCTGTCTGTAAAGCGCGTGTTTGTCTCGGGATTATGCTCTGCGTCCAAATTGTTGAGACAACTTGTGCTCACTACTGATCTTAGGATTATCAAGCATGTCTCAAATGTGGACACGAAGAACTATCTAGACTTCACGTACGCGAAACAGCCGTGATTTAATTCACTGTTTTTTTTTTTTCGGATTTGTGCTCTCTTTTTTTTCTTTAATCTGACGTCGCCGAAACTAATGTTGAATTACCACTCAGCTCAGCTCAGGGAGGGAGGGACGGGTTTCCCCGCGAAAGGACCTGCCCACGTGTCTCTTCCTCGGCAATTTTAAGGGGTGACAATGAATTATGCGTCGAACTCTAAGCTTGGGACGAACAGTGGAATTGCCCAAGCTTAGGTAGCTAGCTACCTGCCTATCTACCTACTACACACCGAAAAAAAAAAAAAGGGCCATCTTGTGTTGACCGACTATCAGTCTTTCCCATTTCCCACCACGCGCGAAGGAAGGTATCTTCGGCGGCGCTAGATAACTTAGCCTCTACCAGACTCGATCACGTGTGGATACAGGGGGGCATCATCATCATCGTCATTATTTTAAAATTGGGGAATCGCGGTTTCAACATGCGTGGACTTTTTTTTTTTTGCGCTCAAAAGGGGATGGGATCTTGGCAAAAAGGGTACCGTAATTGCCGATTCAGCATATGAACACGGAAAGTAATGGGCAAATTTTTTTTTTTTTGGCTTCGATGGGGAGGGGGAACCAGGGAGTTCTGGTAACCTTAACTTACTGCCTGCTGTATCTTGCGCATAGATCGATGCGCTAGGCCGAGCGGTACTTGGAAAATAAGATTGCTCTCGTATGCGGAATGCGATGTGATCTTGCCAGATCGTGCGGTCGTGGTACGATAGGGGGGGCCTTGTCTCGTTCTCAGGTGCCGCACCTTACCTTACCTACGTGGAAGTACTTACTTATTGAGCATGTGCTCAGGCACGAGAGGGGGTATGAGCTCATTCAATCATTCATTCAATGTCTGAGAGGGGCAGGTTCAAGATGCAGCATGGCATTTCTGCGACTCCTGGCCATTAAGGAAACCGGGACTTCAATTTGGCCGGTAGCGAGGTCACGCAATGTACGTATAGTATAGTGTATCTGTTCTAGTGCTATGGGACCTCAATAATAATAGGCGTCTATAGCGGGAACTAGGGTATCTGTTGACAGATAGGCACACGTACGTATGTGTATTCTACCAATATAAAAAGCCAAGGCAAGATGTGTGGTATACTTAGTATAGTTAGTGTATAGTATATAGTAGGTATATAGGGTATATAGTATGGATATGCGTGGGAGGGGAACAAAACCTCCGCTCTTACACCATGTGCTGAGATGCCGCGGGATTATTGGGGCTGGGGAGCGCTTGTCATTTCCTGTTCGGATTTTCGGGAGTGAATCAACTTTGATGATGCCGGCGGATCATCCGTGAGGGATGCGATGTAAGGTACATAAACACCAATAGGCATGTTGCGGTAGGTACCTGACATGTAGGCAGGTATACTGCGCAGAGAGGTATAGGTTGGGTTGTTATTGTGCGCTTGGTAGGGTAATGTAGCAGTGTAGGAACTGCGCCGTTCGGACCATGGAGCGTGACATTCGGCTCGTTTAATGACGACGAGACTACCCGCAAGGCGGCGCGTACGGATGTTTCAATCGCGGGGTTAGCATTAAAAAGGGCTAAGTAAGCGAGGCACAGGCGAGATACGGTTGCTTCGGGATTGACAGACTGCGGAATTACAATGTCGTACGTGTGTGTGTACATCCTTGATGATCAGAACGCTCAAGAGGTATGGAAATGTGTACGTGACAACGCACTTCTTGGGCTTAGTTTGGCGAAATGCATACTCTATCTATACCTCTTAGGATATAGTACGTACTAGGTAATACCTCGGTACTGCCATGCTCGCGAATTCGCAATACCATCCCTACTCTCTTATAAATTCCCTATTAGGTACCTGTTGCATACAGCTGAAAATTACAGTATACACGTGCAGATAGTTTACCTCTACATTAGGTAGTGTAGAGGCATTGGTCGCACATACAAATAATACTAGCGGCAACAGGGCGATCCGATCCTCCGGGACCCGTGTGAACGGAACGGAACAGGGTTGGGAGGGAATTGTTATGACGAGGGAGGCGCCACGAACGGCGTTCGTGTTATGCAGCTTCCTACGTAGTATGTCGACCTTCCGGAAGAAGACACAATATTGGCTGAGATGGATCTACCATGCATTAACATTACCTGCCTACCTACGCAGTACATATACCTACCGGTGCAGCTAAGCGCCGAAGCAGTTGTGTACTACCGGTACCTAAGTAGGTATTCTTGTGCTGTATGTGTGCGTAGCTACTCAATAGCATGCAATGGGACCTGGTTAATAATAACAGCGGCAGTTATACCTGGTATTAATTCAAAAATTCCTGGCAACTCCCCGGTATTTCTCCCAAAGGTTAATTGGAGCCGAAATAGCTATCTTCTCTTGTATCGTCTGCCAGCCAGTATACGGTACCAGCACCCAAGCGCCAGGTACGAGGTCTAATCAACAAAGACAGAGAACGTCATTCCCTCGAGATTTCATCATCTCATTTCGGAATTGTTCTGGAACAATTTGTTTCGAAACAAAACAGTTTAATAGCCTTTTTGCCTGATTGGACAAGAATTTGCCACCTCCTGGATCGCCAGGGGGAGGCAAAATAATTACCTAGGTAGTTTAGCACCCGTTAAATTAATGTAGGTGCAGTCTATTTAGATAGTACCTACATACTCATACGCAGTACGCAGTAGGTATGCAACCACCTATCGTGGTGGCAACAACAACGTTTGCAGCATACATCGAGTAAAGCTTCCGCCTGTATACACATCCGTTGTCGAAATGAAACCTTACGATCATTGATAACCACTTGTCTTGGGTTGGTGGTGCTCTGGTGGGTAATAATACCTGGTCGCATAACATCAGCTTTGATTGATATTGTGTATAAACGATACGAGGTACAGTACAAAGCACTGGGGAGGATACCTATATACCGGTATACTTAGTACAGGTACTTACTGCGCATTGCCTACTTCAGTAATAAGCTAGGGGGAGATTAGGTAGCGGGTAGTGCACTGACGTCAATGATGAACCTGCTTATCACCACGTGGCTGTAATGCGAAACGGCGCGATAGCCGAACCTGGGCGGATTGACCTGGGCAGATTCTCGACCCACCTTGCTGCAAACGCGTAAGCCGAGTCTGTTTCCTCCGTTCTATTTCCTCCGTCGGCTCCGTCAAGTCCAACCGGCACAGCCCTGTGATAATCCAGCCAATAACGAAGCAGAAACCAACTAATCTAAGCATTCCAGTACATCCCGCCCGCTTATCATCAAGAAAGGCGAAGATCTGGGGACCCCTCAGATAACAAGGGATCATCGGTCCTGAAGTCCAAGCCACCAGGCGAGCTTGCAGTACATGTTCACATGTTCACCGCCAGCGCCGATGTCTTGCGAACTTCACGTCTGGGGCCCGGCATTGGGGCTTGACTCCATCGATGCCGAGTGTCTGGCTGCCATTGCAGCTCTAGATCACATTCTCCCCGTGGGCGGTTGGTCTCTGATCGCAAGCAACGATACGTCCCTCAGCCCAGATCGTAAGCCTTGTAGATCGTTCGTCTGTCTGGATTACTGTGCTTCCTTCGGCTGATCAGCGTTACAGATACCTTGCCGGCCTTGTTTCACAATGATACCTGGACGTCGGGGTACATGAACATAATAACATACTTGATACACCACAACACGTCATCCGCAAATTCCCTCGCGGACAATGACCTCACACCGCAGCAGGAGGCAGATCTCCTGGCGTACTCGCAGTACCTCAGCACGCGCGGATCCGGCTTAGTAGCGTTGTCACTGTATGCGTCACCCAATGCCTGGGTGGAGCTGACACGGCCGGCGTATTCGGCGCTCTTGCCATTTCCCCTGGGGTGGACTATTCCCACCGCCATACGTGCTGCCGCCGTCGAGAAGGCTGAGAACCTCGGCATGGGCTACATAGCCGCCGAGGCTGAAGCTGATGAAGCCGCCGCTAAGAGCGGGGCCGAGACTACTTCGACCGGTTTCCTGCGTCTGCGCCAACAACTTGGCCCTAGAAAGGCTATGCAGCCGGAGCAGACGGCCGCAATCCGCTTTCGGCAACTAGCCGATGACTTCTTCGCGACGCTTGACAACCTACGGGGCTCTGAGAAGTATTTTCTAGGGACCTCGGTCCCCTCGTCGCTCGACTTCTTAGCCTATGGCTATTTGGCATTGATGAGGGTACAGACACCGTATCCAATTCTGGCCCAGTCTCTCATAGCCAATGGTCGTTCCTCCGTGCAGTTTCTTCAGACAATGAAAGCCGAATCCCAAGATCACAACTTGCCTTGGCAAGATCCCACACCGATGGGATTACCTAGGACGATGTGGGTCTTCGCGGATGGCGCAATCGAAAGTATTGCTGGTGCAGGAGAGACGTGGCGGAGATGGCGACGCGGAGGTATTAAGTCTGATGAAGGGAAAGAAGTCCAAGGTCCGACACAAATCCTAGTCACTGTCGGCAGCGTTGTTGCGGGCTTAGCAGCGGTTGGCACAGCAGTACTGCTGCGGGGACTCTCCCCATTCGGTGCGGCTACGCACCGTTTTGAGGCGCCAAAGGAAGAAAGGGGTTTGTATCGATTTGGCGAGATTGGTGCGATGCTTGATGTTTTGCCCATGTTCGAGCAATCCCTGACTCCTTCGTCACCCCTTCGAGATATGATATAGCACACAATGCACTGTTGACGTTACTATTGGTGTTAGGCCTACATCAATTCAGCTACTGTCCACGTAACGAGTCTCGATATTCTTTTGGCTATCTTATGTGTCTCACCTATACCCAAGTTGGACTAGCCGAGACGAAAACACATATCATATAGCATGTAAAATCGTGCGGTAAAATTGACTCATTATGCAAATATAGCCATGGATACAATCATAAGATATCAGTAACAACGAGTCGATATGATCAACTGTACAGCTGCCATCGTCCATCTAGCGCCACCTTGACTATCACCATGTTTTATGCTTGAATCGGCGATATTGAGCTTTAGTGTATAGACAAAGTTCAATGTATCCGTCAAGTCTAGCATGATAAATAGTTTTAAATAGGAGAATGGCAATTTCCTTCAAGGCTTTCATCTTGCGACACCTTTAGGGTAATGAAAGTTGTAGAATGCACATGAAGGCCGTTCTAGCGAAGCCCTTATGTGGAATGTACTGCTCAGCGTGATGATGAATCGATCCCTTAAGACTCAAATTTGGGAAAGAATTAGAACATCTATATATACGACGAAAAAGTGTTTCATCGTCAAGTTGTCCTATTTAAGAAATATGTAGTTTGTTGGTTAAGTCACGAAGCGAACATGCTTGCACCAACCTGAAGTCGTGATAGTGTAGAGTATTGTCAACATTGCTCGAAACCGTTACCTAGGTAGTCAAAGCTTAAAGAAAAAGGCAAAAAGAGATGATATTAGCTTTTTATACACAGAATTAGCCTAGAATCTAAGCCGTCGGAACGCCTAGCTTTAGATGTTCTGTCAACGCAAGGTCTGCTGTGCAATAACGAGAACTCAGGTCTATCTTGCATCATGGCCGGCATCGATTGTGTTGTGCCGCTAAATAACGAAGGATATGTTTTATAGGGGAATTCGTCTACCCTACCTTTTCTTCTGAAATAACCTGTCATTGTGAGACTTATGAGTAATTGGCTGATGTACCTGCGACGCTTGAGTTCACGGAGGTACGAGATTCGAGATCTCTGGTGTTCTAAGGGAGCAAGGGTTAGGGTTGACGCCTTTTAGGAAAAAGTGACGCCAAACCTACTACAATTGAAGTCGTCAAGTATCATGAAACGGTCCAGAAACTCAAGCATAGACAAGCCGTAGCATGGGTGTTTCGACTAGGGGTTAGGGGTGTTGTTAAAGACTTGCATTTTACCCGATGAAGGTAGTGCGAGAGCATCAAAAATATTTGTCTAATCTTAATGGTATTTCTAGCAAGCTCATTAATATTCTAAGAATAGTAATGTTGTCTATGACATGAACCCCTAAGAATCCAAGGTCTTAAGCCCAATCCTGGTCTCTCCCGCAGCGCTCGCCCTTTCACTAAACTCGTACATTAGGGTCATATCCGTAACAGCGCGGTCCCTTTCCTTTTTATCCAACATACTCAGCCCCTCAAACTTCTCTACCACGGAGGTGTCGCATACATAGTACATAGCACCGGCGATGCTGCTTGGTTCGACTGGCATATCCGGCCACTTGAGGAAGAGGGAGGACAGTAAGATGAGAACCATGAAGGACATGATTCCAACAGCTGTCCAAGTAGATAGCTGTGATACAAAATATGTCTGGGTAACCTGAAAGCGAACATTGCCTAAGAAAGTGCCGAGTGATTCAGAAAGAATCGAAGCTAGGGATACCAGGCCAAGAAAGACCCGACGAGTCCGAACCGCATGCCACAGGGCGGAGAAGGCATTCGTTGGCGGAGCAAGTAATACGGATTGACTAGCTTCTTGGGGTCTCTTCGCAAGCACTTGATAGGAATTCATGACTGACACAGCTGTATCAAATTAGTACCGGGTCGATAAGAATAGTGCTTAGACAAACTTACCTCCAAGAAATGCGGACCAGAATAAACTGATGAGCACACCTAAGCCTGTGAAGAGGAATTGTACTCCAAACGAGTCACTATCGATGAACCGTTCGAATGCCGTGTCGCCACCAGTCCGGGCGTAGTATAAGACCAATACCAGCACACCATCGAGCACGAAAATTAAACACAGCCTGCCGATATTGCCCAACATGAAGAAAGGGGGGCCATGTATCCTTTTAGAGGTCTCGCTACCGTCGAGTCTGCTGGTGTGCGGGACTTTCTCATAGAAGGACGATAACCCTGTGCCTCTAAAGCGGTCGAGAGCCACGATCCCATACTCCATCTGCCCTTTAGCGCCACGGTAATAATCAAGCTTGAAGTCCTGATGCTTGAGCTGGCTCTTCGCCTGCTTCTTATCCGGGCCCGTAGCGGCATCGAGCACTAGGCGCCGAACATCCGGGTTAGCAGACAACGAAGCAAGCGTGCACATGCTCCAGGGGTTCGTGTAAACTCCGAGCCGCCACCTCCCGACCATGATGCCCAAGAGTATAGTGGTAAGACTCATAGCCGCCAGGATGCCGATCGCAGCCTTGGACACCATGGGCGAGACGCTGAGGACATAGGCGCAGTTGCTCGCCGAGCTGCCCCCTATCTTGCACCCGTCCCCTCGCAGATCCAAGGTGATGGCGCCGGCCGCGACGGGGACCAGCAGAGCCGACAAGAGCGACAGCAGGCTCGCGAGGAACACGACCGTGTGCCCGCCCGCGAGCGACCGCAGCCCCATCGCCAGGGACCTCCAGCCGCCCGTCTGGAGACAGAGCGAGTCGCGGCCCGAGGCGCCCCCGTCGTGGGTCAGCGCGTGCCAGGGCTGGAAGGACTTGGCGTTTACATCGAGGATGCGCACCGCGATGGCCAGGATACTGGCCACGAGCGTGGGGAGAAACGTCCCCATGAAGTAATGCCCGCTGTCGATGCTGTATACCGCCGTGTGGACTGATGGCGGCGCTGGATAGCTTACTACTGCTACTGTTGCCGTGGGATTCCCCGCGCTGTCGGTCTCCACGGACGTCGAGGGCGTGATCATCACGGTGGCTACCTGCGTCGCGGTGGCCTGGCCCTCCGAATTCGTCAGCGTCCTGGTCTGCAGCGATGAGAGCGGGTTTAGAGTCCTCGTGGACGTGGCGATTGGGGACCCGTTCTTGTCGGTTATAGTCGTCACCCCGAGGGTTACCTGCATCACTATCTCGATCTGTGTCGTTGAGCCTGGGTGCTGGTCGTTGATTGTCCTGCTCCCGACTTCTCCGAAATTGCTCTCAGGTTGCGTGGCAGTCTCGCCGCCGGCCGCCGTGCCGATGATGTTTGTGGCAATGGTTGCATCTGGTAGAGCCCCCGTGACGGTTTGGGTCCCGATGCGGCCATAGTCGCCCTGAGCCGGATTCGAGACGAACGTTGGTGTTTCTGTGTCATCGCTGGGATCGTTAGATACTCCCGCTTCAGTAGTAGCAGAAGGATCAGAGTCTGTGATTGTTTTCGTTCCGATTTGGCCGAAGTCGCTGGGAGCGGGATTTGATATTATTATGGTTTGATCTCCAGCGTCATCAGCGTCACCAGAGTCGTTAGATGCTGCGGCTGCAGTAGGAGCAGGAGTAAAAACATCCGATTCTGTAATAGTTTTCGTTCCGATTTGGCCGAAGTCGCTGGGAGGAGGATTTGATATAATCAGGGTTTGCGTTCCCATGTCACCAGAGTCGTCAGAATCTCCGGTTGCAGTAGGAGCGGGAGCAGGAGTAGAAGAATCCGATTCTATGACAGTTTTTGTTCCGATTTGACCAAAGTCGCTGGGAGGGGGGTTTGATATTATAATGGTTTGATCTCCAGCGTCATCAGAGTCATCAGAATCTGCGGCTGAAGTAGGAGTAGCAGAATCTGATCCTATAATAGTTATTGTCCCAGTGTCACCAAAGTCGTCAGACCCTCCGGCTGTAGTAGGAGTAGAGGTATCTGATCCTATAATGGTTATAGTCCCAGAATCATCAGAGTCGTCAGAAACCCCGGTTGTAGTAGGAGTAGAGGTATCTGATCCTATTATAGTTATAGTCCCAGCGTCATCAAAGTCGTCAGACCCTCCGGCTGTAGTAGGGGTAGAAGAATCTGATCCTATAATAGTTATTGTCCCAACATCGCTAGGTGTCGTTATCAGAGTCAAGGCAGGCGTATCCGAGTCGGCTTCTCTGGCTCCCACATTACGCGCATTTCCCGTTTGAGCATTGTACTCGGTAGTAGGGGTGTGAATCAGCATGGACCGATACAGCCCTCTAGCCGCTACTCGCTCTGATGAATCCCTAGATCCAACTGAAGGAAGAGACGTTACAGCATAGCTGAGAAAGGCCAACGAGATTAATAAACCTGACAATAAAGTCAACAGGAACGGCCATCCCAATGCCGTAGGCTTGTATTGTCGTTTGGAACTTTTAGGGAGTGATTTAGTCTCATAGTCATGCCCAGAATCCGGCGGATTGGGTGCGTAATGATACTGTGAATGGTAGCCGAAGCCTTTTCCCTCATAACGTCCCTCGTCGGTATCCAAACTCTTGTCGTGTACCTCGCTATATCCGCCTTGAAGACGACCCATAGTTGCTCTTGCCCTTGGAAGTGTATTTGGTGGAGAGATTACACATGCCTGTATCGCGGTCATGAAGAAAATGTAGGACGAGACACGAAACGAAAAAGAAAGAAAATGACCGATCAGTTTTACCTCCTAGACGCCAGAACCGTAAAAGTAGCCATACCGCCCCTTGAAGAAAAAGGGTCCAGTTCATATTTACACCTCTGTAGACTCCGTACGAAGAACCGCCAAGGCGGGCGACCTCAAAGGGGCTGGAGCTTGCTCACCCGCGCTAATCGGCGGCCTTGACAAGGTTCGTTTTTCTCCCGGCATCGCCCCGGCATCGTCCCGGCATTCATAAATAGATCGCCGATGTTTAGTTGGCCGGCGATGAGCTAGTTAGATTTTCTGCTCCCCGAAGCCGCAAGCCTGTTGTCAGCGGGCTTCGTCGCAATGAAGGGGCTCCTACCCACTACCGGGGCTAATTGAGTAGCGTAGGCGGGTTTGTATGCTTGGCAATTTACTCACTTGTCATTCAACAGGGTGGTAAACGATCCCCGAAATAAGCTATCGTCACGAAACGATGCTGACCTAATTTGCTAAAGGTGATTGATACACCTAAACTTATGTGTGCCTTAGCCAAGGGGCCTTGAAACTGAGGTTGATTACCTTGGCATGTATCTACTATAGATTTACCAAACCCAACCAGAACCCGCCATGGAGCCGGGTCTTGATAATAGATCTCGTTAAGGGCCATCTTTCTTCTAATTCGTATATACCAAGTATAGACATAAAATAAAACCACAATTGAGTAACCTCCCCTCCCGAAGAAACACAAAGAGAGAAGGGGGTGGAGGCTGCATGACCTAGGACAAACTGCCTACCTACTCATGTTCTTGGCAAAATGCAGAAATGGCTTGAGTCATTCACATACTGAATACTAAAAACATTTTCCTATTTTTAATACCTACCTATTCTTTCATAGAATATAGGGGCTAGAACTATATGCGCGAGTCTAGAATCCCCAGTATCTTACGGCAGCGGTTGTTCTTTCGGACGTGTTGTCTTGGCGAACCACTCTAGAGGACCCAGCGAGAGATATATATAAGTCAGGGAGATTGCAAGAGTAATACCTACTTTAGTCTGCTTACTGCGAATCTTCAATTGAAAGGCTCTTTGATCCATTTTCATGTGTAACATGTAAGACCTAGCCCACGTAGTTAGTTACCGATGCGCTACATACGTTACCTAGCGTGTAACAGTATTGGTCTCTGACCTACTAACTACCTACATAATCATTCTCCGTCATATTGCGATAGAATTAGTTTGAAAATTCAGCAAGACGCTATTCAAAGAACGTGGAAGTGCGGGCCGGACGAAACGCAAATAATGAGGAGATCAGGGAAAGGGAGTTGTCCAACGAGACTAATACTGATGACAAGGTAGAAAAAAACCTTGAAAGACCCTCGAGAGTGCCGCTGGTTTCCCTCCTATATTTCCGTCCCTTTAATGCTTCTTAGATACCTTCTATATCGGTACTCGTTGAACGGTCATGCCACATTGTCTGGCGGATATTAAAGTTGATAACTATAATACCTATTCATGCGTAGCTGACAACCATGGTTCGCCCTTCTCTCAAAATAATATCTATATCATCTCACCACCGACTCAGGCGAATGTCTCAATGATGGAAGAAAGATTGTCGGCCGTATACATATATATCGACTATATCAAGCCTTCAACCCAGGTTCCAAGATTCTAGCCCGCTTACTAACCAGCGGGCTATCAGGTCCAAGATTCGTGAGGTCATGGGCATCCAAGCAAGCCTGCCGACTCAAGAGCACAGCTTCCCGCGTCCGGGGTCGCATCTCCGCCTCGTAGTCCTCTAAGGCCTGTCGCTGCGTCTTCACCCCATCATGCCACAACTTCAACTGCTCGGCGAGATTCTTCGCATCCAGGAACCCGTGGTTCGCAGCCTCTCCGCGATCTGAAAAGCTAAGCATTAGCACACACACACACACATACAACACACGTTATCCACAATCCCGTGTTCGGAGTAGAAAGACGCACACATAGTCATAGCATGCGCAGCATCCCCCAACAGCGTAACCAAGCCATCACCGCGCCACTCAGCCGTGGGCCAATCCGCAATCCTGATCTCTTGCACGGGTGTGCCGTCGGGTATATCCTCGACAGCACCCCGTAGAACAGGATGGAACCCCCTCGCCATCTCCTTCAGGCGCGCCAACCGATCGGATTCGGCGGCGGGGACCTCGTCCTCGGGGCCCCGGAGGATCCAGCTGAGGTTGATCTGGGCCTCGAACAGCGCCGTCCCGTTGGTCTCGGGCGTCGACAGCACCGAGAACCACATGAAGACGCCCGAGGCGGGGTGCGTGCCCTTGAACAGGAGCGGGTCGATGGCGCGCAGGGGCGCGATGGCGGCTGCCGAGAGCGTTGCCGTCACGCCCATGAAGCGTACCGGAAGCGCGTGCAGCGCCGCCGCCGCCGCCGTGTCGTCGTCGTTGTCGTTGTTGCCGAATAGCACGGTGCGAGCCCGGCTGTTGCTGCCGTCGGCGCCGACGAGCATGGCGCCGTGGACCTCGGTGCCGTCCGTGAACTTGGCTACGATGCCGCCGTCTCCGGAATCATCGCTGGGCGCGAATGATGATAGCGTCTTTCCCCAGTGGATGTCCAGGCCGGCCGTGAGCAGCGCGCGGAACTTGGAGCGGTGGATCCGCCTGCGCGGGCTCGGCGGGATCACGTAGCGGGGCTGCAGCGTCTCGAGGTCGAGGAGGAGGAAGCGGCCGGTGTCTGTGTTTGAATTTTCACGTCAGGCTTTGCATTAGGTAAGACGGGGAACCGTTTTTTTCTTGGCTAAGTGTATATGTGTGTTTATGTGTGTGTGTGGTTTGTTTGGTTTCGGGCCCGGACCTTGACGTCCCTGTTCTGGATCAACTTGTACATCGTCGATCCTGGTGAATACGTCCTCTGGCAGGCACTTCTTGAGGGCGTCTAGTGCCCAGTGGATCGTGATCCCCCATCCCGGCGATCTATGATCGAGAGCCTCATCGCGCTCATATAATTCGAAGGGAACCCCTTCTTTCTTGAGGCTTTGGGCGAGGGTTAGTCCGATTATGCCGGCGCCGATGATGATAATGGGCTTTAGATTGCTGCGACGCTCCATGGTGCTTTGAGGGAAAACTGCTATTATTCGTGTTCTTAGTGAATGTTCCTATAATAACCTCATACGTATGCTCTGAAATGATAGCGTGGTGGTACTACGGGCTGAGAAGATCCTTATTAATTTATTAACATTACGAAACCGGAATATGTTTGATATTGTAGCTGTGCATAGTTTAGTCTATAGTAGAATCTTTTTACTCTAGTATATACGAGATTTCTTTCCCACTTAGTTTATACTAGATTTTTTCCTATTTTAGTCTATACTAGAACCTTTCCCATTTTAGTCTATACTAGAATCTTTTCAACTTTAGTGATGACGAGCGTGAGATATGGTGTTACATCGTGAGCTTATACGCAGTACATTGCCATGAGATGATTGGGCCATGCAAGTCACTTATCTTAGTTCTACTCTACTCCGCATGATTATACGTATACGGCCTCATATGATCCTCATAAGGTCCGATATGTTTTTTTGGCCTCATCGTACGAGAGAGTACATAATATCGGAAACTCTCTCCGTACCTAGATGAGAAAGAAACACTCTGTACAACAGCCTCAATAATACATCGAATTCTTTTCGCCATGGAGAGTCAAGATGGCAATATTCCACTGGGCGGTGCGAAATCGCTTTCCGCACTACCACACCAGATAGTCGACGATAGGATACTCTACCGCAAGATCGACGCTCACATTGTTCCCCTCATGTTCGCGAGCTATTTCCTGCAGTTTCTGGACAAGGTCATCATCAACTATGCCAATATAATGGGCCTGCAAGAGGATTTGAAAATGCATGGGCAGCAGTTCAATTGGTTGGCGACGGCCTTCTTTATTGCATACAGCGTTGCTGAGTTTCCACAAGGATGGCTGCTCCAAAAGTTTCCACCGGCAACAGTGTTGGGGGTAAATGTCTTGATATGGGGTGTACTAGTAACTTCCACGGCGGCCTGTCAGAATTTCGCGAGTCTGCTAGCCGTGCGGACCTTGTTGGGTGTATTCGAGGCTGTCATTACACCCGCGTTGATTTTAATTACCAGTCAGTGGTACACCCGGCGCGAGAGCACGCCACGGTATGGGCTGTGGTATTGTGGATTGGGAGCAGGTCAAATCATCGGTGGACTTGTCTCTTTCGCGGCGCAGCACGGGTCTAGGACTGCATCATTTTCTGGCTGGCGCATTATGTTTGTTTCTGTAGGGCTTTTCAACATCATAATAGCTACGCTAATTCTCCTCTTGCTGCCGAACACGCCCGAGACCACCTCCTGGCTAAGCGACACAGAGAAGACACACATCCGTGAAAAGCTCGCGCTTGATCAAGCAGGTACCGGAAAGAAGATATTTCGGAAGATGGCGCTCGTGGAAGCACTCGTGTTCGACTTACACGTATGGATTCTTTTCGTCCTGACAGTTCTCATCGTTATTCCCTCAGGAGTCATCACGACCTTCAGCGCGACACTGATCAAAGGCTTTGGATACGACCCCAAGAGTGCCGCTCTTCTTAATATTCCTTCCGGCGCCGTCTCCATCATCGCAACACTAGGATGCACTTACGCGATCCTGATCGATTTCCCGCGATGCCTAGGCATCATGGTCTTGATGATACCAACGCTTATTGGCGCCGGTTTGATGTCATTCTATGACGGCAGTAGAGGTGGCGTACTTGCGGGAATCTACCTCATTAACTTTGTCGTGGCGCCGCTGGCGCTTATATACGCTCTTGCGGGTGTCAATACCCAGGGGTACACGAAAAAGGTAGCTACGAACGCCATTGTGGCCGTTGGTTTTGGGGTTGCCAATATTATCGGTCCGCAGACGTTCTTGAGCTGGGAAGCCCCGGGATATATAAGCGCTAAAATTACTATCTTTGCGGTGAGCGGAGCCGCTATTGTCGTGGCGGCCATGTTGCGACTGTTGTATGGATGGCGGAATAGGCAGAGGGTCAAGGAGAGACAAGCCGAACTTGATGCTCTCAGCAGTGGGCGCATAGATATCCGGACACTCGAAAAACTAGAGGAGACAGATATGCGGAATAAGGCTTTTGTGTATGTCTATTAATATGCGAGTGTCGACGGTTCGAGGGAGCAACTAGACGGCGTGAACTTGCCAGTGTTGGCTTTATTGTAGATTTTATGAGACGAAATAATATCTTGAGTTTGATAATGGTTGGAAACGGTCATTTCATTAATGTAGTTGATGAGTAAGAGTTGACTCCTTCGTGGGCCAAAATTGAAGGGTGGGCTCTATATTTGTCGAATCTCCTTTCCAACCATTTCCGGTCGTTCAACTTCCCATTCATCTCTTAATATTGCAAAGGCTAAGTCGGTGACCAACAAACTCTGGCCCAGGCTCCAGACTAATGTAATGGCGTAGAAGAAGTTGGCATTGCCGCTACCAGCGTAGATCCATAGATAATAGAAAGCAGGACCTAGGAATGCCGAGTAGAGGATCGTGGATGCCGCGAAAAAAGTATATCGCATTAGGGGAAATACGTGCCGGAATAGAGGCACCACGGCTAGGGATAAGCTGATGTCTGCAATACTAGGATAAGGCTTGAAAATGCTCAAGATGCCGAGGAGAATAGTAAGTGCAGCAAGGGGTTGTGAGCGAATGCGTATCGAGAGTCCGCCAACATACGAGAAGAGATGTAACCAGAAGACGCCTAGGAAGAAAGACCTGAAACTGTCAAACATTTCGATGAAAAAGTACCACCAGAGCCCTACGTTAGGGGTGAGGTCTGTAAGCGTAAGCTGAATGCCGTAGGTTGAAGAAAAGAACTCCCACGATCCTGTAAGGAGGTACGATATACCGAAGAGTATTGAGAGAGACGCCAAAACGGTGAGAACTGTATGGGCGGTGAAATGTGGCGGGGATGTGATTTGATTTGATGGATGTTGCCGATCATAGGAAAGTAGAACTAATGGCGGCAGTAGAAGAATCGGATACATGGAGAGATATGAGGCGAAGGAGAGGGCCAACATGGACGGCAAGGGATTCCCAGTGACGGCCTTGGCGACGGCAATGAGGACGGCGCAGGTTGTAAAGACATTCGTTGGCCGTCCTAGACAAGTGGCGATGGTGAACGGATTGAAGAGAAAGCTACAACATGTCAGCAAGCACAATAACAGATAACAGCGACGAAAGGCAGAAAAGCGCCTGTGTGCATTTACATTGCCGCAACCACATAACCACTCCACCTCCTCTCCTTGCGCGCCGAGGTAAAGAGCCTCGACGCCGCGGCCTCGCCCGACTCTGCGATGGTGTACAGCGCATCGGCGCTTGCTATATCGACGAGGATATAGAGAAGATAGGTGAAGAAGGGGTATGTCGAGGCATCGGGGAGCAGGGAGAAGAGGGGCAGCAGCAGCGGTGCCTGGTGGTAGACACCGCCATCGTACGGGGAGACATTGTGATTGTACAGGAACAGGCCCTCTTGCACTAGACGGACGAATTAGCGCATTAGCATTGATCTTCATTCGCATACTAGACGCCGTCTTACATCGCTTGAAGCTCGTCACCGGGGTTGAAACCTCAACACGGCTGGTCAGGAGATCGGGGAGGGCGGGAAAGAAGGTGAAGAGCGCGAGTCGGAGGGCAGCAGCACTGCCGTAGAGACCAGCTGTGTCTTGGAATCCCATTTTACCGTCGGTTAGGTCTAGCTTCCATCGTCGGAGACGGAAGGCTGAATTGGCACCCACGCTTGCTTGGTTGGTGTCTGTTCTGAGGCCGTGAGAGTCATTCGCTGGGCGCACCTTTGTACTTGGTGCAGGTGTAGGTAGTCGATACGGAATACGGAATACGGAATACGTTGTGGTAGGGCAATGGATGGGCTGTAGGTACCACGCTATGTACCTCTGTACCTCTGCTCTATAAGCTGTACCTAATGTAGTACACCTATGTAGTACAGTATGCACGGCAGATCGATGCCGATTGCCGAGTGGGTAGGCTGTCACCACCTGTCAAACCCGGGATGGAACATCGCTATTATCGATAAGAGCCGTTCCTGGGCGGCGCGAATCCGCCGCTGTGGAGAGCCGGCATGGTGACCTTCAAACAGTCAACTTCTTAAATGGACACCATGTATAAAAATTGTTGGTGGTCAAGTACATTGGCCAGTATGGTGGATTCTTAACGAGATTCCTTCTAGACATCCGTCTTGGACCTGCAGTGTTCCTAGCGAAATCTAACAACTCACTTAACCTGGTTTGTGTGGTTCTTGATACTTAGATTCGACTCATGTAAATGAGATCCGGTCAAAGCTGGGGTCGGCGGCACAGCAGCATCCCGTGAGGGTCCTAGGTATCTCTGGTAGGTATTGATCATGCAAATCGCCTTGAGACTAAGTACGTATAAATAGTCCAAACCGCAATAACTATAATAATGTGGCATAACAGACTTTAAACCCCTTAGAGAACGAGATCATAAATAGGCTTCAAACAGTCTAGATAATCTGAGTTAATTAGGTCTTCAAGAAACAAATTCAACCTGCTTTTCTACTCTAGTAGAAGGATATTCTTACTAAACGAATTAATATGAACTTCGAGAAATACATATGCCCACTAAAATGTACTTTTCGGGGATGTTGTGGGGTTCTTAAAATGGTGGGTCGGGGCCGCTAAGGTATTTTCGGCAGAACTTTTATGTGAAATTTCATGTCGATAGTCCCATCGCTGTCTTCATATCGGGAAATTTGGGATTCATAACCCGCGACAACCCCGATTGACATTCCACGATGGGCAGGATAAAGAAGAAGGGCGAGGCCGGCAACGCCAAAAACTACATTACCCGCACTCAGGCCGTCAAAAAGCTGCAGATCAGTCTTCCAGACTTCCGAAAGCTGTGTATATGGAAAGGGTAAGAGATTCCTATTGCATCGCCATGTTGTCGTGAGGGGTCTTTATCTTGGCTGCTTCATTCGAGGAAGACATGGAAGGCTGACATCCCCACAGGATTTTCCCTAGAGAGCCGAGGAATAGAAAAAAGGCTTCCAAGAGCTCAACTGCCTCGACGACCTTTTACTACGCCAAAGACATCCAGTTCCTTCTGCATGAGCCCCTGCTGCAGAAGTTCCGGGATCAGAAGACTCTCGAGAAGAAGATTTCCAAGGCTCTTGGGCGTGGCGATGTCAGCGATGCGAGTCGGCTCGAGCGCAATGCTTCCAGGCCCGAGAAGACTGGCAAGCCGCGTTACACCCTCGACCACGTCATTCGAGACCGCTACCCGACCTTTGTCGATGCTCTGCGCGACCTCGACGACTGCCTCTCCATGCTCTTCCTATTCGCGAATCTTCCCTCCACCTCGACAGTGCCGGCCAAGATGATCGCCCGCTGCGAGCGCCTGTGTCTCGAGTTTCAACACTACCTTATTGTCTCGCAAAGCTTGCGCAAGTCCTTCCTGTCAATCAAGGGTATCTATTATGAGGCAAATATCCAAGGCGAGGACATATTATGGCTCGTACCTTACAAGTTCAACCAGCGGGTTGTTGGGGATATTGACTTTAGGATCATGGGCACCTTTGTTGAGTTTTACATGACTCTTCTCGGCTTTGTCAATTTTAGACTATATACATCCGTCGGCCTGAAATACCCGCCAAAATTCGACCAGAATAAGGATAACGAGGCGGCCGAACTCGGCGCTTTCAAACTCGAGGGGAACCATGCCGCTACAGGTTCAAGCGAACCGGCTCAGGTGACGAGTAGTGATTCTACTGCTCAACCCGATCCTAAAACCCAAGCTGAAGTGAATAAACTCATTCGACAGATGAAGGACGCCGTAGTTGAGGGAGACCAGACTGAGGCTGCTCCGGAAACAGACGAACCAACCGATACTATAGATAAATTTGAGCCCGCTGCACCGGGTGGTGACGTTCTACCTCAGCCTACCTATTCCGGTGGCGAGCCAGGGTCATTATTTGCGAACTGCACCTTTTATTTATCTCGCGAAGCCCCCAGGCAGCCGCTCGAGTTTATTCTACGAGCGTTTGGATGCAAGCGCATTGGTTGGGACTCTGTTTTAGGTGAGGGTGCGTACACGACCAACGAACTCGACCCATCCATCACTCACCAAATTGTCGACCGTCCAATTGTTCAGGCCACTATGGAAGAAGATGGAGACGGCGAAGACAACCAGACCTCTCAGAAACTCACACCGAACCAAAGAGTACCGGGACGTATCTATATACAGCCACAGTGGGTCTGGGACAGCGTTAATGATGAAGAGTTGAAGCGACCGGATGAATACGCACCCGGTGCACAGCTACCGCCGCATTTGAGTCCATTCGTGCAGAACACGCAGGGCGCGTATGACCCGACACTACCTCTCAAAGATCAAGAACCTGAAGAAGAGGCTCTGGAAGATAGTGATGAAGAGGAAGTGGATGGAGATGAGGAAGAGGACAGTTTTGCTGTTAAGAAACCCAAAGCCGCTGCGAATGGGATGGACGTTGACGCGTCGGATGACGACGAAGATGAAGCTGATGACGGCTCATTCGGAGGCTTCTCCGAGGGTGAGGGTGAGGCCAGAGAAGATGACGAGGAGGATGAGTCTGAGTCTGAGGAGCTTCGGAACCAGCAAGAACTCGAAGCTGAGCTTAGTGGCAAGCCTGTTAAACAGACTAAAATGAATGCCCGATCTCAGAAGTTGGAGGCGAAGAAGAAGCTTGCGCAGAAAGCCAAAGAAGAGGCGGAAGAGATTGAAAGAGCTAAGGGAATGCTGAGCAAGAAGAAACGGAAGTTGTTCGAGCAGATGCAATATACCAACAATAAGAAGAGTGCTGAGGATCAGAAACTCCGTGCAAAGAGGAGAAAACTGGAGAAACAGAAGGCACGGGCAAAGGCGTAAGGAATTGTTAGATTTGGGTTGTTTATAATACCACATAAAATTTGCATTGATGCCGCGCTGTCCAAATTTTATGACAATCCTGAAGTGCCGTGTGCCCAGTGTTTCGCGAGGTGAGATAGTTGTGCTGTGGAAATAGTGTATCCAGACAAAAATACTCGAATATAAGCTTCGTAGAACCTTAATTTTTATTATTGTTATTTATTTTTGTTTATTTTCCTCTTCTTTCTTTTTAGAAAGGAAGGAGCCCGTCGAACCCACAATTGGATAACACCTTTTTCTTCCCTTTTCCTTCTTCACTACGCGTTCGTTCACAGCTTTCTCAATTCAATTACACCACCAATTATATTGTGATGGCATATGGACGGAATGACTCAGACGAATATCTCCCCAGTTCCGATGATTCGAATGAAGAAGATGAGCGTCCCAACCGCTGGACTGGCCCTCCATCCACCTGGCAGCAGCTGAACAGTGCCGAAATCGACACGCTCACCGCCCTCAATGCGATTCGTAATCAGGACCTCTCTGTCCATCTGTACAATGCATTCACGCTCAAGCACAGACATGACAGGAACAGAAGAAAGGCACGAGACGCGACGAAGCCGGAGCCTGATCAGGTAATGCACCCGCACCGCCACATAGGAAGGTCACGTTGAATGCTAACCAAGAACAACGAGCAGGATGTCGATATTGAGACAGGACAACCGGTGCAAGAGGACAAATGGGTGCCTCCGAATCTATGGACGGCGTGGCCTTTGCCCGCAACCGCGGTGCCGCTTCCAGGGTTCATGGGGCGGACAGATGACGCCGAGGAGCGCTTCACCTTCAGAATGCAGGCGTCGTATACACCTAAGGCCGAATTGGAGGACACAATCTCGGCTGCCGTGTTAAGACTGGCGAAGGAGAGATTTCAAGCAAGGCAGGAAGCGGCACAACCAAATGAGGATACAGTGGGATCCCGACCTGCGAGCAGCGATGAAGCGGGCTCTGACACAGAGATGAGCTCCAAACCCAGCCGTGTCAGGCCGAAATCTAGATCTAAAACGAGTTCGAAGGCTCGATCAGTGAAATACGAAAGTGCTGGCGAGGGTGATATGATGGATGTCGATGATCTACATGTTGAAAAGCAATCGTCCCCTCCTCTGTCGGAGATCCTCCCGCTGAAAACCGTCGTTGCAACGGATGATGAGCTATCATACACTCTCCTACGTCCTTTGGTACGAGGCATACTAGCAAAGCTAGATACAACACTGACTGTCCTCCATAACGCCCAAGAATCCAAAAACACTTGCTCCTATGGATCTGACGCATCCGACGAGTCGTCTCGTCCTCAGTCCCGCTCCCGTTCCCACTTTCGTTCGCGTAGCCGGCGACCTTCAAAAACTCACTCTCAGTCACCAGGCGCCAAGCGCAGACGAGTCGCCAAGTCCCGCGCATCCTCTATAGCACAGGAAACCCCAGAAGCACCTGATGGTATTAAGAAAAGAGGCCGGCCAAGAAAGGTTTACCCACGGCTTGACGGCGAGACGGATAAGGCTTACGCCATCCGGATCGCGCGACTGCGGAAGGAACCTATCCCTTCATTCGCTGACGATGAGCCCGAGCCCGTCTCGGATTCTACACCGGCGCCGAATTCGACTGCCGAATATAGGGACACCAGAACTAGAACTAAGCCCAGGGGACGAAGACCTCGCACGCAATCACGGCCGCGACGGAGAGGTTCAGAAGCTCTATCCGATATCACCTTAGCTAGCCAAACCAAAACCAACCCACATCGGCCACCGATATTAGCGCGGGTCCGTTTGCGGGATTGGAGAGATATTCTCGGGGCGGCCGCGCTCGCGGGATTCCCTGCACCAGCGCTGGATCGAGCCGCGCGGCGGTGCGCCGACCTCTTCGGCCAGAACTTTACTCTCCATACACTGCAGGAGGGACCGCCGCACAGGACAAAATTGGATGAGCACGTACACTATACCCCGGGCATGACCATCCCTTATTTCCCGGAAGATTCAGAAGACGATGATAACGAGGGGCCGCCGGGTCTGCGCTCCCGTACGTCTCGTGCAACTAGCGCAGCGCCGTCCGAAAGCGAGAGCAGAGGTCGAGGCCGTGGCCGCGGTAGCTCGTCGACGAGTGGCGTACCGCGTAGTAGATCCAAGTCAAGATCTGCGTCAGCTGCTGGCGGAATGCACTTCTGCATATTCAACAATTGCCCGCGGGCCGTAGACCCGTTTACACGACGCCAGAACCTGATACGCCATCTAAGGCTCATGCACAAGTACGATGAAGACGAGTTGCCAGTCGACGTCGACAGCCAGGATGAGATGCATGGCGCCGTGCACGTCGACGGGTTCCTGAAGCCCATTAGGATACGGCCCGGCTGGCGTAGTGAAGACGCAGCGAAGGAAAAGAGACGGCCGCGGAGGCACGCTAGGCGTAATGCAGAGATGGCGAATATGAGGATGCGAGACGCCGATTCTACGACTGATCACGAAGAATCATCTGATTAATTGATTGATTGATTAACTCACAGACGGTAACTCCGACCAGTCGACTCTTTTGAATCGCTTCGCTATATCAATCCCTATTGTGGAAAGCTCCACTCACAGCACTCGTAGCGAGAGGGGGAAAAGACCTATTATCTAAGTATACATTTCAAGGGTTCATATAATAAATGCCTCGTGAGAGAGAACTACGACTTCTTAGCAGCGAATTGCCTCTCGACCTCATCCGCAAAATCACCAATAGTATCAAACCTCCACTCGAACGCCGTCTTCTCCCTCAGCTCCCGCAACCCTCCACCGACGCCTTCTCCCTCCTCCTTCTCCCCGCCGCGAGAAATCCACACGCTCCTAAGCCCAAGCTCCTTAGCAGGGACGTGGTCAACGCCCAGACTCCTCGCGACGTGCAGGAGGTCGCCTTGCGTCCAGTCCACGTCGAGATCGGCCTTGGCATGCGCGAAGAGGTACTCGAAGTTGGCGCGCGCGGGCTTGTAGCCGCCGATGTCCTGCGCCGTGTACACGGCGTCGAAGCGCGCGGGGGCCAGCTGCTTGTCCACGGTCGCCGCGATGTTGGCGTTGTCGACGTTCGACAGGATGATCAGCTTGTAGTGCGCCCTGAGCCTCTGCAGCCCCGCCACCGTGTCCGGGAACGGCGCCCACGTGCCCACGGCGTTGCCGAACGGCTCGCTCACGCTGTCCGGCAGCGCGAGGTCCATCTCGCGTGCCAGATCCGATAGCGACATCACGAGCAGCTCGTTGTACGGCAGCGTTGGCGTCCGCACCTGGTGCGCCGTCGCGATCGCATCTAGACGCTGCATCGCGGCCGTCGGCGGATCGCTCTTCAGTGGGTGGTTTTGTGGGAGCTGCGAGACTAGTGGGCGCAGGGCGTTCTGCAGTCCCGTTTCCCAATCGATTAGCGTGCCGTAGCAGTCGAAGCTGAAGATGGACGGCCTTGGTTAGTCGGAGAATTCTTGTTGATAAGGGGTATATAGGAGTCGTGTGAGGCAGCATTGCGGATTGAGTTATGACTGATACAGTTGGCTTCATGATGAGCATAGTATGTAAGTACGTACCTAAGAGCTTTGAAGCCCGTCAAATCAGGGTGCGAGGGCGCCATGGTGAACTATTGTGTATCTCTCTCGATTTATCCTACTATAGGCACACAGACCATAAGAGGACCGTAATTCTTAGTTACCGTGGTTTTGAATTGCTTCTTTTCACTCTCCGTAGCGTTTTTCAGGTATTGAATAACTCGTGCAAACGAAACAGCCCGCCATCGCGGGGATATATGAGGTCCCTAGTTTCTGGGTGGCATGTTATATATGACTGACATCATCACGCCCAATACCGTCTGTCTGCTTGTCTGGAACTTACTTGTCTTTCTCCGCAGCGGGAGTTGGGGTTCTCCCCCCCGCCTTGTTCCCCACGAAAGGGCGTGGTTGACGCTATATTACTCCAACCCTGCATGTCTACGCGGAGATCAGTCTTTGCGCATGCTCTTCTATATGTCTCTTCTTTAAGGTCGATTCAAATGTGAATACGTTACTCGTTTATTGCCGGTGAGCCTAGTTGTTTAATAGTGTATTCTTGTGTATTGTTCGGGAGAATCTGCATATCTAATATGCCTACGTCGATATAGCAGCAAGATGTATATCTTAAAGATGCCAGAGCAAAGATGATTTACTTGGTATAAAGTACTTGTTTGTAACTCTACATCATCATCCCATCCCTTGGCTTCTCAAGTTCATGGTACGACTGAGATCATTCATCGTAGACTGATGACCTAACGGTAGGACATGGTAACCGCACTCTCGGAATTAGTCTATCTGCCGTAGTCGATATTGTCTGGCCATTACACCACGATATCAGCTTTCGCATTGATATTTACTATCTGTATGTATTGTTGACTAGGAATTCTGCTAGTCTATCTAGTCTGTCTTAGTATGACAATGGCGTGTTACTATAGGTCATTTATCGGTAGATGACCGCACAAGTCATCTCCGTCTTAAGGCAGTATGCTACGGACTAACGTAATTTTTATACATTCCAAGCTGGATGCTATCATCTGGAGAGTTATCTGGTGAGGACTCGCTAGTTAGAGCACCTCATCTCTACCCTTGGTAGCGTGAGGGGTAGTGGTGATGACTGTGGAGGAGGGAAATCCCGGTGACTCGGAAACAGGCCGGCCCTGCGTTGTCGACACGATGACGGGTTTATTAACGGGTTATACCCGGCCGAGATGTCACTTCATACCCGTAACGCCTCCGCAAAAGAGGGTATTCGATATAAACTACTTAATTATGGAAGTGAGAAAGGTTGGTGTGTTGATCTTCCTACGACTTACTCAACACCTAGCTGTCACGCGGTTTTCTAAAGAGTTCTAGATATCCGTGGGACAATTATGGCGACTCTCCAATTGGCCTCGTGGGCTACCAATCTGACTTACACGGACCTCACCGCCCCGGTGATCGAGGCGGCGGTGAAAAGCGTCTATAACTGGGCTGGCTGTGCCATCGGCGGCTATGCCCAGGACGCTCCCAATATAGCGCAGGCGACGACGCAGCCTTTCTTCGGCGGCCCGGCGACGTCAAGCATCCTCGGCGCTAACGGGTCTATAAGTGACGGTTATGCAGATGCGCAGCTGGCGGCTTTTTTAAACGGTATTGCTTCGCATATCGACGATTACGACGACACGCATCTGGAGACTATCATCCACCCCGCCGGACCAGTCGCCAGCGCGCTGCTGGCTGTGGCGGAATGGCAGGGTCCCGTGACGGGGGAGGAATTCCTCACGGCGTTCGTCGCGGGCGTCGAGGCCGAGTGTAAGTTAGGGTTAGGCGTCACGCCAGAACATTACGATGTGGGATGGCACATCACCAGCACCGTGGGGTCGATAGGGGCGTCGGTGGCCGTGGGCAAGCTCATCGGGCTGGACACGGTGCAGATGCAGAACGCCATCGGGGTAGCGGCGACGCAAGTAGTGGGGATGCAGGAGTTCTTCGGCTCCATGACGAAATCGTTCCATGTTGGACGCGCGGCCCAAGGCGGCATGCTGGGGGCGCTGCTGGCCAAGAACAACTACACGAGCTCGCTGCAGGGCCTGGAGGCCCAATACGGCTGGCTTCACGTTGTGAGTACGCGCGAGAACGCCTCGGCGTACTTCGACCAGCTGGGAAAGACGTGGGAGATCGAGAAGAACACCTTCAAACCGTTTCCCTGCGGCATAGTGCTGCATCCGGCCATCGATGCCGCCACTCAATTGCACAACGAGAGCATTCAGCAGGGGAAGGACATCGCGTCAGTGAAGAGCATCAACCTGCAGGTAAACTCGGAGGTGCTCGTTCTGACGGGGAAGACGAATCCGACTACGGGACTGGAGGGGAAGTTCAGCGTCTATCACGCGGCGGCTATAGGGGTGTTGTACGGCGAGGCGACCCCCAGCTATTTCACGGATGCCGCGGTGACCAACGCGACCGTCATCGAGTTTAGGAAGAAGGTCAATGTCACGACAGACGACGAAAAGTTCAGTACAGACCAGGCTACGGTGACGATAGAGTTCGACGACGGCAGCACCCTTGAGAAGCACATTGAGCACGCGATCGGCAGCTTGGAGAACCCCTTGACAGAAGCCGAGCTGAAGAAGAAGTTCCTCGATCAAGTCTCGATAAGGATAGGAGAGGCCAGGGCAGAAAAGGCATATGCTGCTTTCAAGGGCATTGGGAACATGACCGATATTGGACAACTTAGGACACTCTATTGATGAAGACAGGGCGAGGTTGAATTAGAGTGGGAGATTCCTGTGAAAGCCTAGTTCATAAGCGCAATTATCAGTTGAAATTAAATACCCGCCTACAATCTAATCACAATATCTAGTCCACTGTACTATACGAGATTGAAGCTCAAAGTAATTTCAAGCAATTCTGATATTCGGATACAGATAAACACGCCTGTAAGCACAATAATTGAAATGTGACTAAACCGTTCATTATTCATCACACGTAAGCTTTCAGGAGAAGCTGGATTGAAAATCACCGAGGCGGTGTCTGCAGTCCGCCGAAATCCCATTTATCAGATGGATAACGAACCCAACCCCGTTCTTCCGTCCTTTAGATGATGCAGAAATCGCAGGGCAGTGGGCAGGGGATGCAGAAGCAAAATCGGCCAGGACAGCAGCCGCCCCTGTCACCACCACGCAGATTCATCTGCGACTCTTCGTGAGGGCGCTCGGGATCTGGGAAAACGTCAGCTCAATGCCCCCATCTAGCTATGAAATTATTGTTCATCAGACCGCATGATGAACAAGAGTGCAGAATCGAAAGGAGAACGAAACGATATGAAGAATGAAGTACACACCCATTGGCTGTGATGTCATAGGCTGCAGCAAGATTTCTTGCGTCTCGCCCTGTTGTGATTGGTGTTGCTGGCTGTTGACCGCTGACGTAGTCTGGGCATTCTCGGGTTGCGTGGGAGCCATGGTATATAGGAATAAAGCGACTGATTTGGGCCGTGAAATGTAGGAGCGTTGGTTTTGATGAGAAGTGAGCGTTGAAATAATGCTGGGTACTTGGTTAGGCAAGGAGGAGATGGCGATGAATATTTGTAGGTTGTAGGTTTGGTTGACACAGAAGAAGGTGAAACACGTCGTCAGCCCAAATATAATGTACCCAATATAAATAAAGATATGCAACTGTATCGACTAACAATTGTCCTTGGCAAGCTGAGAATGGCCAACCTGGCCAACCTCCTCGATTCTTGGGAGCGACAAAGCCACTCCCATGACGTAATGTGTTTGTCGTGTAATACTTACCCATAGCAGCACTGCCACAACCTGAGCTACCTACTTAATCACCAACTAGACCTTGTTTTTCAGTTATGCACCTTCTTGTTTCCTGGAATTTTGTAAAAGAATGAATATTGCTGGGCTAGAAGACTTTCAACAAATTTAATGTTGTAAATTATAACGTCTCGTGATTGATTTTGTACTATAAAGCTGTCTGAACACCCCGGGGCCATTTTAGGAGAAAATGTAGGTAGTGGGCATACATACTAACTCGGTAATAGATGCGTTAAACCTAATCTGGCAATTCAACAATAACATTGCCCCTTTTAACGAAGGGAACAATGACTAGAGGTTACCTATGGTCTCAACTTGCGCACAGAAATTTCTGTAGATTGAAGAAAAAGTATGATTTACACAATAGCTTGTAGAAAAATAATCGTAATAGACTATAATGAATAAGATTAACGGTACTTCTAACTAACAAAAACAGATAGGTAGTAAAAGTCAAACCACCAACATTACAACGCTTTTAAAGGGGCTAGCGAATTGTTACACGTGCTAATCGCGCTGAACACCTTGTACGCTGTCCAAGATTAGAGACCTATTGAGACTATCTCTCGTATCCAGAAGTGAGGCGATTCAGCCCTCACTAATCTGAGACGTATCGGGGGACCCGAAAGGTTAGCAAGGCCGGACCAATTGTATATAGACTCAAGAAGAATGTATAGTATAAGGCACAACAGGCATCTCATTTATATATATAGCAAGATCTATCCAGGTTAGTCAAATGAGTAGCGCCGTAGATGTAATAGAAGCATGGCCAATCTAGTGGCCAGCTAAAGCTTGGTCGTGTTTATTTAACTATCACTCGTGAGTAACTGGTAGTCGCATAAAATATAACTAGTTATAGTATTTACTTGCAAGATCTCTGATTTAACATTCCATGCTCCAAAGATGTGGTGATTCAAAAATATGTCATGGCGCCCACGTCCTGAGCAACAGTCTTTCTGCGAGCGGCAGTGAATCTAAGCCAGAGATTCGACAATATTTCTAGCCTGGGACTATTCTTCGCGATCGCCCCTGAACGGTCATCATATATCTGTTTATTTCTTGCTTATCATGGGATGCATGACGCGACTTTCAAAAGAGAACGGAAAGAAACATCGTGCCTGCATACGAGACAATGTCTTTCATTAAGAGAGAATCGCTTACGACAGAAGCAATCCTTCGGTCTTCGATAGATAGCTGCTGAGAATAACATAGCTCTAGTTGAAAATAACGGCTTTTAAACGCTCTTATTGACCCGCACCCTTCCAAGGCAGTCGATATTAACAACAGGCTTCTTGTTGACTCGCCCATGGATGTTGATGAAACGGTTAACAAAGTAGCGCTTTTTTTAATTATTATTTCCTCGTATAGTTTAGTTTTCTCATTCCTCATGAACATCTTTCTTTTTCTTTAGTTGTCCCTCTTTAATAATCAAGGTAGCATGAAATACACACTCGTATCTTTAACATCCGTGGCAACAGGCTTGGTCTTTCTTATCTATCCTCCCCCCGAGGATCTCATTTGAGCTCTGCCTATACTATGTTCATCTACATTGGGCTTTGATTCCGTAAAGATGTGCTTAGATCGAACCGCCGGCATCTTTTTACGGCATATACAGTCTTTTCTGTGAATGAAAAAGTTTCGTCCGCATAGTATATCTTAGCCGGCAATCCTACACGGAGAAGCTTAAAGGTTCTTGAATTCCCGTGATCGCTACCCGTCCCGGCAAATTGACTGTCACCCCGCAAAAAAACTCACAAATGGCACCTGAACTCGGAGAACAAGTCGCCTTGGAGGTAAATATAATAATGTCAAGGTCGTTGAAAGGAGAAACTTGACTATGTAGATGATTTGACCTCTAGTGTTTTCTCATTGTATCAAGCAAATAGTACACCTGCTAACATGAAGTTCAGTACTGCGTTTGGCTCGCTGGCTGCGGCTGGTTTAACATTAGGAGCATCCCTCCAACAAGTCACCAACTTTGGTGGCACGAACCCAACGTCAATCCAGATGTTCATCTACGTCCCCGACAAGGTCGCAAGCAATCCATCTCTCATCGTGGCTGTGCGTGAGATGTTTCCCTTATCTCCAGTTGTTTGAGTCACATTCCTCAGACAATCTCAAAGGGTCTAATTATTCCTAACCTTTCATGTACTCAGCTTCACCCATGTGGTGGTACTGCGTCTCAATGGTACTCAGGGACTAAGCTACCATCTTACGCAAACACCGAAGGTTTCATCATCATCTACCCGCAAACGACCCGCTACAGCAACTGTTGGGACGTCAACAATGCGGGGTCCCTCACTCACGGCGGATCAGGCGACGCCCTGGGGATCATTAGCATGGTGAACTATACGATCCCCAAATACAATGTCGACCCCTCTAAAGTGTTCGTCATGGGCGGCTCGTCAGGCGCCATGATGACGAACGTCCTGGCGGGATCCTACCCCGAAGTGTTCGAAGCCGGCGCTGCGTACTCCGGAACTCCCTTTGCCTGCTTCGCGGGCAGTACGTCGGCCCCGACGCCTTTCGGCGCCAACCAGACGTGCGCCCAAGGCCTACAGCATACTCCGGAGCAATGGGCTCAATTCGTGCACAATGCATACCCCGGCTACACAGGTAAAAGACCCCGCATGCAAGTTATCCACGGTCTCGCCGATGGTCTCGTCAGGCCTCAGTGTGGATATGAGCAGCTCAAGCAATGGTCGGCTGTGTTAAATGTCACGAACACCAACAATGTCACGGGGGATTCTGTTCCCGAGGGCCCTCAGTACACCCAAATGATCTATGGCGACGGCTCCAAGTTGGTGGGATACTTCGGTGCAGGAGTCGGGCATATTGCGCCTCCAAATGAACCTGTCATGCTTAAATTCTTTGGGATCTTATCCTAAATCATGCTATCGGCGGGTTCTCAACTAAGAGTCATCGTATTATGACTTACTCTACCATCTATGAAATATGATATAGTTTCAAATATCACATCAGGCGCCAATCATTAACTCTTAGTTTTTTTCCACTGTGAAAATTAGGTGAGAATTTGATACGTTAATAACTTAAGAGGTAGAAGAAACGGTGTCTCTATCCTCAATATCCGCATGCCTGGAATTTTCCATAACTTTCCATAGTCCGCATATTATAGCTAAAAATAAGTCAAGCGCCCGACTTACCTATGTCCACTTTTTGATAATAGTGTTACAGTATAGCGCTGCAGTTTTGCTCTGTGAAATCAGGTGAAGGAGTTATTACAGATTATTGCCTGGCGGCTTGCTGTAACTTTGATCTCACAAGATTTTCACCGCTTAGATTATGAAGGTATTGCTAGGAGCACCCACTGCTACAAATTTATGCTGCAAAGATACAGTGATGAGTGTCAATTTTTAGTAAAGGCAAGAAACCCGAATGATAGAAACAAGTTAAAATTGAAATTAGTAGCGGTGTCTCGAGAAACGTGGCGAGTATCATTGAGATCAAATACGTTATAGGGGCTTACAGGCCTCTCAACGCGACAGCGGCGTTTCTGCTCGAGTTGCCTTGGATGTATGTACGGGGTTGGAAGGGTTCGGTCATCAGAGTAGAATGAATAATTTCCTGGTTTCATTTGCCCGTGAGGCAAACGGTTCCGCTCATGTAAGAATGAGTATTAAGCAGCCTTCACCCAAATGAGCATTGGTTCACCACTGCACAAAGAGATACGGAAACGATATAGTTTCAAAGACTTTCCGATACTAGTTCAAAGGAGCCCTTCAGGAAATCAACATTACGCTGTTTTGGCGCTATACTCAATTCGTTGTCTAACAAGACTCTTTTGATGCCTTTGTTACAATGATGCTTGCTTGATATCTGTACCAAGTCCTGTCCTATTGATCTTCACTTGTATTCATTCTTTTGGGGTCTCGTGGTCCGCAATTTATGACTCTAGTACTTGTCTCTTTTTAGCTCGACGTCCAATTTGCTGTTTTTGCTTGACCACGGTCAGTACGCCCGTCATGGATACTTCGCTTGTACAGACCCCAGTACTGCGCACTCGGAAATTCAGAAATTCCCAGGCAGCATGGAAAAGACTCCGTGCCAAGTTGAAGCCCTTCGAGGATCAAGGCAAGATGCAATATAATACTGTTTTGGGCGCTGGTGGCTTCGGTCTCGTACAGAAATGGACCACGAACCAGCCGAAGGTCCAAGGCCGTAAACCCACTGTCGCTATTAAAACACTTGTCAAACCGAATCACCCGAACAGTGTTAGGTCCCTGATGCGTGAGATTTACTGGATGAAGGTAAATGAAACTACTTGCTACTCGTTTCGCTCTGATAGGGGAACGTGACTAATGATCAACTACGAAGCGATTCCAAGGTTGCGAGCATCTGATCCAACTGACAGACCTGCCAGAGATGCTGGTTCCATTTCCAAGTTCAGACATCAACAACGAAAATTGCTCCCAAGGGATACCAATAATAGTCATGGAGGAGCTTGGTTGCGGTAGTTTATACAAAATAATGTGCCGCATAGGTGACATAAAGGCTTTAAACTCTACTTTGACAGACGAACACATAGATGACAGGGTGATGGAATACATCCCTAATAGAATTCTATGGGGTATATTTCTGTGCCGTATGGATTCCTGTCGTCCATGTTATTAACGACGAGCTGATCAAAAAAATGACTAGTGGTTCGAGGTCTCATCGGGATTGCATACCCACCAGATGATGGGCTTCCCGAGACTAGAAAGGGGCAAATAAACCGTGAAACCATGCGAGGCATCCCGGAGGACCAAGAGCCTGCAAGAATAGTCCATAGTGACATAGATGTCTACAATAGTAAGTCCGCACTTCCTCGTAGCCTGGTGTCGCACACCGATAAGCCAAATTTACTGAAAAATCCAACAGCTTTCGTCGCGTACGCGCCTGATGAGGAGACCCGTGAGGACAGAGAGCATAGGTGGCACCCTGTAGTCAAGGTAACCAACTCTCCGATGAGCCTAATGGCGCAGATTAAAGCTTTCTCGCAATACTGATATTTCACAGATTGCAGACTACGGCTGCATGCTTCGATGGGACAACGATTGGCATTATGAAGTGTATGATTGTGAGTTTGAATGCTAGCTCCAAACTTTGCTAATTTATTTATAGCAGGAAGAAGTCCTTATGGGGTAAGTCTAGGTACAAGGCCCCAGTAAGTGTGTCTGTCATCGCGTAGTTGAACATTTCTGCTGAAAGCTTACGAAGGAACAATTCGACCCGGACGGGAACCTCGGCGCTCATACAAATATTTATCAGATAGGCAATGTTAGTACAGAAAGCTCATGGAATCGCTACGGTTTCTAGAGGCCACTTATAAGCCAGAGCATATCAGGAAACTGCGTGGTCTAACAAACTGTCTAGATAATGCACGATCTCATTACTCTCCAACTTATACCAAATGAATTTCGCTCCTATGTAAGTAGTTTCGGGTTATTCATTCCAAGATCTCCTGGCGGTTTTACTCCTACAAATCAAATGGAATGTCCCCAGTGATGCAGTCGAATTTTACTACAAGTCGCAAAACTTATGACACCTGATTCTGTAGGCCAAACGCAAGATATCTGCTGGTGGTTCTTCTGAAAGCTTTATGACATTTGGTTGGCGCTTGCTAGAGTCTTCAAGCTACAAAATCCTAACGGATTGGAAAAATGTCGACATCTCGTTACGGGTAATTATCGCTGGGTGTATGGCGCAGGAACCCATGTGGCGACCCAAACTCCAACATCTCGAGAACATATGCACGCATCGTATACAACATTTAGACGAAGCGCTTAGGGATCTCGAGAGAGGGCGGCCGCCAAGGGCACCGGTATTCGTTCCAGGTGACCCTAAGGTTGACAAGTTGTATGAGAAACGGGTGCCCCAAGGGAAGGTCGAGCCCCGCGAGCTCCTCGAGAAATTCTACAATGAATACTTCGTAGAGGAGTGGGAGGACGTGGACAAGTATGCTAATTATTGGGCGAAGAAAACGCTCGAGACAGAGAAGCCTGATGACGATGATGAAGAACCAGTACTAGCTGGTCTGTCATTTGGTCAGTTAGTATAGAGTCTTAGCCACAAAAACCTCCACCTCCACAAGGGCCGCAGTGAACGAAGGGTACTGGCTGACAGTAGGGAAATAAGCTGGCGACTCAGATATATGCGATCTATAGATATCGGCTTGGAACGGCGGATATAGTTAGCTCGAGGAACCCTGCTTAGTTAAACTCATGTCTCTAACCATTATCACTTATCTGGAGGAGATTGGCTTTTTTTCATAGATATATCAAGTGTATCTTCTACCACTGGAATCCATATTACGGTTGACATACTAGAAAGAATGTTTCCAAGATCTTCCTCCCACAATAAGCTACGCTACTCGCTTTCTATCTTGGACCTAATCTTCTAGATTCCAACAGTTTCTTATTCATCTGGGGCTAGAACAGGCGACACACTGTTGTGAAGAGACGAAAGGAAATTAGAGAAATCTAATTAACAAGTCACCAAAACATAATGCTATCATTCCAGCTACCAAGATAGACGAAGCTCTATCTACAGCACGTGGCCCCAGATCCAATTTTGCCGGGCGGAGCATTTAGTAACTAATAACCTTAAATGCTTGGTAGGTAGTCTTGCACTGGATGTGCTAGGCTCATAGCAGATGTACGCATAACAATGCCAAGTTCAACCTCCGTATCATATCTAGAGACTAGTGTAAAAATACCATTTCGCCTCGACGCATGACCACGCTCTACGTGGGACTTAATTTCTTCAATGAAACACGCGGTGTGCTATCAAGGGAACAGAGAAGACCCAAAACCATGTGATCGAGAAAGACGCCTCAGCAGATCGATCCAACAGAACGTCAGATTCAGGCGGCCCTATTAGCCGCAAGTTGGTTTCCCTCTCTCGCAACGCACTTTAGGCTAAATGAGGACAACCTCGAGTCGTTCGGATGTCGGCGAATTCATTCTCCAAGCCAATGGTGCCGCGCGTAGGCCTCAGGAACAGATGGAGTAGCCCACAAGGGTAGCGTGGAAAAGTTGCTCGCAGCGTCTTCGTTGCCCCTCAAAAGTCCCTCTTGCGGCGCCTAGTCTTTGGGGAAATACTGTAAGCGCGCCAATGAGAAGCGGTCCCTGTGTCGAGATAGGAGTTTTCTTCTCGCCTCTCCAAGGTGTCCCCAATTCTAGAACTCGTCCGGATAGGGCCGAGTCTCTCGATGTGGTGTAATCGGGACCTGATCCGAGCATACTTGCAGAATAGCCATACCAATCAGACGGCGCGCTTCGATTTAGATTAAGCACATGGAATTCCCCGCACGGCGCGTGGGATTGCATTTACATAGTAGATGATATGAAAGAGGCTGTACAGGTACATACAGATCTAGCATCCTGTGACGTCTTTTGAAACCACCGGATAAGCGCGATGAAAAGGTGCACCCCCACCAACAACAAGAAGTCTTGTTGAAGGGGGCGAGCCTTAATAAATAGGGCGGGAAGGCGTTCCGTGACACTGTTTTTCTCCTTTCGATGTTTCTTATTCCCTGTTCTTACTTCCCTCCAACATCCTACTTTCGCCGTATATGCTTCGACTCTGCCTTACTCGCACCCCGTTGACCTATCGAGCCTCGACTTCTCCCCGCTTCCAGATCCCGGGAGCCGTTCTGTATACAGCGTATACCACTAAAGCGCACTCCCGACCCGCCAGAACGGTTGGCAGCAGGATAATAACCATGGGTCCTACCATAAAGTTAAGCAGTGGTTATGAGATGCCCCAGGTGGGCTTTGGTCTCTGGAAGGTGGAGAATGATAAGGCCGCCGATATCGTCTACAATGCCATTAAACTTGGGTATAGACTGTTCGATGGTGCTTGCGGTAAGTGGGAGAAGGAAACTTGTCGCCGTTAAAGAATCTCTCATCTTCGTCTCAGTTCCCAACAACGCCAACCCACACAAGAACAGGAAGAATCTAAAAAAAGAAACAAGAAAACATGGCAACCAAGAAAAAGGGGATAAGAGCTAGACCTGCCCCTCGTCATTCCCCGCCAAGTGGGCAACAGACAAAAGACCCCTGCTCGCTTCTCGGAGGAATAGACCCCGTGACGGCGCAAAGCTCTCCTGAACCACCTGCCTACCTAGTTCCTCCTAAGCTAATAGCACGATACACTGCATCACAACAACATAGCAATGTACAGATCAACGAGCTAACGAATCCTCACGGCGGCAGACTACGGTAACGAGAAGGAATGCGGCGAGGGCGTCGCCCGCGCCATCAAGGAGGGCCTCGTGACGCGCGGGGAGCTTTTCATCACGTCGAAGCTATGGCCCGTCTTCGAGGACGGGGACAAGGTGGAGCCTGCGATCCGGCGGTCGCTGTCTGACTGGGGGCTGGAGTACTTCGACCTGTACCTCATCCACTTTCCGGGTGCGCTGAAGTACGTGGACCCGGCAGTGCGGTATCCGCCGGGGTGGCATTATGACGGGGTGTCGGAGGTGGTGCGGAGCAAGACACCGATGCACGTAACGTGGGCGGCGATGGAGGGCGTCGTGGACAAGGGGCTGGCGCGGTCGATTGGAGTGTCCAACTTCCAGGCGCAGCTGATCTACGACATGCTGCGGTACGCGCGCGTGCCGCCCGCGGCGCTGCAGATCGAGCACCACCCCTACCTCGTGCAGCAGGAGCTGCTGAACCTCTGCAAGGCTGAAAACATCGCCGTCACCGCCTACTCATCCTTCGGCCCCGCCAGCTTCCTCACCTTCGGCTTCAAGCACGCCCAGGCCCTCAAGCCTCTCATGGAGGACGATCTCATCGTCCAGCTCGCCAAGAAGCACGGCAAGGAGCCCTCCCAGATCCTCCTGCGCTGGGCTACGCAGCGCGGCCTCGCCGTCATCCCCAAGACGTCACGTGTCGCTGTCATGGCTCAGAACCTCGATTGTACGGGCTTCGACCTTGAGCAGGCCGAGTTAGATCAGATTACTGCCAAGGATGTCGGTTCTATTCGATTCAACCAGCCATCGAACGTGAGTTTTCCCCGCCCCCCCCCTTTCAAACTTGCCGTGTTAGCTAGTACACGTTTGGGTTGAGTTAAAAAAAATTCGGCCTTCCATGATAGTGCTTATCGAGATAGTATACTAACAATCGCTTGCTTTATTAGTACTTTGACACCGACAAGTTCTGGATTTTCGGTTAATGCATGACAATAACTTGCATTTCCTTGCCTAGCACATCTGGGTAAATGGATAAAGCATGACGTCCGCGGCAACCTGCTTCAATGGATATTTTAAATGCAAGAATGTGTTTTACATTAACAAGGAGCTCGGCTTCGAAAGAGCTGCGGACTCATTGGGATACAGGAATGTAGAGTGAAGTAATATAGACAGGGAATACCCTTCCGTATTGTTATCTTAATATTGACACAGGTTGCAAAGCATCCTAGGAAATTGAGGAGGAATACTCTTCGGGTGTTGGAAGTCACATCTATGTCGGTAGACGCATATGATTCGGGTGATCATATGTGATGGCCCGAGTACTGAAGCCCCAACTTGTAACTCTGCTGGATAAATATCGTGTCTTAAACCTCATATTAGGTTTAACTTAGGTATGGCGTCCCAAAACAAATATTTCCCCGAACTCCATGGCTATGCTGTGTGAAATTACAGTCCCAACCCCGTAATTGGGTTGAATAGTCTTAAGTAGATTTGACGAAGGCTACCACATGCGTGTTAGGAGCTCTCTGTCGCAAGACTGGTAATTGGGACGAAGAAGGAGGTAAAGCTTACTAGCATCTATCTGTTGTACCTGAGGCAGGGCTAGCCGGAGTTTGTTTCGGTAAAGAGCTGGCTGTCTTAGTTGCAGGGGGTTACCTTCAAGATAGATGGTTTTGAGATTTTTCTTGTCGGCCAGTTCTCTCTCGATGTCTGCGAGGTCCAATATCTGATTACTGCTAGCCCATATTTCCTCCAGATTCTTTAGTCCACCTGTACCTTTGAAGCTCTGGACAGTGTTGTTCGAAAAATCGATTATCGTTAAGTTAGGGTTACCCTCCAGCCCCTCCAGGGTCTCCAGTGCGTTATGTGATATGTAGAGCTCCTCCAGTTGTGGTACTTCTCGTAATGGTGAAAGGTCGGAGATCCGGTTTGACTGAATGCTCAAAAGTCTCAGCTTCGGCAGTCCTCCAAGGCCATGAATTTCGGTAATCTTATTTTTGGCCAACCAAAGTTCCTCCAAGTTTTTCAGTGCGTCGAGGTTCTGTATTTCCCTTATCCGATTGGATGCAAGTTCGATCTGACGCAGGTTCACAAGCGTATCGAGCCCTTCAATCCGACTGATTTTATTAGAGACAAAATACAGATCAGTCAGATCTGTGAGATGGCTGATGTTTTTGATATGTTTGATTTTGTTGAAGCTAAAGTCCAGCGACTTAAGCTTAGTCAGCTTGTCCAAGCCCCGAATATGAGAAATGAGGTTGTCATAGAGATCCAGGTGCTCAAGCGTTGATGCTAAGTCAGACAAGCCCTCGACATCCTGCACAAGGTTCTGACGGAGGCACAGTCGCTTGACGTTTCTGAATCGTTCCAGGTGCAGATTAGGGATCGAAGCAATACGAGATTGGATCAGGTTAATCTCATCGGTGTCAGGGCTTTCGTCGTCGAGGAGATCTAAAAGAGACAGCGTGGTCAGCCGGCGCGCGTTTGTACAGAGAGCACGACGCAGAACGAGGAGCGATACCTTCGTCGGCGTTGATTTCCTCGCCGCGCACCACATTCTCGGAATCGGAATAGTCTGGGTCTGTGAGAGCCTCGGGGTTTTGGATCGAGGCACTGCGGTCAATCCGTAGCTTGCCGTCCCAGCCTTTGCTGTCTCTTAGGCTGTGACGGCGCTTGGGCTCGGTGTCTGCGCGCTCCGAGTGGGCTTCATCCAAAACAACTTCGACAGTGTGTGGCGGCGACTCCTTGCCGTTTTCTTCGTTGGCCTGGGCAGACATGGCGTATCAGGTTCAAAGTATCGGGAGGTGCTTGTTCGCGATGAGTAAGTAGGTGGGCATCTAGCGAAGGGGGGCCAGATGGTCACAGCGGAGAGGCGGAGAGGCGGAGAGACGGGAAGACAGAAGCGTTTTAAACATCAAAGCCGGATCGCCGATGGAGACATACGAAGGCAGGTACTTCTCAATAAGGGCTGTAGCATCCCTACATATACGTCGTAAACATACGTACCAACGGACAGAGGGGCTCCATTGTGAGAAGGCGGGGGCTGCATTTAGGTTAGGTACTATCACAGACGTCACCTAGCTCTAAGATACTATTGGACGTGAGCCCGCGTATGTTACCACCTGCACGCATAGGAGCCCACTGCACTTTGCCCCATGCGGCTTAGCTTGTACGCGTCTATGGCTTAAACCTTCTTAGAGTGATACATTCGAGGTATCTCATGTAGGTACCGGTAATTCTGAAGCTAAAGCACTTATCTCAAGACCGAAACAGGAGCCTGAGCCATTCAATTGAAGTGAAAAATATAAACCAGATGAGCTTCGAATATGCACAATAATAGCAGTATCTACCGAGGTAGATAGATGGTCCCGTGTTGAGAATTTGCGGTCACGACAATCATTGTATACTATATGTAGGTATGTTCTATCTTCAAATACTCTTTAATGGAATGAAGATAAGACCCACGGAAACATTCACATTGAAGGGCGGATGCACACACGTGTCGGCGTTACATACACAATAGCTTAATTAACGTGTTGAGCAGGGATAAACGATGTTGTCCTACCCTCTATCCCAACTTACGTGAACCCAAGACTGTTGACGCAGTAGGACGTCCTCTTCGATGCCTTTGTCTAAGTCTCCCAGTGCATCCGCTCGGATCTCGTCTGTCCACACGGACCCGGACCGTCGACCATAGAGGTACACCGTGTTGTGGTGGCATCAAGGGTATTAGCCGGTAGGATACTCTCCTATCAAGGTTTTGATATCTCTTGCTTGACCCTGTGCGTGCCTCGCGCCCCGGACCGATGCTGCTCGCATTAGAACCATATTTCTGCATCCCCACCGCACAGAATAGTGGGAAATTCCGGTACGCTTGGGTGACAACTAGTCGGAAGATAGCTGCGCTGTACCAAGAGTCAACTTCCAATACTCCGACGGCGAAGACCAGAGGCACATCAGCTTTCTCCCATGTCCATAGTTCCAGACGCCAGATGACAAACTGGGGGACGACGAGCAACGCGACGTCGAAAACCACATTAATCCAGGAAATTGCCTCGGCGGCTGTTTTGTCGAGGCATGCCCCCTTGACTATCGAGTCCCGGATTAGTTCGTGTGGCATACATTGTATGCTCTCCACGACGATAGTAGCAATGTAATACGCAATATTAAGCCAGAGGGAAACCTGACAAGGCTAGAAGAAAGCGTTGCGGGACCGCGACCAAAATATGCGCAGCCACTCCATCACGATAGTCACCTTGACGGGGGCAATTCTAGAGTTGTAGAGGAGGCCGGCAATATATACCCACTGTCGTCCACATGTCGGTTAGTCGAGGAGCAAGACGAGACGCCATACTTACCTCTGCTGTCATATCCCATTGATGCGCCCACCAGCCTATCTCTGGACTTGATATACGAAGTACTCAATAGCAAAACCCAATGTATGACGGCTACAATACTATTAGATTGGTGGGTAGCAAGGAATTCATAGGGTTGGCATTCAAGACGCATCGTTAATGAAGCCTGCTCCATCGACGGGTCGATTCTAGACCGATGTGTGTGAGGCGCGCTTGCGGACTTGTCGGTCTTACAATCAAAGACACCGCCAATGGCCAGTGCGGTGAACTGGGGAGTAACCATCTACGTCGGTCAGTGAAAACTCGCAAGATCAGCTACTCTGCCCTGTCTTATACCATAGCCGCTTGCTGATGCGTCTTGTGGATGCTGTCGCCTCCGTCTATCTGTCTGTCTTTATGGCTAGGACCCGAGGCTTCGGTAGGATGTAGCTCCAAGCCGCTCGAGCCACCAATAATACTATTTTTGCTGAGCTGGCTATTCTTAGAAGCGTAGAACACCAGGGAGACCTTGGAGCGTAGACTCGCGACAACACTGCCGATGCAGCGGGTGTCAAGCAATTGGTTGAGGGTAGGTAGGCACGCGGCAATAACAGCCACCCCCACCTCAACGTACGCCCACACGAGAACATTGGTCTCGGTACCTGAATAAGGCCAGCAATCTTCTTTGGCATAGTGTATGGGTAGGTGAGATGAGACGGAAAGTGACTTCAGCATCTACCTAGAACATCATGAGACCCTGGGCTAGTCTCCACAATGTCTTCCGCAACGATGGCAAGACGAGCGGTGCCTGCTGCGACGGAACCAGAACCCACGATAAGCAACTGGCCTCAAACACGATTAGATTGTCAGTTACCTACGCGAAGCCAACAAGGAAAAGGAGCGTCAGAAAAGCCTTCCGCTGAACGGGCATGTTAAGCTTCCAGATCGGTGGTAGGGGTAGCGACAGGACGACCAAATCAGTCGCGACATCAGTGGCGCAGTGCGACAGCTGGATAGTCTTGTACTTCTGGCATTGTCCCTTGAACGTCGAGAGAGAGATCCATATGAGGTTCAAGTTGTGCCCGTTGCACTCTAGGACGGTAGCAAAGAAGAACGCAGTCGTCCAGAGGGCGATAAACACGAGGGTAGCGAGAGAGACCTTCCGGAATCTATCACCGATTAAAATGCGGTGGTAGAACGCCACCACGCCGGATTTGAGGGCCCTATGAAGCGCCTAAGAAGTTATCGCATTGGTTAGTGAAAAAGACGTAGGGAGAACGACGAGATAGACTGATAACGCTACTAGGGCTGCGTACCGTATATGAGGATAATAGCTAAGCCCCATTGTAGAATCTAGAGAAGATTAGGTCGGGTAACGCGTGACGGCAGGTAAGGGAGCAGTTCCTCACCAGGGCGGAGAGTACCAGCTAGTCATCGATGCCCCATTTCACCGCTCTTATATGTCGCGCTATGCAGCGGAGAGCCACGAAGCCAGAGGAAGCGACGAGAAGTATAAACGACACGGCGTAGATGCCACCTTCTGTTGGGGACGCTACCATCGTGAGCGCTTGCGGATAGGGACGTCATGAAACGACTTCTAATGCTGCTACGGTCCAAACACCGGTGTATGAAATAGACTGGGGATAGCTGCAGGTTCCCGGCCGATTCCTAACATCGCAGACTCCCGTAGCATCCGTCTAAATATCTAAATATAGCTGTAGGAGAGGATGACGTAACGCTACACACGTCCGGCTTTCGGGATTTTTCCGTCTTGCCTCTGCGTTGTTTACCTAGGTTCTTCTTCACAGCATGCTTATCGACGCCTCCAAGGTCTCTTCTTGCTTTCTATTCATTGCGCTTCTCATGGGTGATCCTTTCTTCTTCAATTTATCAATTCGTCCTCTCTACTAGCTAGCCTCTCTCTTTACTTGTCCCTCTTTTAGCCATGACATCCACGACGGCCAGCACCAATTATTCTGAGCCCGAGTACGCCAAAGCACAGGATCGGGAAAAGGTGCCATTCTACAACGACGATCTCGCAAGCCGTCTAGTTCCCGAGGTATGAGGAGAATACCCCTGTCGCCATTCCCGGTTGCGATTTCAACATGTCCTTTTGAATTCGAGCTGACTCGACTTCAAACAGACCCAGGATCTACTCGAGAAGTACAGTAACGTCCCGAGAGACCAGCAGGTAGAGCATGTTCACCTTATCGTGGGTCTCCTCATCGGCGTAATCTAGCAGACTAAAGTTGACGATGGTCCAGCGCGATAAAGCCTGGGAGGTCCGCGCCTACCCCTGTATCGGCCTCGGAGTCTGGTTAACCCCCCAGCTGTGCCGACTATCTGCGTACGAGAGAATCATGACGCGAGTCAAGAACGGTGCTTCTCTAATGGATGTAGGTACTTTCCTCGGCCATGATCTTCGTCGCTTGGTCTATGACGGTGCGCCTTCAGAGAGATTAATTGGCGTTGATATCGTCAACTTCTCCGACCTCAGTTACGAGCTTTTTCGCGACCGCGATCGTTTCCACGGACGATTTATCGAGGCCGACTTCCTATCTTCCTCTCCAGAGCTCTTGGCACTGAAAGGCCAGATAGACATCGTCGTCGTGTCCCAACTCCTCCACCAGTGGGATTGGGAAAATCAAGCCAAAGCACTGGAGACCTTGATAACTTTCACGAAGCCGGCCCCGGGCTCATCGATTGTTGGGAACCAGATCGGCAACACGGTGGCGCAAAGCGTGAGTGTCGAACGACTCCCATCTGTTACTACTTGGCGCCATAATCAGGAGAGCCTCGCCAAGATGTTTGAGGTAGCGGGAAAGGCGACGGGCTCGCGATGGGAGACCGAAGCCTGGCTGCGCTCTAGTTCGGAAATGGGCTGGGGTGAAAAAGACATGGCTTGGATGGAACCTGGTGTTTGTGTGATAGAATTCGTGGCCACCCGGGTGTCATGAACCGACAGAATGTAGACATGGCAGGAGTGTTCCCCAGGGCAAACATACCTCTCCGATTGTGAACATAAATGCAAAACGAGGTACCTAGTCAGGTCTCTTCCCATCGAAATATAGAACATCCGCGTTGTGCATTAATATATAGCTAGATAAGCTAACTTGCGTCCGAGTGGACACTAACCAAAATAGGTTAAGATTTGTCTCCAATTCGATCTCCGCCCTAGACCTGCACGGGTCGACCCGGAAGATTGGATCCTCTCTAACCTTCTTAAGCCACAGACTTGGAGTACCTATGTGACATCCCTGACTGTAGGTCTGGCAAAAGAGCGGAGGACAGATCGATAACTAGCTTGCAACTCGACGAACATGATTGCTGAGCGAGGCAGGTAGATTCCACGCGTTGCACAACGCCTCATTCCTACAGCCTAAGTCCTACAACCAACGTGCATTATAATATCAGAGAAAGGCAAAACTTCGCGATGTATGGTAGCGTCGGTACAGAGGCTGCGCCGGAGTTACTTCATCCTACACCGCGCCACTTGACAGAACCAGGCACTCCCGAGGCTGCAATGAATTAAAAAATCGATTGCGTGGTAGTCCTACTCGAGCTAAAATGGAAACTCAACGAATTGACCTGCCAACTTTAAGAAATTGTTAAAAGTTAATGCGTAAATATATATTTTGCATACAAATGTTGAAGTGTTGGTATGGAAGCCTTCAAGACTGGAGGTTGTGGCATCCGAAACTGGGGTCCCCTATACCACGTTTGCCTTTTGAAGACGACATTCCACTATCGGGAGACGAAACTAAACCCAACATAGAATTATAGTGTACTTATCACTGTAATTATAATTTGAGCCTACTTTTCAACTTATTTTCTAACATCAAACCTAGTTACAAATGTGATCTCGGCAGCACATGATGATACCTTTGTTTTGGTGAAGTTCTCTGCTAGTCTGATATATCTACAGGTATTTGGTGTGTCAAGCCAGCCAACTGACTATACAGTTAGTACTGAATTAACATGGCAGCCTTGTGAGTACATATCCTACTTTTTTAGTATTTAGCGCGGAGCTAACCTTTGAGATCCTGCAGTATATGTACGCAGTATACTTGGCGACCTCTCCTGGGCAACTAGGTGATCTGATTGGTGGGTGAGACGTAGATAGCTTCAATCCTTGTAATATTCCGACGGCAAAACTGAACTAAATGCCATGATTTGTGACAACAGTTGGTTGTCCTTAATTTGAACTAAAATACAAGAAAGGAATGGTAATGTTTTCCCTATACGACTCCATAGCATGATAGAGCGGGTGCCCTGAGGACGATGAGTCAGTCTTTGACTCTTGAGCTGCGGTCCCATTCTCAGATATCTCTCCTACGGAAGACTAGATTAGGTCCGTCGTGCCTTGAGCCAAAGGTATCATGGAGCTGAAATTCGACCGGGGAATCCCCTTTATTCCCACCCGCTATGCCCACTTGACCTAACTTCCCCGGTGCTAGCGTGAAATCGAAGCACCATATGGTTTTCGCCAACACTAAGCTCGCCTCCAGATATGCCATTGCCTTGCCAGCGCATCCTCTCGCCCCAAGCGAGAATGGGCTGAAGGCTGAATTCATACGGCTAAGAGCGTCCTGGTCATCCGTGAGCCATCGGTCCGGGCGAAATGTAAAAGGGTCGTCGAAATACTGCTCGCTATGGTGAAGGGCGTAGATGCTAACGCCTACCTGCGTACCCGGGGGTATCACATGGCCATCAACGACGAAGGGGCCCTTGTCTAACTCGTTAGAGTACAGCTCCCTCCAGAGCGTTCCGGACACGGGGGACGAGATCCGCAATGCCTCATCGATGCAGGCTCGCAGATACCGGCAGCTTGCCAACAGTGGACCACCTCGGATGTTGGCTTCGTCCTCGAAGGTTTGACGTATCTCGGCGGCTAATTTGTCGTATACATCACGATTATGTGCTAGATAGAAAAATAGCGCACTCATGACAGTCGTAGTGGTGTCGCCACCTGCTGGAAAGAAGAATAAAGCCTCGGACCACAGTTCGCTAGTTGTGACGCCATTTTTGCTGCCATCGAGATCTAGATGGTCGACGACGAAGGAATATAGGTCATTCTTGGCATGCTTTTCTTGAGAGAGTCGCGAGGTGATCATTTTTTGCAGCATATTCTTATACTTCATACGTGATGCAAACCCTCCTAGGATGGTCACAAGGTTGTGTAAGCCTAGCTTCTTGAGCAACGGAAACTGCATAAAGCTATTGTTCTGATACATGCCGACAGCAAGCCCCCCGAGGACGAATCGATATGTCGGGTCTGTTTGCATGTTCATCGCGTATCCGAAGGCGAGATGACCAACGATGTCTGCTCCCAGCCGCTTCGTGAGATCTGTCATATTGACGGGCTGTGAACCATTAGATCCTGATATTGACGACGATGCCAGCCGTATCTGCTCAATGAAAACTTCAATCTGTCCTAGCATGGTTGGCTCGAAAGAGCGCATAGCCTTATCAGTAATTGCTTGTCCGATGAGTTTGCGTTTTTCCCTGTGTTTCTGTCGGTCAATCGCGTTGAAAATGCTTGGTTTACCCGATGCCACTGTAAGTTCATAGACATGCGACTTCGTGACCCTCTCATTATTATAGATATCTGACAGAATCAGCTCTCGGAATTTTGAGCATAAAGATCACTAGGTGCATTTATATACCTTGAAGCGCTTTTGGTGAACTAAAGATAAGCTTATTCGGGCCATGCCTCATGACAGGACCTAGACGAGGCGTTGTCAACACTAGAGTGATGATGAAAACATCAGAGCTCGCTGAACTCACCGTATTTCTTCAGATCGCGATAGGTGACCAAGTGTAATCTCATCCCCAGCGCGTAGAAGCCGGCGTAAAGATCTGAGAATCTCGCCAAGACCGGACCCGGGTAGGCCCTCAGCGGGTGAAGAAAGAGTCGATACCCAAACACGAGAGCAAGCTGCCAAATAGGAAGTTGTCAATGATGTGCGAGGCTTTTATGACAAGGGCACATACTTACATAGGGAAGGAGGATGAGAGCCACATACTTCACAAGAGTGAAAGTGAAGTCAGAGACTGTCATTGTGAATGGCGTGAGGCTCAGTCTCTGTGAATAAGGCTTGCGAGCGACTAGCTGGAGAGGCAAGGGACTTTAAATTCCGTTTAGGTAGGGTAAGTTGGTGAGATGCAGCGTTAGATGTAAAGCAGTCCGAGCGTGATCAAGCATTGTTAACTGAAGTCTTCTAAACACGCCGAATTACGCCGCATCAAGGCCTACTACTGCTGCTGAGTCATCCACGGGTGTTGGTGACTATGCATTAGTTTAACTCCTTAGCTTGCCACGTCGTCATCCACAACTGTGACGACCCGCGTCGTTCGTACGATGCCAGTGGTAGGAGACTCAGGACTAGCCGTCAGCTGCTCGGCCAACTCTGACTCCAGTGGTGCGTTGGACGAGAATGTCGTGATTGGCACTTCATCTGGGTGATGGATCTTTCGACGATTAAAATTGCTTGAATCCGGGCTGGCAGATTTCCAGGGACCCTCGCGCTTGAAGGACGATCTCGACTTCTGTGAACTCTCCTGAGAGCGTAGCCTGTAGTGCTTGATATGCGTGATTCCGTTTCCGATGCTACCTATTGTTTTGGGTATGGCTGGCACGCAGAACAACAGAAAGCCGGAGGTCATCTCCCCGATGGCCCATAGGGCTACTGCCGCTACGGTATACGTTGTGTCCTCGTGGTGTTGGTATTCAACTGTGACAATGATTCGAAAGAGTCCAGAGACAGTTCCACTAATCACAACGGTCGTCAATGGATGAAAAAAGAGAAATGTAATGCATGAAATCAGTAAAGATTGTACTACTTACAAGAGTCCAGCGGCGAATATAAGTGATAAACCTAGTTTTTCAATTAAAGTTTTATTTATAGAAATTTTAATAAATACTCCCGCAGCATGCAGATTACGAAATGCTATCGCTCCTTAGATATCTTGGTATCCTGGTCTAAGCCTGCAGGTAAGCTTAAGAAAAGTCTCAAGAATACAGTTATCGAGGTCGAACTACCACTCGACGGCCAAGGTATCTTAACTAGGGCTGACGTCGCTAACACATGCCTAAGCGACAGGTCTAGGACTTTTTGGACTTGATGAACGATGTTCGGGCACTCTTCGCAAGTAGGCGAACACACCTTTTACACTTGCACAGTCCCTCTGTTCAGCGCGTTCAGTGCGTATAACATCAACGATGCTAAAAATAAGGCCTTCAAAGCATTGGACCAGCCGATAGCAAAAGAAGAAGAAGCAAAATTAAGTCTTGCCACATAATCAAAACGGTTATTCGAAAAAAGAGTTATTCGAAAATTTATCAGACGGTTGGGCGGTACTCTAACAAAATCTTAAACCTAGTCGTAATAGAGATATAAACGAGACGAAAAAGAAAAGCAGGGATAGTGGCGATAGCGGGGACGAAGAAGGATGGCGGGATGGAGAAAGAAAGTAGGTTCTGGTTATATGGGTGCCTAGCTATGAAGCCAGGCCTGTCTACAGCTCACGTCCCCCTGAATAGGTATTGAAGCAGAGTGAAGAGGGTGATTAGACCCGGTCAGCCCCAAGTAGCTAGGTAAGGCTTAGTCATGCAGCCAAACAGGCTCTCTTCGTATCTTGGTATATCTTGGTGTATCTGTAGTTGTAGGATGGATGGAGATCAATACTGTGACTACAGTTTATGACCTGTGGGTTATGTGACAAGGTGCCTCTTACTATGAAATGTCGATGTATTCATCGACTAGTACTTATACCGATTCATCTGCATCGATAGCCTCCACTTATCAATTTCCTCTGCATTAGATAATAGATATAGAATAGACTTTTGGAAAATATCTTTCTCTGTTCTCTAATAGAGCCGATCGTGATATATTGGTGTGTTATTCGTTGAGTTGTGTTTGATTCCTAATAAGGCTATTGGTATTCGCTTTTGGCTCATTTCCCTGATCATGGACAATAAAGTCTCAAGTAGCCGTCTTCTATTAACCTTTCTCTTAGCGGTAAAGGCTGTCGTAGAGAAGTACAATAAATTATACTTTATACCACATAAGTATAAAGCTGCTAGCTATTCACTAAGTCGTGGTATTGAACCTGCTGTAGAGGTGAGACATTTCGAGATCGTTTGACCACTCACTGCAGGCAAGGAAATCAAATAGTTCTAGCCAGAATACCGTGACACGACAGAGTATTCTGCTAACTGATCATATATTATTAAAGTGTTATATATATCACAAGAATTATGTGCCCGCCTGCCCACGCATTCAGTCGCTGCAACAGTACCATTGAATCGACCTATTATGTCGTAGACAGCAGTAAATGGACAGAACCGGTGTTCTATTTTTGATATTGCCGGAATCTTCTATTCGGCTTCCCAAGCGGGGTGTGTATAGCAAGCAGTCCATTTCTCCACGGGTATGACACCGGTAAAAAGCGAGGGCGAATTACTTCCATTTTAAGTAGCCCATCTCATTCGTCCAGACGGCAATACATTTATCAAGTTCCAAACGAAGCATATCCGAAAGCACAAGCGAAATCTTTACTGCATACGACAATGGATATTGATAACTACCTTGGAAACCTGGCCATCGTGCTAGCGAGAAGGAATTCTTCTTTCAAACTTCACGCTTCGATATTTCCAGATCGATTATACTTCGAGGGCTAGAATCCATAGATAAAAATCCCGATCATGATGTATGCGTCACAAATTTCCTGTTCTGCATTGCTGCTGCTCGCGACGCCCGCCCTAGCTGCTCTCAAAGTGGCAAGTAGTCTACAAGTTCTCGAGTGGGTGCCCGAACTCATCGCAAAAGAAGACTACTACAATGAGACCGTTTCCATCGTGAATGGGGGAATCCCAAGCCTATTCAGCGATCCCAGCGTAGATATAGGCGCCAATGCCGAAACACAGCTCCTTCGACAATACGCTTCGCACAAGAACATTCGGACTGTCCTCACGACGGTGGAAGTCTACTACCGAATCGTCGCAAGTAAGAAGAAGGGCATCGAAAAGCTCGAGGACCTGAAGGGCAAGCGCATCGGCGCGTTCCCGTCGACCTCATCGGAATATTTCGTGCAGACGCTGCTCGCGACTGTCGGCCTCACGCCATCGGACTACACCATCGTGCCCGGGGGCGCCTGTCTGAAGGAGCCGTGCGGCGCCAGCACGTTCCCGGCGATGCTCAAGCGGGGCGCCATCGACGCCATCGGCATGTGGGAGCCGAGCGTGCAGCTAGGGGCCGAGGCCATCGGCGCCGACGCCGTCATCTTCGAGCAGACGATATACCGCGAGATCTACACCCTCGCGACCACGGCCGAGAAGCTGGCCGACCCCGCGAAGCGCAGGGAGATCGTGGCGTTCGTGGCCGCGCTCGTCAAGGCCGAGGACGTGTTCCGCACCGACCCCGAGAAGGTCGTGGCGAGGGTCGCGGCGGCGGTCGGGACCAACGCTACCTTGTTCGGCGAGGTCTGGCCGGTTCATAGATGGACGGCGCGCAACCCGCTTGACATCGTCGAAGTCATGCTCGAGGAGGACAAGTATGTCGCGCGCGCGGACGGCCGGACGGCCATGTCGAGGGATGTGCTTGAGACTCTTGTCGACAGAAGTCTATTAGCGGATGCTCTGAAGCTCCCGGAAAATTGATGCTCATAGCATGGAGGTATTACGGGAGGGCGCGAATAGGGCACCCTGCGCTCCACTCTTGAATTATGATTGTTATTAAGATTATTGTCTAAAAAGGAGCTATGTTCACAGATAAGATACGTTGAGGAATAAGTATTCGTATCGATTTAACAGTAACGATCGCCTAAGAGATACCTATGCCGTTATAGCTTCGGGGGTAGGTACTTGGTTTATTACTTCTGCTCTTTTCGAAAAGGCCATCGTAAAAAGTAGTTCGTATATGCAGATTAAATAATAACACGTATGTAACGTTGTTTAAAAAGTAACTAGAAATAGGCTCGGTGCAGCCATGCGTGTAAGATATAACAAGACGATTAGTAACGGGTGGCATAGGTGTATAATCAACTTAGCCATAGGCTGCGGGACTGTGAGTTCTTGTCCGAAAGCACGGATTAGCCATACCTTTATACATCCCTATATCTATGGGTTTGCTTGCAATGAATAGTATTTGAGAGGGTGCATCCAAATAGTGGCAAGAAGATTAAGCATTTGTATAAAGCTAAACGTAACGCCGGAAGTGGCCGTCGAAGAAGCTCATCTAAGTCGGTTGGTAGCTTAGGTTAGGTAAATGGCGAGACATGAGTCTCTTTTGACGGAAATGAGTACTAAGTATTGAGCAAGTGCCCAGCCGCATGAATGAGATAATAGGATTGGCCGTAGCTGCGTTTACCTGAACCAGAGATTTCTGAGAAGAGAGAAACGATGGGAGCGCGAATCTGTTTTTGTATAGGTATAGGTTCATGTCATCAGACTTTCGAGGTTTATGTTCAAAATTACGAAGTCTCATTGGCCGGACACATGGCTCTAGTTGGGATTGTACATGTAAGCACAGACCACTTCGGCTGCGGCAAGCTATCAGCTAATCTATCCATCTCCCACAAACCTATCTAACGAAATGCCCAAAAATTACGGTAGGCCCCTCCACTGCCAAATTCTACCTCCATATGTTCAAAAAGCCGACACTAACCTCACAGCTCGACAACACCCCCCCCTCGACGACGGCCAACTCTTTCTTCTACCCACGACCCCAATTCGAGCGACAATATGGCTGACCGCGGCGATCGAGGCGGTGCCCGTGGAGGTTTCGGTTCCAGAGGTGACCGTGGCGGCGACAGAGGCCGTGGGCGTGGGCGCGGACGTGGCCGCCGTGGTGGTCCCAAGGACAGCGACAAGGAATGGATGCCCGTCACCAAGCTGGGCCGTCTCGTGAAGAGCGGCAAGATCAAGAGCATGGAGGAGATCTACCTGCACTCTCTGCCCATCAAGGAGTACCAGATTGTCGACCACTTCCTTCCCAAGCTCAAGGACGAGGTCATGAAGGTACGGCTTGGAAACGCTTTGCACGATTTGGACGATTGATCCCTGCCTCTCCCGGCCACAAGACACCCAATGCGCTGTGCTGGGACACCTCCCGCGTGCTTTTTGGCGGAAGTGAGTGCTGACGGTTGTTTCCCTATTGCAGATCAAGCCCGTCCAGAAGCAGACCCGTGCCGGTCAGCGAACCCGATTCAAGGCCATCGTTATCATCGGTGACTCTGAGGGCCACGTTGGTCTCGGTATCAAGACCTCCAAGGAAGTTGCTACTGCCATCCGAGCCGCCATCATCATCGCCAAGCTGAGCGTCATCCCCGTCCGACGTGGTTACTGGGGTACCAACCTTGGTCTGCCTCACTCGCTCCCCGTCAAGGAGAGTGGAAAGTGCGGTTCCGTCACAGTCAGAGTACGTAACTGAAGCACAGTAGTATTCGCTACGACGTGGTACTAATTTCTGCGCAGTTGATCCCGGCCCCTCGTGGTACCCAGATCGTCGCCTCTCCTGCTGTCAAGCGTCTCCTCCAGCTCGCTGGTATTGAGGACGCCTACACATCCTCTTCCGGCTCAACCAAGACTCTAGAGAACACCCTCAAGGCTACTTTTGCCGCCATCTCCAACTGCTACGGTTTCCTGACCCCCAACCTGTGGAAGGAGACAAAGCTTATCCGCAGTCCCCTCGAAGAATATGCGGACACTCTCCGAGAAGGCAAGAAATACTAGAAAGGAAATTTCGGGCATATGGCGTGGATTTATTTTCGGGCTTTGTTAATTTGCATCGGTGCCGGGTGGGCAGGCATCGGATTGAGGTAGCAAAAATAGCACCTATCTTCTAACCATTCTGGTTTTGTTTTCACCTTTCTTCATTCTGTGCTCTTTCTGATGACCCGTACCTATTAGGGCAGCGTGACTAGGCTTAGAAATGTTGAAGTTAACGGATACTTCGACACTTGATGACGATCACCAGATATCATGCAGTCAATTGGTGAAGGAACATTATATATTCCTGTCCTGCTTCGAGCTCCTCTGTGCTAGGCAGACAGTTATGGGGATCCTAATAACTCCCGAGATTAACGTGGCAACAAACATTTTTCTCTACGAGATATCTCATTCGTTCGGTAGAATTGGCCATAGACCCCATCCTCCTTGAACGTTCTCGAGACACGACAGTTTACAGTCTTGCGAATCGATAACATGTCCTTTAAGGATGCTCGTATCAAGTAGAAGAGGGTCAATCCAAGGTCCCCTGGAATCGTACGATGATTCCTTTACCAAAGAACGGACGAGAACCCTTGTTTCTGTGTTATCCTTCCCTTCACCGGATGCCCTTTTCTCTTATCTCTATGCAGATTTTACCTGGTCGCTATTTCTGCGTGCCTAGACAGTGACAACGACATATATAGAAAGAGCAAGTGCTGGTCTCTAGAGACCAGGCAGGAATACCCCATCCCAAGGATAAACAAAATGTATCTCTGTCATCTCTCTCATCTCTTCATGAATTTTCGATTCTTTTGGTTCGCTTGTCTGTGATCCGTACTTCATCGCTTTTGGTGTTTTTGGACTTCAATTTTGGCCCAATTTTGAACGTTCCCCTTCGTCAACACCATCTTAATCTTTCATATACCCCCCTTTTCCTCGTTTAACGAAATTTGTCTTGTCAGGTTTGTCGTGCCTTGATCGACAGAGATGTCGCCTCAATCTCAACCCCCTCCCATAGCAAGATGCCTCCTGGTTGCCGCTCTCTTCGCTCTTGGTTTCTTAGCTACGGTTTCTCTCTCAGACGGCTACGTTTCTGGCTCGTTGCAGGAACATGACTCTTCCCCAGAAGATGACCCCTCAGCACCAGCTCTTGAGAAGCGCCTGCTTGGATTGGGCGGCATTGTTGGCCTCGTCCCTAGTCTTCTAGGGAACCTTGTTCCAGGAGGCATTGTCAACTCATTGGTTGCCCAAGTCACAGCCGACATCAACAGCCTCCTGCCCATACTTGACGACCCTAAGGCCAAATCCCCCGATGGCTTACCCCTTCTCACTGGCACCCAAGCTACGATGCCCCTTACTGCCCCTCCTCTACCAACAACAGCTCAACTAGGTGGGCTCGCTGACAAGCTTGGGGGCCTTCTCAATGGTGTCCTACCTCTGGCAGCACCCAGCATCATCGCAGCAGTAACCAAGCAGGCTCTCGACGTTGTCGCCTCCGTAGAAGCCATAGCGACGGATGTTGCCTCTTTGGGTGGTCAGATGGGTAGTGGTCAGATGCAAGGTCCAGATGCCCTTGGTCAGATAGGAGGGCTTCTTGGTTCTCTCGACTCGAAAGTCAGCGGCATAATTAACGACGTTACGTCTAATCTGCCTTCGGATGTTCCTCTGCCAGTTTTGCAAGACCTTAGCCAAGTAATCAGCAGTGGACTCGGCGACATTATTGGAGCCGCAAATGGACCCCTCTCTCTCGTGGGTGACCTAATCGAGCATGATGTCTGCGGCGTCGTTACGGCTGTTGACGGCATCGTCGCTACTGTTGCCGGTCTTTGCGGAGACATACCATCTGCGGTAGCCCAAGTCTCTTCGGAAATAGCGACTGCTCCCATAACGAATTCAGATGCAACATTGACTGGTGACGCCTCTGCAAGCACCATATTTCCAAGTTCTCCTGCCATCACGGGGGTCCCGACAATGACTGCTGCGTCGATCTCACCAACCCCGAATCCCCATAGCCAGGGCACCTTGACCAGTCCTACCGGTAGTAGTACAGGCGGTTCTAGCTCTAACCCGCTAGGAAGCGGCGCGACGCCAGCTCCATCCACTCAACTGTCTCTATCTAGTGCTGGCTCTATATCTTCTCTTTCAGGTGCCCAGGCGTCATCGGGACAGCCATCGACCGGCTCTTCAGCACCAGGGTCCGGTGGCGGATTATCTTCCACGGCCATGACTTCATTACCATCTACCGGCGCTTCAGCGCCTGGTACAACTGGTGAACAACCTCCTACGGCCGTAACCCCTTCACCATCAATAGCCGGCTCAGTGCAGCCTGGAGCAGGTGGTACATCACAAACAACTAGTACAGGTGGTGAGTCCAGAGGTGTAGTGCTCATTGCCCTCCAGCACAGAGCTGACAACAGGAACAGCTAACGGACTCGTTACGGTCACGGAGTATCAGCCGTGTACCTCTGGTATGATGTCACCCACTACTGCGTAAGGACATTAGTCTCCTGTCCTTCGAAGAATTATCTTTCTGACCTTCTAGTAGGGCCTTTCAGACACTTACCGTAACAGCCTATCCTTCCTGCCCTACGACATCTTGTCCCACGGCAACTTGCCATTGTCCAAACGCTAGCTCTACTCCCGGAAATAATGGCGCACAAGGTCCCTGCCCAGGGTCTGGTTATACATGCGATGACTGTCTCGATGGCTGGTTCTGTCCTCCCTCTCAAACACCGGCGCAACCTGCTCCTTGTGGGTTCGGTTGGCCGTGTGCCCATTGTGAAGGAGGTTGGTTCTGTGCTCCTCTCCAGACTCCTGGACCATGTGGAAGCTCTAGCGGACCGACCGCTGGCTCTTCCAGTACCACTCCCGTCCGGAGTACTTCTTTTTCTGCTCCAAGCCAACCAAGTCCTCCTCCTCCCGAGAAAGTCACAGGTTGGGAGTATTGTGGTTGTTGGGCGAACGACCCAAATCAGAGGGCTCTCGACACAGAGACTTTCAGTTTAGACCTTATGACCAATGAAGCATGTGTACAACATTGCATAATCAGGGGGTTTATCATGGCAGGTACAGAAAAGGGCAATAGCTGCCTCTGCGGAAACTTTCTGAATGGCACGCAGAAGATGGACGAGAGTGTGTGTTCAATGTCATGCTCTGGGGATGCCACGCAAATGTGTGGCGGTTTGAATTCGCTCAGCTGCTACAACCCTGATGGCCAACCATATGGTTGGGCCAGTGCCGGACCTCAACCACGCGCGCCTACAATCCCACCACCGGAAGTGGCTGGGTTAGACATTGGCGGTGTCGCCCATACTCAAATAACGACACCTGCGGTTATATTTCCTGCCGGTAATATAAATCCAGAAGATATTATCAGCAAATACGGGAAAAGGACCAGCCAGCCCCTGGGTGCCCTACCTCGTGATCTTACACTCTCCTCGCCTCCCAACTCACAATCATCAACCCCCTTCGGCGGGGGAGGTGTAGCTCCGGGTCATGGGACATTACCAGCAACGTCTAGTAACAACCCGTCTCCTGATATTCCAAGCAGTGCAGGTGGTTCTACGGGCTCGAATGTCACACCGGGTACGTCAAGTATTCCAGGTGCGCCTGGCAGTCCTAACACTCCAGGTACTCCAGCTACTCCAGGTAACACTAATCCTCAAAACACTCCAAGTGATCCCAATGCATCAAGCACCCCCAGTAGTCCTACTGCTGGTACTTCAGGTACGCCTACCACGCTAGGTGTACTTAGCACCCCAGGCAGCACTTCGGGCCCGAACGGTAACGGTGGTGTTGCACCTGGTCACGGAGCTCCGTCTCCTTCATTTCAAAGTAGAGGATCGAGTTCATCACCCTCAGAGGGAACCGCTCCGACCGGCCCAAGCTCCAACCCGACATCTAACAACCCTGGTGGCAGCGTTGCAACAACTTCGGCGAGCAATCCAAGTGTGAATACTTCAAGCGCTTCAAGTGGTTCAACTCCTAATGGTGCTGGAGGAGTTGCTCCGGGTCACGGACAGGATCCGAGCTCAACTCCTCAAAGTGAGAACCCAAATTCCGTATCGTCAGGAGGAAGTACAGTTCCACCAAGTACAACACCCGTTGGAGGTACCAGTGCGAGCATAACGCCTCCCGAGCCCGGTGGTCCAGGGCAAGGGACAACAGTATCACCGGGTCAGGGCCAAGGAAGTACGCCTACATTCACAAGCCCTCCAGGTGGTGGTGGAAGCGCAGGTAGTACTCCCGAACAGACGCCAGGAACTACAATACCCTCTGGAGGGGAGAGTCCTCCGGGTTCGTCTCCTCCATCTGGTAATGGAGGTTCCACCAATAGCCCATCCACCTCGTCTCCGTTTGGTGGGGGAGGTGTGGCGCCGGGACACGGCCAACCTTCTACAACACCATCGCCTAATATCAGTTCTGCTACATGCACACCTGGGTCGAGTGATCCGGCATGCATCGTGTCTAGTCCTATTGGAGGTACGCCTTCTGGTCCGAGCCAATCTAGTGCAAGCACACCAAACACCAGCCCTACTACCTGCCAACCGGGTTCAAACGATCCAGTCTGCACCTCACCCGTCGGCGGAGGGGCAGTAGCTCCGGGTCATGGGCAGCCCTCAACATCTACACCAGGTGGCGTGCCGAACACCTGCACAGCCGGGTCTACAGATCCTGCCTGTACCTCACCTGTTGGAGCAGGCGGTGTAGCACCTGGCCATAATCAACCGACTAGTCCAACGATCTCTACAAGCCCAAATAGTCAAACTAGCCCGGCAAGTTTTACAAGCCAGACAAATCCCTCCGGCGGTCCCTCCAGTAGCACATGTACTCCAGGATCAACAGATCCACATTGTGTTGTTGTACCTGGCAGTGGCGGTAGCTCTAGTCCTCCAGGGACACCTAGTCAAACCACTACATCCATCCCAAGTTCAATGACTTCCTTAGCCTCGACTATAGGTAGTACACCACCTAGCAACGGTGGAACCGGTGGGTCGAACGGACCGAGTTCTGGGACACCTTCTACGTCGAATGGAAGCAATAGCCTGACTACTACCAACCCAAGTTCATCAGCGCCATCTGGCCCAAATGAAGGTACTCAAAGCAAATCTTCTCTTCTAGGCTCAACCTCAACGCCGGAAGGAGCCGGTGGCGTAGCCCCAGGTCAACAGAGTCCCAGTACACAACTAGCGCAGAGTAGTGGTCAGACTTCTACAACTGCTTCAAACCCTCCTGAGGGGTCAAGTGGTAGCACCAACCTGACTGGAACGGGCTCCAGCCCGCCAGCGTCCAATGGAGGTACATCTTCGCCTAATGTTCCTGGACAATCGACACCTTCGAATCCCGACCAGGGCGGAGGTGTAGGCCCGAATCCAGCATCTACCAATCCGCAGACATCATACACCTATCCACCCGGGATAGTCCCATACGGCGGCCCCTCGCCAGCTATGACAACCATGGCGTCCATGTTAGCCTGGCGGGAGCCGGACGGGGCAATAGGGGCTCCCACCATGTTACATTCTGCGATTATAAATAATGACCCCGACCTACCACAGGAGCTTCCAGCATTGGATTTTGAAGAGGCCCCGACTACTGTGACGACATTTTCAAAGTCCGCGGATCCACGATGGCAGCGCATTCGTCCGGTCTATGTATGGTAAGGGGAAGAGAAAAAGAAGGGTGAAGACTTGGTAGTACAGGTAGATCAAGCAGTACGAACAAGAAAAATAGAAGGATGAGGATAACTAGATAATCAAGTATACAGGGAATTTACGCAGGAAGAGAAGAAAACAAAACAAAAAAGGGGTCACACGTTCTTTGGAATCAAAGCTTTACTAGGGTATCTATCAGCCTATGCAGTTATCAAGATCCTAATTTTCTACTTCTCATTCCATGGAAGATACTTAGCGGCATGAGCTAAAGGAAGCGCGATATTACTTTAAGAAGGGCACTGAAGGAAACAAATAAATGAGGGGACACTTAGGTTAGATTACCTATACTATGACAGTATCACGCGAGACAGAAAGACCCTTAGTCTGTGAATTTTGTTTCTTCCCGAGAAGTTCCTATTCTTGAGATTGTGAAATCATTTAAAGGTCGCATATATCTCTGAGGAGACAGAAGGTCAAGTCGATTTTCGTCTATCTAGATCGGCTCCTTGGCCAGAAAATAGAGCTGGCCAACTGTCATGGGACGTAGTGATGGGATATAGGCGTATGGGGCAGTATCTAGATTTGTGTAATGCTTCGTTGCCAAGTTGTTTAACGCTCAGAAGGCATTAGAAGGTAGGAAGTGTGGCAACAGCAAACTGAGTCTATGAGGAAATTAGGTTGATCTCTGAATCATCAGTACTTCTTCAATCATAAATACAGCGTGTGTGTTCTATTAGAGGGTTTTACGATTGAGTTTCCTCTTATCTCTCCTGTGGTCGGAGGTTATGAGTATGCTGAAGGTTTCGGCCTCCTTACTCACCTAGCCACTCAGTTAGGTTATATTTCTCCGTGGAGAGTTTGAATGTATCGACTTGTGAGGCACATGACGACAATTATGGTCACGTAGTTTTCATGGTGTCCTTCGAGTCGCCATATGCGAAAGTCATGACGTATCAGAAAGCTGGCATAGGTAAAGAATTCAATTACGAGAGCCTTGTTTCACTGCTGCTATGATTCCTACATAAACTGACGGAGTCTATGTCCACGTATGTATACAGGGGAAAACCATGGCTTGCAGGCGTGGTTAGGATGATAGTATGTGGTGTAGGTCGTCTCGAGGGCGCAGGAGCTGGAGTATCAGATGAGAGGAGGGTTGTTAATTTTTGGGTTGTTTCTGAGAGTTGGTGTGTCTTACACTCAAACACCATGGAGGACAAAAACAAAGCAACTAACAATTGGGAGGAAAGGGTGAGCTGGTGAGCGTCACCCTAGTAATTGTACAGGTTCTCTTTTAACAACAGTGAACGCCACAGAATTTCAGGGCGGGTATCTCACAATGTTATTCATCCATCCTTTTCGGGGTTCTTTCGGGTTGGAGTCCAAGAAGGGAACTCTTTGGTGGATGTGGAGGAATTACCCTTATTTATTTATTATTATTTTTTTCAGCGTTTAGATTATGTTTCCTTCGGGGGATCTTTGATGATGAGATTGTCAGAGGGTTCAACACGCTGTGCCCATTCACTGTTTGCATACTTAAGTTAGCTTACACCGTAAAGAAGGGGTACCTGTCCTCTTTAGGATAAGGTAACTTACGTCCAGCTACCATCGTAAACTCTGCGGTTCTCGGCTGAGCCATAGCCAGCCTCCTCTAGAGCAGTCTCGATAACGGCCGCTGTCACGCCTGTGCCGCAGCTCGAGATAATAGGCTTTGAAGGATCCACCCCCTTCTGCTCGAAGAGTTTCCTCAGCTGGTCCTTTGGTAGGATTGTCTTGGTTGTCGGATCTAACACATCGCTGAAGGGAATGTTGATTGAGCCTGGGATGTGTCCTGATGATAATCCTTCTCTCGGCTCGGGAGCCACGCCGGTGAATCTACCGCTAGGGCGCGCATCAAGAATCTGCACTCCCTCGGCGCCCTCCTTATTATAGTCCTGAGCAACTTCACGTACCTCCTCGTAGCTGGCGACCTTGCTCTCATCAAGCTGGGGGATTGGGTATGGATTGCACTCAATGGTATAGAGGTTACCGGACTCAGTCGGGTAGCCTTCCTCGACCCATAGCTTGAAGTTGTTGAGGATGTGTACTTTGGGGTGGCCGAAGACACGGAGTGTCCAGCCAACACGCGGAGCACTGAATATGCCGACCTCGTGATGATCGTAGACAACGACGGTATCGTCCTTACGAATGCCTAAGGCGCTCATAGCCTCGGCAAACTGCTTGGCGGTAGGGAGCATGTGCGGGTAGGGCGAGTGCTTGTCCTTGACCTTGTCGAGATCGAAGAAGCGGGCCTTGGGGATGCGCTTCTCGTGGAAGGCCTCAATGCCGGTTCGGTGATCATTGGGCAGAAACCAGGAGGCACACAGGGGGATGACGCGGGGGTCGGTGCTGATCGGAGAGGGAGGACTTGTCTTGAGGGCCTCAGCAAGCTCTTTGGGCGTGACGAGATAGGACGAGAGGGCTCGACGGGCGGCCATGTTGGCGGTCTGGGATTTTCGGAAGAGATGTCGAGGAAGGGCGGCGCTTGTTGAGCGGAAGATGTGGACAGCCGCCATGGTAGGCGAGGACAGGAGGAGTGTCGGTTGTTGGGCGGCGGCTGACAAACAAACGAAAGCGAATCAGGGCGGCGGCGAGATCTGCCGGCGATGTCGGTGTTGTGATATCGCGTGCGCTGGAGCTCCGTGTTTCGGCGAATCGGCGACGAGCGGAGAAGAGTCCACGATGCAGGGCATCCGGGACTGGGCGAAGCTGGAGACAGGCCGCAACGACGAAGAGCGCCGAGCGACAAAGCAACAAGCAGCCCACCAACCAGCAATGATCAGCAATAAAGCACGGCAGAGAAGAAAGAGGGAGCTCCCCAGATGCGGGGAGTTAAAACTAAGGTAGGTAGGGTAGCTTCTACGTCAATCTACCGTAGCTTTTCATGGCCGTAGGGGCAGTTGTTGACGCTACTTTAGATAGCTTCTACTGTGTATGTGTCGATGGTAGTGTAGGTACCTTAGGGAGTGTAGGTAGGGAGGGAGCTTCGGTTGGCGTAGAGTCAGTGCATATAGTAAGTATCTATAGCTCTTTTCCCTTATCGTGAATTGCTTTCCGGAAGCTACAGAACATGCCCGAGCACCTACCGATCCCGTCTGAACTAACAGTGTGCCGATAAGAGCAGAATATGTGGTTAGAAACCTAGGTAGGTATACCTACATTTGTAGCTGGGCGGCTCAAGGTGGGGTTACATAGGTACACATATTTAAGTCCTGGTTCTATTATCCAGCATGTTCCAGCATAGTACCTAGGTATACATAAAGTACACCTACGACAAAGAAAAGAATGGACACGTCTTGAGACCCCTCGCCACAACTTTCGACCTTGCAACTCGTGGTAATATTATAAGCCTCCCTCGCAAATCACCTGAGATTCCTCGATATACAATAAATACGGTATTATTTACGATCGGCGTGGCGAGTCGCGTAGCCATGAAGGTCAAGATCAAGAAGTGGGACGCTGTCGCGACTTGGCGGTGGGATCTTCCCGAAGACGACGTCTGTGGTATTTGCCAGGTTCACTTCGACGGCACCTGTCCCACATGCAAATACCCTGGCGATGACTGCAGTCTCTGTGAGTTTGCCGTTGTTCAGTTGTATAACCTAATTCTTGGGACAGCTGGCTAACCAGCCTTGTAGTGTCCGGGAAATGTGGTCACAACTTTCACATGGTCAGTGCCTGGCGAGGCCAGTCCTACACCCTCAGATCACATGAGCCTCAAACTGACGGCGACAAAGCATTGTATAATGGAGTGGATCAAGCAAGGCTCGGCCAAGGGACAGTGTCCCATGTGCAGACAAAGTGAGTATAGTTGCTGTGTGCCTTGACCTATGCTATGCTGACAGTTATAATAGAATTCGAGTGGAACGAATCGAGTAGCGGCCAACAGCAGCAGCAGCAGCAGCCAGAGGTACATGAAGAGAATAATAGACCGCTACAGACACTATAGCCGAAGGAGAACGGTGCCGCTGCTTCGAATGCTTCCTTTTACTATGAAGTCGTACTCATTGACTCTGTTGGAACGTAACACATGCTTATTAGCTTTTACTAATGTTGTATATCACAAGTGCTATTAGAAAACCTGAGGTGAGTGTCATGTTATGCACTATTCAATTTATACAAGACATCTTGTTCACAATAATCATCAGATCTCCGTATTCCCACATTATCCTTTAACGCAACTGACACAGGCAGGCAGAGGGGGAGAGCTTAACGTGTTGGACCTTAGCAAGACCCCTAGCAGAAGGTAGCTACCATACCTCTTGCTGGCCCCCAACAAAGTGGATACGGTGCAGACCCACATCCCGCTCGATAAGATAGAAGTTACTAGCCTAAGCACCTAGGCTACCTAGCCTGCCTGCCTGCCTGCCTTAAGTACCTACCCTATTACTCCTGCAGCTTGCTTGCAGCCGAACTGCAGCTGTCATGCATCCCGGTGTGCATCCGTACCATCAATCGGACGTGAGCTTTCTTGCTAGCCTCCTAACAGAACCTTAGCTCCCCAAGATGCGTCTTTCTCCTTTCTCTCCTTGTTTCCCCCGTTCCTGCTACGTCGCCGTGTTCTCAAGCCACCGATTCCCATGTCTTGCGTCCCCGATCAACCCTCGAGATGATGGACCCAGCCGACAATCGGCCGTCTACGGCGGACCATCCCCAAGACCCTCAACGTCCACGCACGCCTCCTCCTTTTGCACCTGTCTTCACACTCGTCAATAATGCATCTACACGGACTACGCACCATCCGCATGTGCGGTATATATTTAGCGACGACGATCCCGACGTTCTGACACAGGCGCTTGCCGAGTGTGAACACGCCGATGCCGACGAACAGGGCTCCGGCCCTACTCCCGCCAACCGAGCCATGCTCCTCGATCTCTCTACCGATGACGATGGTCATTTCAGTGTTTCTTGGGCTTCTAGTCTTTCTCCATCATGGGCTGTTCTGAACACCCAGCTCAGCCATATCTCACCTCCTTCATCAGATGCAGGGCACAGCGGCGGAAGTGGGGATGCTGGTGTTGACAATAGCAGCCGCCCCGACAGACTCATGCTACGGATCGAAGGAATCGAGATGAGCGTCCCTGGCTCACCGTCGGAGATGAGGATATCTGATGAGACGAGTCACCAGCGTTCCGGCAGCGCGAGCGGTAGTAGTAGCAGGCACCGTGAGCGAGAGCGCTCTCGAGAGGCAGATGATTACCCCAGCATGCTAGACGAGTTCGACAAGCGCATGGCGACCCTGCGAAACGTCGTCAATGCCAGTGAGGACAGAAGGAAGAAGATTACCCCTCGAACAGCAGGCGAGGAAGACGTAGTAGCACAAGAGCCAGTCGCCAAGGATCCGAGTCCTTCAGTCTGAAGTCTAATATGGAACAAGTTCACCATGGCCGATTTATATTTAATAACTCGTCGCAGCAGAGTTCATCGGATTTTGTAGAAATTCTCTGTTGTTACCAACTCACCAAAGAACACAGATCAGCGCGGTATGACGACGTCGAGCAGGAGTGCAGTGCTGAAGCTTATTCCTTTACAACTCTTGGTGGGACTCGCTCATGACATTGAATATATAGCACGGTACAGCGGGGTGGTCCAATGATCACAAATGTAGCGTTCCTACCATCGTGTTCTCATATGTTTGGCTGATCGTTGATGTCCTATGGTTGATGTGAGGACAAGGAACAATCTGGCCGGAGATCGGGAGTCAAGAATCATCCGTCCTTCATGTGGATTTTAATCATGGGAACGTGAGATCGGCCCGTATATTCCTTTTTTTTTTTTCTCTTTTGCATTATTTCTCTTACGCAAGGAACGGGCGTGCCATCCCACTACAGGACATGAGGGGTTTTATCTTATAATACAAGATTACGAAGAAACCTCATTTGGTCTCCGTATAGGGTGTGAGATAGATTGATTTGCAAGGCTAGTGATTCGAAAGAGGAACGAGCCTTGCTATATTGTTACGTACGCATGAAGAAAGAGAAACGCAATTGAGACTCACGCATGTGTGAATGGGCCTTGAGACATGAACTATCACTCTCGAACAGTTTGTCCACTCCAGGAAAAACTACTAGTCCAATTACACAAATACGCCTACATTACGATGGTGATTGATTGAACTTAGTAATGTTGAATAAACCAATCACAGAGCACAAACAAAGCAAAGCTAAGCTCATTCGTTAGGCGTTAGGAAGTAGGAGGTAGTAATTCAAAGTTTTACCGGACGCCTCGAAAATGCATCGAACTCCCCTTTTCTCCTAACAGAAAAATGACACGAGATAAAAGGATACACAACGAGACAAGTGCGACTTCGTATCGGCTGTACAGGTAGGTATTGTGCAGATGTGACACCTGGTGACATGGTGCGATGCGAAACGAGCGAATAATCGAGCCAACGGCTCTTATTTCGCACTTCGAGAGATTGGGGTGGCCCAACCAACCAACTAAACCATCAAACGGCCAGACCTTCCTCCCTTTTCCTCAGGCGAATTCGACATCAAGTCTGAACTCCTTATGCGACGAAACAACGGGGGAAAGGTCCGGGTTAAAAATCTAGATACGCCAAAACACCCGAGTTAAAAACTAGCTATACGGAGAACGAGTCTGATTGGAGGTTGCGAAGAGAACTCGAAGAGTAAGTAGGTTGGTTGATTGCGGGTATCATTGGGAGCCAGAAAACAAGTTGCTCCGTTGGCAATTCGAATTAGCATTACAAAGGATGCATTCGGTGCATCGCATCTACGTTGTCGTGCTTGTAAGCCATCGTCTCGTATCCGCGCTAATTCTCGAGTTCAGCAGCCGCGGAACAGGCTTGTTTTCGATTACTGAACGAATATTAAGAATCGCATCCAAGCTTCGCTTCTTATTACCACCGATCGGGTGGGTAACAAAGTAACCAACTAGAATAGCGACAAGGATGACGATAATGGCGACTAGTTTGAAATGTTAATAAAGAAACAGATACGCTGGATGGGAAACAACATACCGACAACACCAAAGCAAATCCACTTCTTCTTTCGGGTCGCTCGGGCGGTTTTAACGGCAGTGCCGATTTCGACGTTGCCCCTTTCCAAGTTATCGACGACTTCTTCACCCTTCTGCTCGATGTTCGTGACCGACACATCCTGTTGCATAACCAGTGTGTCCATGTCCTGGAACAACTGCGCTAACTCTATCATTTGCTGCTCGATCTTCTGCAGTTGGGCATGGCGATCTTGGACGGCGTTCAGCACGGCCTGTGCCTGGCCGCGACGGTTGCTCTGCATCAAAGCTTGCTGGAAGACTTGTCCACCAGTCTGATCAGTCACGGCGGCCCTGACTTCTTCTTCGGTGGCCTCAGGGCGTACGATCCTGTATTGGCGGGCCATCTGTTCCTCCGTCTTCTTACGGAAGCTGGACTCGACTTGCTGGTACGCCCGGATGGCATCCTTGAGTCGGCTATCTACACGGCGCACCTGTTGGCCAAATCTCTGATTGTTTTCAGGCTTGCTCTTCAACTGGCGAACTCGCTCTGTGAGTGACCTGTACTGGGCCATAGTCTCGGAACTAAGACGGTCGAGCTGCCTGTTGGTGCTGCTAGAAGCGGAGCTATCGGCGTCATCGAGGGAGCGCTGCTGAAGCATCTTCAGCTGTTCCAAATTTCGGTCGATGGTATCAATTCCACGGTTGATGTCGGATATCTCATCAAGGGCTGAATTTGGGTTTCGGTCAGAGAAGGGATCTGCGTTTTGAGCTAGGGGTGCCATTTCGACATTGTTTGCTGTGGCATTGGCGATTAGTCTCTCTACGGGCAAAAACACCTCGTCTTTCTTCTGTATGGTCCAACCTACATCCGTAATCATTGTAGCTGTCGGCTGATGGCCCCTGGTTGCGATAGTTCGGGCGGGAGGGTAACCCTCCCCCGAAGCCACCGCGACCAGCATCATTGCGGTCGTCAAAGGGATTTTGCTGTCCGCCGTATCTATAGAAGATTGTATGTTAGAGCAGGTTCGTGTAGTGACCAGAATGTGCGCCAGTAGTAGCTGAGGGTAAAAGAAGGATGTACCCGTACTGTGCCATTGTGTTAGCCTACTCGTATCTCACAGAGAAAGGATTGAAACTAGAATTGGGGAGTGAGGCGAGGACAGCAGACACCTCGAGAGGACATAAAACTAGACTTGAACGTCCGTCGGTCTGCAGCGAGTTGAAACGGGACAGGGAAAGATGAAACACTTACACTCATGATGATGGTTGGCTGTTTCTTGTCGGCAGCTTGGCTACCAACAGCAACGCGGTCGTACGGCTTGCAGTATATACAGGAGGTGTTGAATTATTGGCCAAGTAACAATAAAAAGAACAGGAATACAAGCAATAAAAATCAAGAACGGAGATGACAAGAGGCAACCAAAGCCAATGCCGAGCAAAGGTGACAGAGACCCAGGTCCAAGATATAGCAGTCCACGCGAAAGTTCTGGTTGGAAGGGGGTTAGAATAACAAGTCGGAAGGGTTGCTGCGCTGGTAGAAATGGAAGGGTGTCAGATGCGTGTGGGTGGATGGCTTTAGTGGACAGGAGAGCGCTTTGTTACAGCTGCCGCAGAGGAACTGTGCCAAACTTACCATTTTTGGCAGGGGGGAGCGTCCTAGTGTGTCTAGCCCCTGAGAATCCACAGCCAATTAATTATCCCATCTGTTGCTGCTAGTATGTTACTTACTTCCTACAGCTAGCGTGGGTATGCACCTAAGTTTGAGACCAAAACTCCACTCTACATACCTATAAAGCATTAGAGCACTGCCTAGGTACTAGAGAGGTACCTAACCCACATATGCCAAACCTCACCTGGGCGGTATCTAGCTACAATGGCAATCGTATCGCCTCTCTAATTTTAGATCTCGCAGAATCTTCACAACACTGTAGCACTGGATATCAGGCATCACTTTATCACCCTCTTAAATGTTGTTCAAGAATGAGAAGCAGGTAGACATTGACACCAGAATACTCAATCCCATGAGGCTGGGGCGGAGTAAGATTAGGCCCCCTATGAAAATAGATACCATACTAGGTAGTCTAGTCAGCTTTTGCAGCCTCTGTTCTGTCTATGTTCTGTCTGGCGTCTCCGACGCGGCCGTGAGGCGTTAGATACACGGGCTGTGCCATTCTTAGTACCGCCAGGCTCGGGTGTTTTTAAAGAAAGAAAGAAAAGTTCCTATAGCTTGTAAATAAGTAGTGTAATTCTGTAGGACAAAGCAATACTCTAGGTACGCATAATTACTTGGGTATGTAGATAAGTTGAGTTTGAATTTCGGACAGCTAAGAGCCTCGACAAAACACGATCAACAACCATACCCCATGTACGAAGTATGCTACGAAATAAGTACATATAAGCATACGAAGTCGTTCGCATTAGGTAAGACCTACCCACACCGCTGCTGAGGGCAAATTAACAAGGCTACCGTGCTACCGTGCTACCGTTATACGATCATGTCAAATACTACATATACATAGTGCATGCTCTCCCGTGACGCCGTTCGTGTGGGATCGCCACCGTCATCGACAGATCTCTACCGCTCCCCCATCTTGTCGTCGGCAGGCAGCCGTATTATAATGGCCTCTATTGGTGCTCTTATACCGTGAGTTTTCCTGACAACGCACAGGTAAACCCGCGTATATGGCTCGCGGTAAGCTAGCTCGTGCAGAAGCTCGTGTTAAGCACATTTCCTCATGATTACATGATCCCAGGCATCCATATAAAGTCTGCGGGGCTAAGTATCGGAGAAAGAGCATTAAACCCATGCCGGAGATCTTGTGTAGAAGGTGGCTAACTTGTACGGGCAAATGCGACCAGATCAATCTTTAGGCTATAAGATTTTTTGCCGTGTACTCTTTCTTTGCGACTGATTCTAATTGAGGACAAATCAATTTGCAGAACCCTTCGTGTAATTTATAGTGGATGTACGAAGTATTGTAAGAGAGAATACCACAGCCAGCATCTCGCAATTCGTGGAAGAAGCACCTCAAGACTAAGAAAGCAGCTAAAGCGAATAGTGTAGTTACAACGACAGTTACGGTGCAGATACACAGTAGCCTAGAAAAAGCCATGCACAACCTACGGACACCTAGATTCACAGTAGCTAGGATCATTTCAAACGAGTAATCCGAAGCTGGTTCTCAAGATGTACTCGAGCACGAGCTCTTCTATCAGTTGAGATGGCTTTCTAGACTCATAACACCACTCTCAGACAATGGCATACGCAGACGCATAACTCACGCTCGAATCCGAGACAACTTCCACCAGGCTGCTCCGTTGGTATTGCACGAATTTGAACTTATACTTGTCCGCATCAGTGGTCCCTTGCGCCAGCTCTTCCAGGGCGGCCATGGTAACTCCGATGGGATGCCGTCCACAGACTGTGTTCTTTGTCTTCTTGAGATTGTCGACAAAATCATCGTGATGACCGCCGGCTATGGCGTCCATGGCCAGTTGGTCAAGAAGCTTGATGCTCTCGTGGATCGGCGGATCCGTGGGCTTGCGTGTCCTGTACGTCAAAGATGTGAGATTATTCACGTCACCTCCAGGCGCATACGCAGTGTAGCTGAATCGGTCGCCCCAGTGGCAAAAGTCGGAGCTCACTACGAAAACATTGTCTGGATCTTGAAGGTATGGGGCCAGCAAGGCCCCGAACTGCTTCTCCTCGGGCCCCTTATTGTCGCCCACCAAGATGGGTACGAGGGTAGGGTATTCGTCTCTGGAGGAGAATGTCTGGGTGATACGCTTGTATATGTAAGGCAGATGCAGCTCGAGGGAGTGTTCCTCGACTTCATTGTAAGTTGGCATGTCCTGAAACTTGCCCGTGTCGCGGAGTTTCTGTACGACTGGTTCGTCGATGGTCAAGTCGCCGAAGGGAGTGGCATACTGGGCGAACTTGGTCAAGGCACATCCACGCAGGTAGTAGGTGTGGGAGGGACCGAGGAGGAATATCCGCTTCGCTTTGCTGAGATCAAGACACTTGTAGGCCCAGGCGGCGCATGGCCCCGAGTATGAGTACCCCGCGTGCCTGTAGAACACGAGTTAACGAACCACGAACCTGGGCGACTTAGCTGGGACAGATTGGGTACGAGCACACGTACGGGGCGATTATGACTTTGGCCCCGGATACGGGAAGACTGGTATCGTGGACGGCGGAGGCCGGTACGTCGCCGAGGAAGCTGTCTAGCTGTTTCGACAGCACCTCGGGATCTCCTTCGTACCAGGAATCGGCCTTGCCAGCCCCTCGTGTGCCGCTAAGTTTCATTGTGTCCGGATCACCCAGAACAGTAGCCGTGTTGTGCGATTAATCAAGATTGTTGACCTAGATTGCTATGAAATAATAAAAAATATTGAGCTCCCAGGCCCAAACGAAGAAAAGAAGGACGTGTCAATGCATCTGCGTGAGCTGGAAAGAGAGAGATCGTGATGATGCAACTGTCCCGCACTTGATAGTGCCTAGATTAGTGGGGGTTACACTAATCGATTGAAAACAACCGTCCCCGCACCCGCCTCTATACTACCTACCTAGGTATATTACTTATACACCCATTCGTAGCTCCTTGATTTTATTGAGGTAGGATTTATTGAGGTAGGATACCTACCTAGGTAGGTCTCTTATTTAAACTCCTAGACAACTTAATGGCATGTTGCGTATCGAATTGATGTAGAATACCTACACTTGACATTAAGTAGGAGAACAACCAATGACTCTCAAATCTTCATGCTTGGCGGGGCGTCGAGATACCTTCTCATAAACTCCCTACACCGGTTTCTCAACAACCATCTCGCGATGCATAGCCCCCAATCACTGCTGTACCAATCTACTGCCATGGCCTCGAATACGCCCTTGAATACGCCATCAAATATGCCAAACGATAACGGCTGTGCTACAGAAGTGCTCTTCTTCCGGTATGGCCCTGCAGAGAGGTATAAATGATGTCCGAAACCCTCTGTGGCAATTCCTACTGCCGTATACTTCTTCCACCGGTTTAACGCGTGATCTGACTCTTCGAATCTTCAAATCTTTTGGCTGTCATTTTCTGTACCTATATCACCCGAGGCGCAACACTACGGCCCCGGATCGTCATTGACATGGAAGCAATCGCTGCAGCTGGCGCGTTGCCTGGGCTTGCGTCGGCGACCATCCAACTCGGCACTGCTACCTTTCAATTCTACCAGCAACTGCACAGTTTATACAAGGCAATCAAACATGGCGAGAATGATCTCAATACAGCTGTCAGGCGGCTTGATCAACATGAAGACTTCATCAAGGGTAGCACAAATTCTCAAACACTCATCAACCAAGTCCGACTCTGTCTAATAGCGTGACAGAACTAAGATTTAACTTCGAGCGTACTTCTGATGCCAACGTCCCAGCTGGCACACGCGATCTGTTCGAACGCCATATCACAGATTCCGAAGCAGAAGTCAAAGAGTTCAGATGTTTATTAGATCGAATAGGCAAGCATCACTTCAAGAGAAAATCGTGGCACGCGGTGGAGACCGGAACCCGCCTTCGAATCCATGAGCATAGCATTCAGAAGTACTGCGATCTTCTAGACAAACAGATGCAACGATTCCTATTTCTTCAATCTTCCGTACAAAGGTACATGTGCCGATATTCTACTCGGCGGGCTAGCTGATTATATCATAGTATGCGCGTAGAGTCGACATTGTCAGAAGTTCTGGAGACCTTGGTAAAGCAAGGGACCAAAGCCGTCGCGTTCTACGACGAACAATCATCATTACGCAAAATTGATAGGGAGCTACGCTCACCGTTGGGTGCCGCTTCGAAGGAGACGCACGTCAGTCGAAACAATCAGCTGTACAAGTTGCTCGGAGGGTTAGTAACTGACCAGCCACAGCTATCATCCAAGGGAATTGCTAAATGTAGTCGCACAACTTCGTCCTTACCACAGGATGTCATTCCCAAAAACTGGGTTATAAAAAAAACCAAGAGCTACCCCACCTTGTGCGGTACGTTTACAGTAATGACATATCGGGAACCGATGATATCGATCCGCCAGGGTCACCAATTTGCCTACAAAGTATGGTTTGAGCCCTACAGCTGGATTTCGAGAACGCTGGTAGAATGGCGGTGTCTGATCGGCTCAGCTCACACGCCCCCCACAATGATGCTGTCTGTGATAACTAGCATTATTTGTGACGATCCTGATGTGCTCGATGCATTGGGTTTTGTGGCATCTAAAGTACCAAACTACCGGAAAGTCCGGGTTTTACTTGACACAGGTCGGCTTTTGAAAGACCATGTCCTAGTTGGTAATAACCCCGAGGACATCATTACTGCGTATGATTAAGCTTCAAATCAATTGCGCCATTATACTAACTAATAGACAGATACTTGGGCTTCCATCGGTTCGGCCAGAGAGATGAATACTCTAAGCCAGTCTATGACTCGAACAGTAATTACATTGAATCAAATTTAGACTACCTAGCCGAACACTATCTCGAATATTACAGTGTCATCGAACTGCTCCTTGCATATGGTTTCGAGCCCCATCTTTCTAATTGGCAACAGTCCGTTTTATCCTGTTCCTATTTTCCATTCAACTCACTAATGGCCAATCAGGATATACGCTCTAGCTGTGCAGAATCACCACCATATCCTAACAAACCATCGAAGGTGGCCTAACGCACTGAATCTCACATTTAAATCCGTTCCTTCCCTAATCCTCGAGGTCTGTGGCTATTGTATCCCACTTAACTGTGGGTTGACATGCGAGGAAATACTTTGGATCACGATACCGATGCTCCAACCTACTGGCGCGATTATGACAGGTAGATACGAATTCTACCATCCTCGCAGCTGCAGTGTTTCACACTTCGCGCACCTTATGGCCCTAGTAAATCCCGCCGAAAAAATTAAAGAAACCCTTAACCTAGGCCCTCTTGATCTCGCTGACGAAGAGTACATGTTTGATCGATGGCTATTGGGCCTTTTTGCTCCATTTCGCCCTGAAATTGCCTCCCTCGTCGAAGAGTACATAACATCTTACCAAACCATCACAGCCCGCAATTCCTTTAATGTAACTTACATTCGTGAGGAATTTAAACAACCGCCTCGCAGATCAAATGTTATACAACGACAGGATTTTCTGAAATTTGCCTCTTTCTACGGCAATGCTGCCATTATTCAGCAACTGGATATAGCTTCTCTCACGCGATTTGAGATCGAGGGTATGCAAATATATGCGGCTCAGAGCTCGAATCAAGAAATATTCGATGTCTTAATGAGTTATCGGCCAAGAATGCCTGCACAGCTACCGCATACCCGGCTTATGAGTGACAGGCTGGCTAATGATCCAGCATTTTTGGACTACTTTCTGGGATATCTCGAAGCCGACGGAAAAGTCCCATTATCTGTATTTTTAAGAGATATTATAACTCGCGAATTTCTCATCCTGCCGACTTCATACCCGTTGCCGGATTATATACGAAACCTTATCATATGTCAGATTCAAAGATACGAAAGATACCCGCTGGTGACAGGACAGGAGATGTATTTAATGATATACAAAATCACGGTTAATTTTTGGGCCAACGAACCTCCCGCAGAATACTTCCTTCAGGATCTCCATCTCTATACCGTGCTTCGTCTGCTCGCACAAATGCCGGCTTTCAAGTCATTGCTCGATACGCCAGGCTTAAGAAACTCATGTCTCCCGTTGGATTTCATAGAGAGTACTTACCCGGAGGGATATTCAGCCTTGATGTTCGCCCTTCATTGTGGACTGAAGCCGGTCGTTCGAATTCTAGTGGATGCTGGTGCTTCTATATTGAAACCTATGCCCTGTGGAAAGTCTGCACTTTCGGTTGCCCGCGAGAATATTCGAGCTCAACACCCTCGACCACGGGCCATGATCCGCCATCCGACCAGTAGGGCTATTATGCCTGACTGGCATGGGAGTGCGGCCGGTACTGGGCGCATCTCAGAAAGTACAGATAAGGATATGCTTGAGATACTGCTGGAGGCGCTACGTGATAGAGGCGAGGTAGAAACAGAGATGTCTGATGATGGACCGATTCCCAGCAGATGGAGTATGACCCTTCCCATTGATATTACGAGCGTACTCAGTACTAACATGTGTTGTAGGGATATTCAAGGGGAAGGCTTGCCATTTCGCCAGGTGGCTATTTCAACCTTACATCTTCAATGCCGATACTTTTCGCGACAATAGCATCTACGCTGTCCTAGTGAGTACATTGTGGTTTCTTTTGGTTCTCAAGGTGCTCAAACTCGAACTCAGCGACTACCTCTCCAAAGTTATTAACTTGTTGTCTCGACCGGTCGTCATAATAGCTTTGGTTGGATGGATTCTGTGGCACCTTCGATAAAGAGCTTTTTACTTTGCCCTCGGCATCTAGCAGGCCCATGCCGCCTTGCTCACCGTGGACGGAGATGTTACATGAAATATACTGGCCGTGATCAGGACTGTGAATTGGTTTTTTCCATTCGCATCAATTGTGTACTACTCTATCATCGTCTAGGATTTCAGTATTATTGTATTTTCTAGTTCTCTTATGATCTATTATAGCTTGTCATTGAATGTGTGAGAGAAATAGAACGGTTCATTTTGGCTGAAAACTAAATATAATGGCATCCGGATTTCATCTTTGACCACTTGGTTTCCTTGCTTCCAATGGAAAGGCTATACTCTGCTCAAATATTTGTAACACTGCGTAGAGTATTTCCAGAACGACGCGAGTGGGATCGAGCGTAAACAGCCCTTCCCATTTTATTTTATTTATACGCCAGAGTATGTGTCCTGGACGTAGTGCTGCCGAACTGAGCATAAGGTCGCAGCCTCTGCTTTCTTTTTCTGTAAGAGTATTTTAGATGACCAGTCATCTTCCCAAGTTATGCCACATTCTACAGCATTTGATACCTATTCTAAGATATCTATCTACCTTCCTAGCCACTTAATATAAAAGCAGACCACTATCACCGCTAAAAATGGGTTTCACAGTTCCCGGTGTGCTAGCATCGCGCGACTCTAATAAGTAGCGTAGCTGAACATTCAAAAGCACTGCGGCGCATAACCCCATGCAAGCCATACTGCGTATGTGAGTATGTACGTACATACATGTATGCACGTCTACCTAGGTAGGTAGGTACTTGGCGCCTAATCAAACGCGTTCTTTTTCTCCCGCACTGGCGTCACCGCCTGAAGGCTCTCGATGGCCCCCACGCTTTCACCTCCTCACCTCCTCATGAGTTTACCCGCGACGCACCTGTTGGTGCCAGGTCAGTATGTAGGTAGCTAGCTGCATGAGGGCCACGGCTCTACCGGTAGCCTACCATATCACTCGAATTGGCTTCCCACGCCGCATCACAAGACACTGCTGGGGCTGGCACTGGGGCTGACGCCACATGCCCGCAGCTCTGCATATCATCATGCGGCTTCGGTCGGATTCAGATACCGGTAGGTAGGTAGGCAGGTAGATATTATAGGGCGGAATTACCGTAATTGATCTATTGATTGATTGCTTGATGATGATTAACAAAAGGACCTTTTTTTTTTTTTTTTCTTGCGATAATTCCCAGACGATAACGGGCAAAATGTCTCACATGTTACTAAAAACGATAACACCCTTTTCTTTCTTTCCTCTTTTTCTCATTCTATACTACATCATTTTCCGGAACCTGCGCGACTCTTTTCCAAATTCTTTTTTTTAATTCCTCAAGTTTAACTATCGCGACTAAACAAAAGAAAGAAAAAAAGAAACCTCGTAGGCAAAAAGCACGGGAAGCTGCTTCGATGCACACCACCTAAATGAACGGGCCGTCGTCCACAGCGCTTGAGACAGTCGGCCGCGTAGTCGCCGCCCTCGGGGACTCGTACGCCGGCGCGCTGGACTGCTACGCTGGCTGGCGGCGGAGGCAGCGGGCGCACAACCATTACCAGGCGCCGACGCGCGGGACGAGCAATAGCGACGGCGGCGACGATAATAACGCCAAGAGCGGAGAAACAACGACAACGACGTCGACGTTTAGCGCGGCCGGCGCGTCGTTGCGTCTCTCGAAACTGAGGATCGAGGAGGCGTTTCGCAGCGGCGTCGATGTCCTCGGCGACGAGTTCGTATCTGGAGACGGTAAGATAGCGGCGCTTTTTCTCACTCATCGTTTATATACACACACGTCTTCTTTTTTCTTGGGATGATGCGAGATTAACTTTCCCGTACCTAGCGGCTTGTCGGGATGCTCTGCTAGAGAAACTTGCGCGTCTGCGCGATTGCGTCGCGGCCCTAGAACGAGCTATCGAGGCTGAGGATCACCAACCCCTGCCGCTCGCAGAGGTTGTTCGCGTGTCGGAGGCGGTACGCGTGGCTAGCCTTGCGGCGCTGCACAAGCAGTACCAGCGCCTTGTCGTCGGCCGTCTGGCGCCTCGGGGATCATCGTTGGCGTCGGCGCCGACGCTTCTGATGACGTCGGACAATGGTCACCATGCCGAAGAAGTCGGGCATGAAGCCGGGCCCGACGATGCAGCAGCGCAGACACACCAGCATCAAACGACTTTGGAGAAAATCTCCCCTAACAACGATAGTAATAGTAATAACAACAGTAATCACGAGCCGCCGTCCCCCCCTCCGACGCCGACGCGGGGATCGAAGGAGCTGCCGGATGGCGATTTCGAATCTATGTATTCCTGGTCTACGGCGGGCTTCGACGCCCGGCCTAAGAACAGCGTTTTCAGCGTCTTCTGCCCTGAGGCGATGAAGTACCAGGTCGATCTGGAAAAGGCATTGCCGATCAAAGGGGCGAGGTGTAGATGTGGCTATGTTTGGAACACCAGCTGCTGTGCGGAAGACAGGACGGCGATGGTGATCAAAGATGGATTCCAGATCACGCCGAGGTTTCTGGGTAAATCACATTGCGACAAGGGGTTGGGATGTGTTCTGTGTACGGTAAGTCTGTTCCTTCTAAGGATGTCGTGATGAGTAGGAAATGAGCCTCGTCGCGGATGTGAATCCTGCAGTTCGTACTCTGCTTGCAGAAGGGCGGAAATAGTTCATGAATAGTATCACGTGCTAACCGATTTCTCAGTCTAGTGGCAAGACGGAGACTTTTGGCAGCGTGGAGGGCTTGAAAACACATATCAACTCGGCTCATACCAAATGGCAGTTGTTGCACGATCGAGATTTAGCGGGTCATTGAAGGACCGATAATCAAACTGAGATACCTAATTATACTTCTTTCCATGCCTTGTGTAGTAGATACTATGCAAGTGGATGATCCAAAGGTCAACTCATACGATTTTTTTTCTCTCTCTCCTTTTTGCATCGATTTGAAGCGGTCAGAGACGTCTCAATTGCCTTATTATAGACTGAATCCTCATGACCAACGCTATGTCGATGTCCTGGTCCTCATCACACCACAACACGCGGCTGCACCGCTCTAAGCTGCTAGGTCGGACGTAAGCCTTGCTTACTTATGCATAGCTAGGAGGTTCTCTTGGATCACTGAGGTGACCTAATTAGGTAGGGTCATGGCCATTTTTAGTACCACGAAATGATGTTGTTACAGGGCTTGTAAGAAAGGGTAGTCTAGCCCATCACCGAAGGGTGCGCGAGTACCGCGTCTCCGCTCTTCGGTGGGTATAATCAATGTCGACGGCCCACTGCGATATAGAGAGTTAGATAACTGCCTGCCAAGGGAAAGACCACCCAAATTGTGTGAGGTAGGGGAGGGAGCAAGCACGAATTGGTGGAATATCTACACCATTTGGGCTGCGTATCACGAAAATTCATAACGGAAAGCCTATGAATGGTAGCTGTGGGAAATATAACGTACCTTGATCTGGTGTTCCTCTAGGTCTGGAAAGGCTTCCCGCAGAAGTTGTGCCACGTACACGAAGCGGCGTTCTATCAGCTTCACGTTCTGCGTCCACTCCCAACTATCCTCCTGCTTACCCTGAGTGACTGAATCGTATGGGACAAAGCCGAATCTATCACGTTTTACCACGCTATGAGCCGAGGGGTCGATGTTGTTTAGGCGGACTGCGAGGACGACCTCGGCGAGGTCTGCAGACGGCTTCGGGAAATCGACACTTGGCCCGTAGAAGTGACGCCACCCTTCATATTTACAGCTATCGTGAATAAGGATGGCTACTCGTCGAAGCTTTCCCGCGATCGGTCCATTACACAACCTCCTTAGCATCTCACAGTTCACATCTGTGCCATCGGTGAGATAGAGCAAGTCTTTTTCCCAATTGATGTGAACACCGGGAATGACCATGTCGCGTGGTTTCCCACCCGGATTTCTGAAGAATTCAGCTACGGTTGGTGTTGATTGCAGGATCTCCTTCGATATGCTAAGAGGTTGGACCGGATCCCTAGAAGCGACGAGGCCGCGAAGTTTGCCGTCGAATAAGTCTTTCACATGTTTGCTCGGCAGTCCCATGAAGTTCATGTGAACGAGATCAAACTTGTTGCGAAACACTTCGAGTGCTTCGCAGTTTATGGTGGTGGCCGCGAATCGAAGACTAGCTGGTACATTGCGATTGGTCTGTGCGGTGAGGTCAGCGTAAGCGACAGAAGTTCCATCAGGAGCTTGTCTGGATTTCGACGGCCCTGGATAGAGCACATGAATCCTTGGGACGTCGAAGTAGTGTTCCCAAATCTGCAGGCGGAGCTCGGTGGGAAGGTCTGGGAAACGGTGGAATGTGCTGACGGCTTCTTTTAGCTCTGCTACTGGTGTATCTTCGTAAGTGAGAAAGAATCGGTCCGTAAGCCACCGCATAGTCATTGCGGAGGATATAGCGCAATCGTATTTCAAGTTGATGCGAAATCAGGTTGCGTGCTTCCTCTAGATCTGACATTAGATGTTATAATAAAAGACGGCTTATCTTGAACAACAGCTTGAGTTATCTTGCCAACTGTTACTTACTGTAATCAAGCACATTAGTGTGCTAGATAGTGCTAGATAGACTTGCGAATTATGGTTACGACAGATTGCGCAACGTCGCAGCGGAATGATGACATTGCCCAACATAGCGAGGGCAGATAAATACCTGTGTAGGAATACATCTTATATCTCTCAGCTTAGACATTTGTCAAGTACTGGTAGTCAACCGATATGGGGCCAAATCAAGTTAAAATGAGATACAAATCGATCACGGCACTTATACCAGAATAGAAACCATCGTATAAGCCATACTCCAGATTTTGTTCTCGACATGGTCGAGCCGTTGCCGAATATGCACTCATTTGAATGACACCGGCAACTCAATCAGCTGATAAGCAGTAGATTCCAACTGTTGGCAGTTGTTGCAAGGCACAAAGATACTGTGTATACATAGTAGGTACTCCTCGCTAAGCTCTACTAGGCACGTATTACTGCGTACAAGTACGGTATACGGTGGATACATCAGGAAGACGGTAAAGCCAGGCCTGGAATAACCTTAAATGTTTTAGCGTAACGCAGATTAGAGGCATGGGAACTTCCAGCTTCGAGACCCTAGCCACTTATAAATCACATCATTTACTATCAAAATGGCGAGGCCTCAAGTTTAGGTTGTCGCAAACACTCGGGCGTTAAAAAGCAATGAACTTGGTACAAACATCCCGTCTTCTAAACCCATAATTCCCAACACAGATACTATACTAACTCTACACTGAATGCGTTTATGTATCCCCGTGAGTGTTACGTTAGCCAAATGCTGCTTAGTAGGTACGTATACACATGTAGAGATATTCCTGGCGTTTGTGCACTGTATAAGATCTTTCTCAAAACTAAACCACGGAGTTTCCCATCTATGGGGAACATATCGTATAGTATCAACTACTACACTAGACTACCGATACTAAATTGCCTACATGTTCTGCCTCCCCACAAGCCCATGTCCTTTCGGGTCGTAGTTAAATACACTAGGTATTCCCTTTATTCCTCCCGGCTGGAACTATCAGCTCGCTAAGACCTTACCAAGGTATCTATTTATATTTCTAGTATAGAAAAGTTCTAGAAGCGATGGTGAAGTGTTCAATTCTGGCCAGTCCTGTAATTTTGCTGCCGCTTTTATTTGTTTTGTCACCTGCTACAAGTTGGAATCACGATGTTTAGTTTTGATTCTGAGCTCCTTTTGACTTAAAGAGGAAATCATGATATAATTGGTCACAGTCTATCTATCCGAGGTATATGATGCCTACTACATGTTGTGCAACCGTTGGAGTAGCATTCATAAGATACCAACTTGAATAGGTGGGTAGCGTTAGGTGTTTCGTTCTACTGTGAGCTCTCGTAGACTTTGATGAGAAAATATTAGAGCAACCGAGGGAACAGGAAGCACACGGCCATTCCACTGTAGAAGAGACATCCATAGGTATGACTTCAGCATACTTCGAGGAAAGCTAAGGAAGCCTCGTACATACATACTCAGCCACCACGCAAGCAGTCGGCGTAAGCTTTGAGATGATAAGCATGCGCGAAAGTGCTAGGACCATGTAAGTATGTATACTCGACGAATCGCTGCACAATGCGACAAGAGGCGTGAACCACTGCAGATAATGTTTCGGAAGTTGCTGGTTCGTTGAGGATGACACGTCTAAAATCTCAATACTGCTAGCTATACTGTTGAAATGTAGACAGAGTACTAGAAGTGCTCTTTTCCCATTGCAATAACAAGAGCATTTCATTAATTTACAAGGGCTATTACTGTTTGTGGTCCGTTGCTGACTTATGGCCACGAAGGATTCATTTGCACACTCTTTGCCGGGATGGTCGGTTAGCTTGCGCGGCTAGCATAGCACTTGGCAACCCGCCGTTGCGCATTATCAGAATACAAGACCCAAGAGATGAAGGGAGACTTGATGGCCTATCCAGTGAGTTACGTGTACGTTCAATTCTTAACAGTCAGCTGATCTGGGACATGCCGTACTGAATGAAACAAGGTAGGGGCTCCGGCAATGCTTAATTAACTGCTTAGCATTATTAGCATCGCTTATTAAAGCTTAGGCAATTTTTCTAGTTATGTATAAATAGCATTGCAAATGATTAGTTTAGCTTTTAAACATATTGACAAGAAAAAGAGGGCAGGGAAGGAAAACAAAAATAAAAATAAAATAAAGAGACCTTCTGTAGGAGTGTGGCTAAAAGGAAATGGGCTCAACCGGGATTCGAACCCGGGGCCTCTCGCAATTCAGAATTAGACCCAAAGCGAGAATCATACCACTAGACCATTGAGCCGGAGTTAGCGAGGCGCTAGACTAGACCAGGCGGATCTGAAATTTTGGCGTCTAGGCCCTTTATAATATTCACCGAGTCAATTACTATCCGCGCCTAGAAAGAACTATATAATGACGATTATCTAGACTTGTAATCTAACTATCAAAAGTTGATTTCTGCGCGCGTGTGAAATCTAAGAAGTTAAAATACTATTTTCTTAGCCAGGTGCTCAAAATTTGCCCAACGGTTAAGAGAACGAGAGTGTCTATATCCACTCTGGGAGAATAGGGGCTCCCCTTCGAGTCGACAGCGTGATCGAGTGTCAGACAAACTCGTAGCAACACCAAGGGTTTGGACTCAGGGGAAAATCAACAGCATCATTGAAATTTCCAAGGGATCCTTTTCAGCTATTCAGCTTAGCTAGACAAGAAGGCTTATAGCCAGTATTAGAACTCAAACAATTGCAAAAATATTTTTTACATGTATTCAACACCCCCCAAAAAGCGACAGATGAATTTTAACTGGGAAATTTGCACTTCTATCTTACGATAGCTTCACAAGCGCAAATTTATTTATCGAGCATCGCGATAATATCACCTCTATAATGCGCAGGAGTCTGCTGACTCATCGCGGCGGTGCCCCCTGAACGTTATGTCCGCAGTGTCATCTAGGAGCCTCGTCGAAATATGCCGAAATATCGTAATCCGCGAAGGCCACTCTATTCCTATTGGTAGATTCTCGGCCTCTCAGCAGAATATTAACTCAACATCAGCACGATTCGTGTCGAGCCACCCACCATCCATCAAACCATCAACGTAGCACCAGTAAACGAGAATAGCCTCAAAGGAAAGCGCCGAATCCGGACGGCCCGGCTTAGGTCTCACTAGCAGCGGAAATCGACAGCCCGGCACGATGCACACCTTGTCGCCGACCTGGGCCTCCAGCGACCCAATACAAAAAGACCCACGGCTGGTACCAAACACCCGCCACGACTCCAGGCGCATATGCAGGGCACGATGGAACGCGTTGCCGTCGATCTCCGCGAAATCCGCGTCGGCTGGGCTAGCTTGTAGCCACCGCAACCACTCGTCGAAAAGGACTCGGTATTCGGGCCCTATTGGCTTACCGTCAATGCCGACCCCGTATGTTAATATCGAAACTAGACGGTCCAGCCACGCATCATTTTCTTCTTGTTTGTCGTCGCTGTCGTCCGTTGTGTGGGAGGAGAAGGATGAGGAGGTAGACCTCGGCTTCTTGAGCAATCTCGACGCCAGCGCTAGCACATCCCGCATCGCCTCCTGGTAGGCCGGGACTGACGTCTTGTCAAACACGGCGCAAATCGTGTCGACGGTGTCGAAGACGGAACACCGCACCTTAAGTTTCCCCGGCGCAACGAGCTCCGCGCTTGTGGCCATCGGGCCGCCGGCGTCCCAGTGCGCCTTGTCGACGATGGTAAAGGGATCCTCAAAACAGAGGTACCGCAGATCCGGGACCCAGCTCGGCACCCCATCTCGGTGAGTTAGATGGATGCCGGCAAGGGCTAGTGCGTCTAGGGACGGCCCGTGGCACAGCAGCGCGACCGCCGTGTCGTGGTACACGCGGTCGACGGCGGCGTCGTACTCAGGCTGGTCGCCAACCGGCACGGTGTACTCCGGCGCCGGCAGCGTCAATCTCTTGTCGGCGAGTCCCAGGAAGCCGAACACAGCGTCTCTCTGGTCGGTGCTGATGCAGCAGTAGGCCTGCTGCAGCAGCGTCTCAAAACGCACCGAGCCGCGCTCCAGGAACTCGTCGCGGATAGCGAGGAGCCGCGTGGCGCACCACTGGTAACACTCAGAGTTAGTAATGTCCTATCCGAGAAATGTTTCGGGAGTCACAGATGTTCATCAGGACCTTCTTAAAGAAAGAAAGAAAATACCCAAGAAGCGTAGGTGAGCTGCCCCTGAGACGACCGTAGCGTTGTGATTGATAATTCCGGGAATTACTTACTAGGCCCAGAACGGCGGGCTCGGCATCAAACGGATCCCAGTGCTCTACAAGCTTCCAGGTGGCCAGGACGCAGCGTTGTAGTGCGCCAACTTCCGTGCTGTCGCTGCCGCATACCACCTGCACGCTGCGGTTCAGCGCCGCCTCCTGAATCACCCATACCCGATGGAACCACGGGCGGGCCAGAATCGCGTTCAGCACACCATCGAGACCTGCCATCGTGTCGCCGACCTCGATGTCGGTGATAGCGTCCCATCCAGCGGGCCACGAGAGATGCTGCTTGGAATTGACGAAGTGGAATGCCTCGTGGGTTTCTGGCGTACTGGACCCGAGCCACACCATAACGCGCCGGGCGCTCGAGAAAACACGGCCCATCAGGGCGACCTGCGCGGCCCGTTCCACCGCATTGCCTTGGTCGATGCATAACGCGTCAATCCACAAGGCGCTTTTGGGCTCGTGGCGGGTCTGAAGCTCTTCGAAGAGCTCGTGCAGGGTCCGACTCAGGGGCAGGGAGGATAAGGGGCTATTAGAGATTACGATGCTGCTGACGGGAGTCGCAGGGTGGTCCCACGTGTATGAGATGGCAGTGAATTCGGGGATACTCTCGCCGTCTAGGCAGATCGTGCTGAAGCTGCACACAAGTTGTCCGCTTGCGGGGTCTAGGTCGACGACATCTAGCAACCGGATGAACGCTCCCGCTGGTAAAGGTTCATATACATAGCCCATTGCTAATAGTTTGTGGCAGCATCAAATTTTGCAGAGCGGTACTGCAAAAGATGAAGTGCATCCCACATTAAGACTGCTTACGGAGAGTAGACCCTTCACATCCGTAAGCATTTAGGATGCGCACTACTTGGCATGGGGGATGATGCCATTCGTAGATCCCAAAGCCTCTAGTCCTGGAGGCTTGCATGCTAACAAGACATGATCAGCATGCAAAACGGACGAGAAGAAAGTATGAATGGTCCGTACATTACCTCCCATGAAGAAGAATACTATACTAGCATTTGATAGGGAAAGTTCTTTTCTGGTAGTAACAAGTTCCAAGGCTAATGATTACCACAGTCTTCGGAAGGGGAAGCAAACATACCGAGATAGTTAAATGCCAAGCTTTTCCATACTCCAAATTCAGCCTCTCCCTCTCCCTCGTAACCTCTGACCTCATACCTCATCAATTGCCATCATATCTCGTGAGGTTTTCGAACCCCTCTCAGAAATTCCTACCTTGAAGTTATGTATTGCCCAGAGTCGCTCGTATGGTTACATCGCGCACCTTAGTGATTAGCAGCAGTACGCCCTCTTCTACATTTACAATTGCACAGGTGCATATATTTCAACGTCGTTCAGTTATACGTACTATATTCTCTGAATATCCCTTTCGATAGGTAATCATCAACCATCGCTTCTTGAATTGCGATAATCAACCTTCATGTCTGAAGTTCCGATTAGTAAGACTAGTATCAAATCAAACGTTGTCCAACCTACCTATCGGTCATTACTATAAACGGATAAGGCCGCGGTTACCAGAGAAATGTTGTCGCTGTGACTCAGGATCACCTTATTACGCCAAGAGACTTTCCGACAATGACAATTGGTTAAAAGCCTGTAGAGACTATATGTTATGGCTGAGGGAGATTTGCCGGTGAAATAAGAGAATCGATAGCATGTGCATGAGCTTTCTTGGAACGGCCAACTGAGAATCTGTAGCCCGTCGGGCATTCAATATCTGCTTGCTCATAATACTTCGATATAACAGGAGTGTCTTTCAGTTTCAACTTCACCCCTCACGTTCGAAGCGAGGCGACCACGGATGGCTGGCTAGAGACCCTCGTATACCTAGCATTGTGTCTCAAGGGCTTCGTTCAGACGGAAATCTAGTGGTCTAGAGTAGGCGAGATCAAACGGGTGGCTGCATACCTAGGTAGTTAGCGTACAAGCAACATCCTAATAGTTCACACCCGTTATAAGGCGGAAAACCCGGGAAAAGATGGCCGAGGGGGCTCTTGTTCATCTGTACAACAGTTTGGAATCTCTTGTTAACGTGGCCTCATCCTGTCACAAACAAACAAAGAAGCATACTCTGTATAAGCTTAGAGATGACCACAAGGCAAGCTACGAACCTTGCGCAACCAAAAGATTCAGGCCCCTCATGTGTGATTGACTGCTACCTGACACATCGTTCCAATTACAGTCGAGGGGCCGGGGTGAAGTGGGTTGACGAAGCACTGATAACAGCTGTATAGGTAGTACAAGTGCTATCGACTGATTCCCCCTTGCTTGTCACTTTGCAAATCCCTTTGCTAGTCCCATTCTTGATTCGGTTGTATGTGCTTGTCCCAAGTTACCTCTACTGCAAGCAGAAATCCACCATCACACTCATATAACCTAAGACTTCACCTTTTATATCGACTTGATTACACTATCCGTTTTTACAACGTTTTACTTTATTACCTGCTCTGCCAACTCAAGTTTCTACCTGTAAACAACATTAATACACAATGCCATCTCAGAAAGACCTCATCCAAGAGATCTTGGTCAAGGCCGGAGAAAAGAAGTATCACTATGACCAATTTCACCAGAACTGGGAGGACCGGAGCTTTTCTCAGGTAGGCGAAGTTGTCGATGAACTAGAGGAGACAATCGCGTTTGCGAGAACCGGGCTGGAATATCCTACCGATGCAGACGAGTTCGATAGTATTACGAGGTTGATCGAGAAACTAGAGGACTACTGCTCTGAGGCCAAGAGAATACTCAACCGCAAGGAGTACGAAGAAAAGGATAGAGCGGCCAAATACAAGAAAGTTCGGGGACAATCCAAAGCTTCGCAGAATCTCGACGCCGTTGTGGAGGGCGACGAAGAAGATCAATAAGTACTATTTGCCCGTGTCTGTTTCAGCTCTATGTTCTTCTTGTGCATTTCGTGTCGCGGCATGGCATAGCTACTCCTGCACATTGAGTTCGTAGTCATTCCTTTTGACCTCACCATCGTGTCCATTCCTACCTCTTGGCTCATACGTACAGGGTATGCTAACAACGTATTGCTAGGTGTGGTTACCTGACATCGGGCTGGAGGTGACGTGATTGAATGAGATGGAAACCCACTATGTTAGAGTAACCTAGTCGGTCATATTTGATGATGCTGCGCTACACTATCTCTATGTCGATTTAACCATCTATTTCTTGGTCGCAAGGCCAGCTTGATGCCCCTCCCATGTGCAATCCGCAAGAATGTTCTCATCATATAGTCTCGCTGCACAGTAGTCAATTCTGCGACGCAACTCGCCACATAGAGACCTCGTAACAGATGATAGGACCCTAATGCCTTACCATCCTTTCCCACTGTTGGTAAGCCTGACTGATCTACATCGGCCATCATGTACGGAACACAGGCACAGATATCGTCAACTGCATTGCGAAGTTGCTTCTTGAGATCCCAACTTGACTGCCGGCCTTGGTTGAATGTTTGCTGTAATACTGGAAGGGAAGAAGCATAGACGAGCATTTGTAGCGCATATATAACCGTGCACCAAAAGCTGATCCACATTGCCCCATGTTGTATGTTCTTGAACAGATGATACTCCTCCGGGAAACCCCCTCGTTGAGATCCATGGTTTTCAGTGGGCATTTTACAGGATTGGTATGACCAGCTAGATGGTGAGGTAGCCCGCCAATGGAGTAGACATAGATATGCTGAATATAGACAATCGAGGGAGTTGATAATCTCACTCTTAAACGCATATCTACCCTGAACTAAAATCATTGCCCGAGCTTCAACGCAGCATTGTGACGTTCTGCGCATAAGTCTCCAGAGCTCAGCTTGATGGGCGGGAAAATCCACTGCTTCAGCGTCGTATTTAACGTCGATCGGCGAAGGAGCGAGCCCCCCAACTGAGTTTACATGGACTCTGCTGTGAATAATTTGGAGCAAGGCCATGCCGTTACCAGTGCTGAGTCGACCATTCCCGCGCAGCCGTAACAGCTCTACGAGGCCTTTGTCGTGAGGGTCACCTGATACATTTGTGATGCCACTGATTGCCTGCGAAAGATGATTATAGAGAGAGCTTTAACGACCCACGAGCACAACTTACCTCGTACATCTGCAGGACGACAATAGCTGCCAATGCACCGTCCGAGCTGGCTTTCAATGGATCCTTTAACGCGCTCGAAATAGACCGCAAAGTTTCTCCATAATGCTTCTCGGCGGTTCGTTCAAGATATGTGAGACCAGTTATATTGGCAAGGCTTGCAAAACCAGCGGCTAGTACCGCGGACTCGAGGTACTGTACGCTTGAACTATTGCCTAATAGATCTGGTAGGAAACCTAAATATCCAGGGCTGTCTTTCGTCGGAGGAAATGAATAGTTATGCAAGAAGTGAGAAATAGCTCTCGTGTCCCACATCTCAGAAGGTTGGGTGAGAAGCCGCGGTGTAAAGGATGCAGATGCTATCCCTCCTGCGTCATCTAGCTCTGCGACAGTAGTAGGTTCTCGCGCTCGCGATAGACGCGAAGTCTTGGCTTTTGAGGCAAGTCCCGCGTTCATGGAACAGAATATCACTTGCTTGGCGTCGCGATAACCCGGGCATACGCGACGGGCCTTTGTGCAGCGTTCACATTGCGGCTTCTTCCCATCGCACTACCGTGAAGACGTTGGTTAGCGTGTTTTGATAACGACGGATCTGAAATCTGAACTGCCTATCATTTAGTACCTTCACTTTCATCCGCCTACATGCGTGACACCCTGAGCTATACGGGGCCCGCATTGACATTGGGTGCCCGAGACTGTCTTCGTCCCGTGATGGAGAAGGATAGTAGTTGTTATCTGAAAGGGCAAGCCACGCGAATCGCAAACGATAACCTAAAGCAATGGAAAGAAATGGAGAACGGATTCATAGCTAGAATTACTCGATCACAAACTTCCGCGACCCATGCGCCAAGGTCCCATACTAGTCTAAATCGGGCCATCTTGTTACCGCTCGACTATTTTTGCGCGGTTTGGTAATTTGATCCGAATCGCACGAGTTACTCGATTAGGCATTCAGTGGTGACGGAACGAGCGAGTGGTGAGCCACATAGGAGAGGATGTTCGAAGCCATGACTTCACTCGTTGCTCTGTACCTAGACTAGACAAAGCTTATGATAATTTTCTGCATGCATAACGCTGCGACGAGGGGAGAAGGGGTCCTTAAGTAGTGAAAGGGTCAAAGCCCGATGCCATGAAGAGCACCTATAAAATGACTGGAACCGTCAATCCGGCGAAGATTTCTGTCGCTATGAAGTATAAGTATATATAAACTGCATACTTCATTTTCAATGGCTCTCCTATCCTTTCTATGCGCCTCCTTCTTACTCCTCTCCTTCGGGGTTGCATGCCCGTCTCATGAAGGAGCAGACGTGTCCTTCAACCATACTATGGTAGCAGTCGATAACAATAACTTTCGTTCCGTTCAACAATATGCCCCACTTTCTGAGGGCGAAATAGCCATTACGAACGTGCGAGTCTTTGATGGACATCAACTCCTTCCGGCAACTACGGTGGTCATCGAGGGCGACACGATCAGGAACATGGGGGACTACAGCGATGCCAGTACAATCATCGATGGAAACGGCGGCGTTCTTCTACCAGGTCTCATAGACGCACATGCGCATCCAATGAACATTACTGACCTTCAAAATTTGAGTCGTTACGGTGTTACCACCACAATGGTCATGGCTTGCTTCCAGCCGCAACTCTGCCAGTCGTTAAAGAACCACGCCGGCTTAGTTGATGCCATGACAGGGTCGTTGCCGGCCGCCGCGCCAGGAAGCGTACACGGGAACCTCATTGTTTCCATAGAAGGTAATGGGGATCGCTTGGTCGCGAATGCTAGCGTAGCATCCCAGTGGGTTGATAATGAGGTTGCCTGGGGGCCTGAGTTTGTCAAGCTCATTGCCTCGTCTCCAGGCTTGGACCAGCAGACGCTGAACATCCTAACACAGAGGTCTCATGAACTTGGGAAGCCTGTGGCTTGCCACGCATCTGCTCTCGATGCATACATTCAAGCGATAAATGCTGGAGTTGATAACATTCAACACGCGCCGCTTGACGCACCGATTTCTCCTTGCCAAGCAAAACAAATTGCTTCTGGAGGGCATGTCGCTACCCCAACGCTCACTATCTTGCGCGCCATCAGTGATGGATCACCAGCCACCCGGAACTACACCGCCGCAGAGGAGACAGTGAGGCGCCTCAAGGCGGCCGGTGTGCCAATCATCGCTGGCACGGATGCAAACTCAGCCCAAGGGCTTGTCGCTACAGTACCGTTCGGAATAAGCATTCACGAAGAGCTCCGATTATTGGTCAACGCAGGGCTGTCTCCAGAAGAGGCCTTACGGGCGGCCACGTCTGTCGCGGCGGAGCACTGGGGCTTAAGCGACAGAGGCGTGATTGCGCCTGGAAAACGCGCGGATCTCGTGTTGCTGTCGGGGAACCCGCTTGAAGACATCAACGCCACTAAGACTATCCAAAAGGTCTGGTTTGCTGGCGTGCAGTTTGCCGGAGCTATAGGAACATTCTGAACTCATAATGTGTTTTGCTGCACGGCAGCCCTATATACTTACTGACATCGCTGACAAAGACGGACGACAGAAAATATGTTATTTAATCTATGGGAATGGATGTCTTCGTTCTCCTTACTATATCCTGTGCCGTGCCGTGGTATATGTTTAGTGTAAGAGTGTTAGTTTGGAGTGTTCTTCAGTTACTTAAGTAATTACCTAGGTAAGTAATCACACAGGTGTAACTCGTTGTAGTACAGTCGCGTCGCGGCTTCGTCAGCGTGCTAACTCCACTAGAACTCCACTAACGCATAAGGTTGTATTAAGGGATGGCCATAGCTCTTAAATTTAATACAGTACACTTACCAGTACAGCTAAACTACCTCTAGTACAACTACCAGTACATTGCCATCATGCAAACTCAGAAGCTACACACCACCCAAACGCAAATAACTTCATAAAAGAGAACACATCACAGCTCCAATTATGTCCTTAACATAAATCCTTCCTAAGACACTGATCAGAGAGCCTGCGGGTGTATACTGCGTGTAATGTAGACATCTATCGCATCGAACCCAAAAACTTCACAAGCAGTGTGATTCCTTTCTGTACCCAAGTCTCGAACGAAGACCCGTCGTCTGTTGCTTGTTGATCAGTCATCAGATACTCGCCAGCTTCAGGTTGGTATGGATACCCGGATGTCTGCTTCACTTACCGCCTTCGGTTGGCCTACACGCTTTCTTGCGGCCGGCCTTCTCCAGATCCTGCTTGAGCGCAGCGAGTTCTTTCTCCAACGCTGCCTTCTCTGCCGCCCTCTCCCTCTCGGAAGTGCTTAGCTGAGTTCTGTATTGCTTTTGGCGCTCGTTGACCTTCATGAACTGCTGCTTTAGTCGCTCCTCCGTCCGCGCCATCTCTTCTTTCTTTTCCACTTGGAGCCGAGCCACTGTCGTCTCGAGTTTTGTCCTCGCCGCCTTGGCTTCGTCGATCTCTGCGCTCAGCGTGTCCTTCATCTGCGAAAGTTGCTTGGCTGCCTCCTGATCGTTCAGCCGAAGTACGTCCTCATGTTGAGTCTGCAGTTCTCGCAGATCCTTCTCGTACTTGTGCCTGGCCTGGATGAGATCCCGACTAAGCTGCTGTCCGGCTCCGGTCTCGTCCAGTCGCAGGCCCTTCTCTACCATTTCTACTTGGATGCTAGTCTTAAACTTCCTCCTCCTATTGATCATGTGATCTAGCACTTCACGGGCGGCTTCCGGACCCCCTACGTGGCGCATGTATGTGGCGCCATTGTTGAGCATATCAGACCAATACTTGCCGCAAAGTTCATTTTCGGCCGCTTCTTGCTTCTTATCCGGAGGGTCAGACCAAAAGGTCGTGGCCAGAGTCAAGACTTGGAAGCAATCTCGCCCACACAGCTTCTGGAACATCTGGAGGTTGCGTAACGAACCTCCAGTCATTCTTGTATCGCTCACTCGATGTAACAGAAGAATGCCACTGAGAAGCTGGTTTCTCTCCTTGTAGCTGGAAGCCATCCAGTTGGCGATGTCTTTCAGAATGTCTGAATCGGACTTGTTGGTGTCGTCAAATCCAGGACTGTCAACGAGATGGACCCGGATGTCGCTCGAGTACATAAAAGTGAAACTTTCGACTTCTTTGGTACCTATGCGAAACCTATTAGCTACCAGAGCTGCATTCAAGCGCGGTGACTTACATGATTCTAAGCTGTCCCCAATCTCAGCTTGCTGGCCTGAACACTGGGAGACGAAGGTACTTTTGCCTGCTCCAGTTACTCCCAAGACGGCAAGGAACACATCCTCGATGCTTCCATCACTATCGTAGAGGGAATTTGGATTAGGCTGAAGAGCCTTGTTCGCCGAAATTTTCTGAGAATAATCCATTCCAAGACGAAGTGCAACGAAAATCGAATCAACAAAGTTTCCAAGCATGGCAGAGTTTATTCATTGTATTTTTATTTCAGCCTCAGGATTCTGATAACATGTATTCACAGACTTGGAGACATTTAAAGCCACCCAGTAGCTGTCCCCCACCGTCGTGTCTGGGGTTTGAATCCGCCTACCTGCGCCAGCCCCAACCTCCGGCTGGCATCCCAATCGCGATTACAAAGCCCAGCCGTAAACACGGGCTAAATGATCACGACGCGTGTGTGCCTTATAATGATTCGTTAGTATGTTCAAGGATAAATCACTCGAGGGAGGCCATGCGGCCTCACTGCGGCTAGAGTCTAGATGGTCTAGCTCAGTGTTCATTGGCTAGAAGAAAGTTGTATACTGGTGAACTTGGTCGTCATAAGTAGTATCCTCACTAGAGACACACTAATGGCGTGAGGGCTGAAATATGGCCACTAGTCTGCATGAGTATAGCCCTCCCGCTCAAAGCGCCCACGGTTGGGAGAAAAGGAAGACGTGCCATTGATCTCTCTAAGATGATGTTTATAGATACTGGTTCTGTCATTCAAGGTTGCTGAAAGATTTTGGCGATCGCAATCGGTCTTGACACGGCGTATAGTGAACTACTATGTTCTCTCTGAATGGCCATCCGTCGTCTCCGGACGAGCAGCAGCTAGACGATGAAGTAGCGGCCTTCCTACAAGGCTCGGAGCCTGCGAAGTCGTCCACGAAGCCGGAATTGGTAATCATGAATATGACTGAAACGCCAATGGGTTCTGAACTAAGCAATCAGCATGATCCCCCTTTCCACATGCCACTCGACAGGTCATCATTGTCTACCCAGGTCAATGATACCCCTATTCCTACAGCATGCTCACCACAATCAAGTACGGCTGACGAGGCCTACACGATAATAACTACTGTCTCCTCGATATCAGAGACAAACTCTCCAAGTGATTCCTTACCATTACGCCCCCAGCAGTCTCAAATAGGGGCCTCGTCAAGTCTTTATGAGCCAAGTTCATTATTTACGCAAGTTAGACCCGATTTTCAAGTCCCATTCAATGAGAAGACCGCGGAGTCTACTTTGCCAGAAGAATCAGACTCACCCATACCGATCGGTATATTATCTGAAAACGTTCCTCCCGCAGAAGGACCCGATTCGGATCAGGATGATCTATCAACGATTCCAGCGATTCATATCGCAAATAATGATCAAAAGCCTGATGAAGTGCTGGTGGTTGTTATGGGTCCCCACGGCTCTGGCAAATCTGCTTTCATTTCTTCTGTCACCAGGACACATAACAGAACGAACGGGGCAACTCGGAGCAGCAACGGCTTAGACAGTCACTTCGTGGCGCATCTTGGTAACAATTACCATCTTCTTGAGACCCTAGGCTTCGACAACGAGCTTGAGATAGAGGTGGTTATACGGCGAACTCTACTTTGGTTAGAGAACTATTACGGCTCCGGTAAAAACCCCGCGAACACTACTTTTCTCTATCTTCACCCTATCAGAGAACCTCGGTTCCGCGGCTCTACCCGTCGAAGTCTTGATACTTTCAAAAGTCTCATAGACCCTGGAACTTGGCCACAAGTAGTGTTAGGCACTACCGGATGGACCGCGGCTGAGCGACAGACGCCGGGGTTGGCGGAGAAGCGGGAGGCGGAGCTGTTATCCTCACCCAAGTTCTGGAAGGATATGTATAGCCGCGGAGCGGGAATCATGAGAATTCCAGAGCAAGACGTATTTGCAAGGGACATCCTCGGACGCCTTCGTGAGAGGATCTCCAGCCAGAGCCTCCAGCGGCGAGACTCGGTAGCCTCCGCAGCTCCAGATGATCGCACCCCCATATTACAGAGGAAGGCTGACTACCTTGAATATGAACGCCGGCTCTTGGAGATGGTCAGTCAGATCCGCAGTGGAGATCATCGGGTGAGGATAGCGCCTCCCTCGTCAGCTTTCCAACTCATCTGCAACGAATGCAGAGGCAATTGTGGCGTCGGGGACGTATACCGTGAGGAATTCCCTGTCTTGATTACGAACAGTTTTTGAGTTTTACCATACTGATCGTTAGGTATACGCAGAATGTCAAGAATGCTACCAAGACACATCCCAGGAGTCATTCATGCTATGTTCTGACTGCTATTACGCCGGCAAGTCTTGCGACAAGCCGGAACACCGGAAATCCATGCAGAAGAAGAAAGTCAAGGACGTCTCCTGCAAATCTCACGCCAAAACGAATTTGCAAGGCTGGGACTCGATTCCCTGCTCATGCTGCGACGACTATTGCGATATAGTCTTCTTACGTAAGTGTTGATGAATATTACCCCTATTAGTAATCACCTGTTACTGTAGAGTAAGCAAAGGTGACTTCGCAGGTAGTCGTCGGACTGACATGTGGCCAGATTGCTGCGACTGTCTTCATGACAGCTTTAACATGTGCCTGGCCTGCATGAAGGATGGATCTACATGCGAGTCGGAGAAGCACTCTCTGCATATCGTCTGTTGGTGGAAAGGGAAAGGCGGCCTCGCATCAGAGACCGTGCAGCCTCCTCTGAGTGATTATCTCAGGACTAAGGGAGATGATTTGATCGAGTACGTTGGGGGCCATGAATGCACGACGAGATACAATGGGGATGGTCGTCGACGCGACCCGTCTCAAAAGAGCCCAGTGAGGGGTAATGCAGCAAGTGCCGACTCAACGGCCATGGGGCCGAGACTTCGTGCTTTCGGTAAGGCTACTGCGGATCTCCTTAAGGCGGTATGGGACAGCGACTAGCTAGCCTTAGTCTCTAGTAAGTACTTATGATTGAAGTCAACTTTGTGGACTGATCTATATTCTATGAGATTCTTTGGGATATGATCGCAACCGTTTACTATATTGAAATACTGTGATAGTGTCAACAGACGCTAGCGCTGTAGTCTTTGTTTTCATCATGCTACATTCCCAAATAGTGCCTAAGCTAGTACATAGACACATAGGCAATTGGATCGAGAGATTTTGGGGTCGGAAATTGGGCAACACAACCTGTACAAACCATTTTGGACAACATTACCAACTCACTTTCATCCGACAAAGGGCGCTTGGTAAGCAAATACAACCATATACACTTCTTCCGCCTCCGCCTTCGTTACATCGACGCGTTCTACAAGTGTAGAAAGGGCGTCAATACTAAACCGTCGAGGGCGTGTCTCTAAACATGCCCTGCTGCAGGCTGAGCGCCAGAAGACGCAATGAAGGTTAGATTGGGAGTTAACCATCCATCAGGGCGGCCAATCATGGGAAGTGATGACACGCGACCCCCAACCGATGAAGGTCGGGGACGCCTCATTTCCCCCGCACCGCCGCTTGCTAACCTGATCGCGATCGTCCCCGGCGTAGTATTTACAGCATGAGGTTCGGCGCCGATCCATCCTCTCGGTTCTGCCTAGGGAAAATGGGAGGCGCATCTACTTTCACACCATCAGCCAGCTAGCTGGCTGCCTCGTTGTCGCCTGGTCGGGTGCGAGGTCGTTTCTGAGACTCTGGAGCGTCATGCACACGGGCTCCCCCCTTCCCCCCTCGCGCTCTATAAACGCCGAGCCGCATGTTCCAAACCGCTAGCATGGTGTTCCCTATGGGTGAACCCCCCGGATTGAGGAAACACTAGTTTCTTCGTGCCAGAGTTACCTGGTCTGTCTGTCTGGCTCTCGATCACGTCTTGACTTCTAGCCGATGAACATTCTCCATCTCTACCACCCAACATGAACAGTCGCGATAGCCCCCATTTGTCCGGAGATGACTTGCTGGACGGCTCTATAGAAGCCCTGGCCCGCAGTCTCGGCCTCATAACGGACCTTCCGTCATGGTTTCTGAAGAACTGCGCCAAGACATCCGAAGAACTCGCAGTAAGCGACCCAGCATTACACGTTGAGAAAGCGAAAACTATATGCTCCGATCAGAGGAGCTCTATTTTTCAAGACGGCGATGGCAAATACGAGATCGATGTGGATTTCTACGCATTTGCCCGAGATGAAGTCGCGGCCTCGGCGTCTCACAAGGCGCTGTTCTTCAGGACTCCGGCGAGACAGGACAATCCCGAGGGGAGTCGAGGGTTTCTCGCCGGCCTCGTGCATTCGCTAGCCAGGGATCTTGAAGCCGACCTCGTTACGCTAGATATGGCTGACATGGCGAATCTTGCTGAACACTATGCTCGGCGAGAAAAGAAGCAGGATTGGGCCCAGAAAGATGGGATTTGGCCGGAGGTCTTGCTGGAGCAGTATGATGCTGATTTCTACGACGAGTTCGAGTTCGACGTCGATCCGCTTGACTCCATACCAATCCCCTTCAAGGAGATCATCACCGCTGCCTTTTATAAGTCATCCACGAGACACACGTCCTCGCCGCATCGCGTTATCCTTCACATCCCAAACACGCTTTCCTTCACCAAGGGGTTGCTGGGGCGGAACATCCTGCGTTACATAGCAAGATCAGTTCGGCGCCAGATCCATGATTCGGCTGTTACGATTATTCTGAGTGGTCAGGAGAGCCCCCCAACACTTTCAGAGCCACATGGATCTGATGAGCCAAGTCCCGAAGAGGTCGTCGGGCTAACGGAGCTTGGTGACATCTCCGACGTCATCTACGTAGTCCCAAATGAGTCGGAGGCTTTGAAAAGCCTGATGGAGGCAGACTCGCGTAGTCAGCAGCTTCGCTACTACGTGGATCAACTACAAAAGATGACAAGACGGCTCCGAACGGTTCAAAGGGAATATGGAGAGGAACAAGAAGAAAGTTCAATGTTGTTGCCGTATTCCAGGTTAGGAACTGTTCTGTCCAGCGAGCTCGGAGATTCCATGACGGGCGAGCCAAGCTTCTACCTCGCGCAATGTCTAGCCGAAGTCGAAAATTTGTCAGATCACAGGGCGATCCGCAACGCTGCCAGGGAAGCAAGGCAGATAGAGGATGTCGTAGGGTTTCAATACTTGGAAGACTCGGACAACATGGAAGAAGAGGAGCAAGAAATGCGACAAGACTCCGAACACCACGCAGCAAAGAACATAGCAATGAAAAAAGCGAATAACTGGGACAAGTGGGAAAAGCAAGTGGCGGATCTCATAGTTGATGTTGGTGAGTCCTGACTACTTCATTTATTATCCATTCGCTGTTGTGTTAAAGATATCGGAGCTAATGTTATGCGTACGCCTAGCCAACTTAAAAGATTCCTGGAAGGACATTGACATCGATGCCGAGTCGAGGAGGAGCATAGTAAAAATGGTGAATCTATGCCACTCAAGCAGTTCCGATAGCAGTGGGATTCTCCGCAACGCTTCTGCGAAAGGCGCTGTTCTCTATGGCCCTCCTGGAACCGGAAAGACTCATCTTGCAAGAGTTCTTGCGAAGGAGTCGAGGTCCGTCATGATTCATGTATCGGCCGCAGACATATTGCAGAAGTACGTCGGAGAAGCCGAGAAGTTCGTCAAGGCGCTGTTCTCTGTCGGCTGCAAGGTTGCGCCCAGCATCATTTTCATCGATGAGGCAGATGCATTCTTACGCACGCGCACGGCAGAAGATAAACCGTGGACGAGATCTATGATCAGCCAATTTTTGCAAGACTCGGATGGGCTCCAGAGAATGAAGAATCCCCCGTTCCTGTTGCTGGCCACCAATAACCCACAGGATCTGGACGCCGCCGTACTGAGAAGGATCCCGGGAAGGTTGTATATCGGCATGCCGTCTGCAGAAAGCAGGGAGCGAATCTTTCAAATCTTTCTACGCGATGAAAGTTTGAGCCCCGTACTGGACTTCAAGAAGCTCGCGAGGATGACCGACGGGTACACCGGCTCGGATATCCATGCTCTGTGCGTGAACGCGGCGTCGATCTGCGAGGACCAGGTGCTGATGTTGTCCGCAGACAACGCGAAAGCCGTGAAGCGGGTTCTTATGCTGTCTCACTTCGTTGCAGCAATAAGGAGGACTGGACCAACCGTTCACGCCACCACACTTTCCAAGTTTCGTCGCTTTGCCCATGAATTCCATCCAGATGCAGAATCGAGGATCATGGTAGAAGAGGGAGAGGGTGATGCTGACGCACAGGTTCTTAAAGCGGAGTTGGTTGATTGGCTGGTTACCATGATTAACGTCGGAAGGAGGGCTTTGCGAGCCCTTCGGGCCACTCTCAAGGCGTATGGTGTAGGATAGCTACCGTACATACATGTGTACCACGGAGGATTCTCAGAAGTATTTGAGAGGAGATTTTCGTGACCGTGGACAAGACCGCGAAGCACAGTCAAGACAAGCATTAGATGGCGGTCATGGAGGAGACACTAGTCTGTAATGGCAGATAGTCTCTTAGAGGGAGATGCCTCGACGAGCACAGGTGAGAGTCTAGAGATGTTTCCTTTTGAAGAGAGCATAATAGAACGCGCCCGCGCGTTATCTTCTTGCCTCTATTCCGAGATGGTCGTCGGCAGCATTGGGCGAGGGCCGCCCTACGTGACAGTCGGCCACGTATTGTGCGTAGTGAACGATCTCTGTAAGCCCCCGATCTTCTGAACACCAATAGGCCAATTACATGTCGCTATATCGGCTACTACCTAAGAAGCAATCATGTCCAATCATTCCCAAAGGATCGAATATTAAGTACTATAACTAACTCTTAGCTACGGTGTGCTGTACGAAATACTTACTGCATGAGGCTTGAGTGCCTGCTCATGCATCTACACAGCCCTTCCTAGGTTGAATCGCAATTTGTACCATCCTGATAGGCTGCTTAAACAGGTCCTTTATTCATCTTCGGTAGGCTAGACCCATTTAATATTCCAGCGCATTTCTAGTAGACATCACATAGCCAGGGTGCGAAAACGCCTTGTCGCCTCCTCCGGCTAGGTGACGATTTCTTTCTTACACAGGCGCTTTTTGTCTGATATATTACCCCAACATGACCATCTTTGCGATGTCTAGAGGAGTTGGTACCGACAAGAACATAATTTTCAGCCATGGATGATTCGCCGGCTCCTACCTCTACTACCCACTCCCTATTGGCTAGCGACCCAAACTGGATCGTAACTACGGCGGTCACTACTATACTCCTGGTTATAACCCGCGGGCCTAAAGTTCGACGGCGCCTATTTACCGAATTCAACGGCGATGGTCTAGATAGGCTAGCAAAGCTGTGCAATGCTGCATGCCACGCAGTTAGCTTGCTCGTCAAGTTAGTCGACACTGTTTTTGGAAAGCCCGATAGTTCTTCGGCTTGGCTGCGCTTCTGGACCTTGGTATTCTTTTTCCAAACGGTGCAGAGACAGTTGCCGATCGCAAATAAAAATACACGTCTTATTAGGGTTATCTCGATCGTCCTCATCGATGTGAGCATCTCCTATATATCGGTGCAACTTGCTCGTCTCTCCAGACTTCCAACTCATTCCGACTCGTTATTTGGGAGATTCTTCGTCTATTTTTCGTCATTCCTCATCTCTCGGGTCTTATGCGAGGACCTATTCGAACGAGGGGGCAAAATACTCAGCTGGCTGGCAATATTCCACAATGCAACACCAAATTGGACGTACGGCACTGTTAGAAAGGAAAAGCTTGCCCGCGCGATTCTGGATAAGTCACTTCCGAAAGTTAAAAAGGAGGTGTACTATCGGCATAAATCATTAGACAATAACAAAGCTATGATTCGCTTGATAAGGTTGCTCCCCTCCAAAGATCCTCTCTCGCCTGTGTTTTGCGAGATTATACACACGTCCTTGTCGAATGCTCCGGTCTATGATGCGTTATCTTATACATGGGGCGGCCAAGAAGCCGAATGCGTTATTTTCTGCGGATCGAAGCGGCTGCTGGTCACGAACAACCTTTTTCTTGCGATTGCAAGGCTGAGATTGCCAGATCATGACCGCTTTGTATGGGCAGATGCCGTGTGTATCGACCAGAAAAATAATCCGGAGAAGGCAGATCAAGTACTCATGATGAATGAGATTTATCGGAGGGCTCAGCGGGTGGTCATATGGCTAGGCGGTGATGATGGCAACAGCCATAGCGCCATTGCTCTGCTTGAGCGACTTGCGAAGGTATTGCGACGCCGACAACAGCCACATGAACATGATACGAATGTCCCTCCTTCTCTCGATTCCGAGAGCGAGGTAGTTAGCCTCCTCCAGAAAGATCGCACCCTTCTTGGATTGCCACCGAGCCATGACCCAAGTTACAATGCGCTGAGCGAATTGTTCGAGAGGTCCTACTTTCGTCGTATGTGGATCGTTCAGGAAGTTGTCATGGCTGCCGAAACGCAAGTCTTGTGTGGTACTTCCTCTATAATACTAACTTGGGATGACCTGGCCGCCGTCATGCGTCACATACCGGATTTAGCAGCGTACACGAGGACGATACCATCAGCTCTGGAGCTTAGCCAGCTGATTGAGCGGACACGGTCAGCTGTGGACCACGGTCAGACCCGGCGCCTCACATTATCCAAACTCTTATCGCGGCACAGTTGTTCTCAGGCCACTGAACCGAAAGATAATATTATAGGTGTAATAGGGATGATGAGTAGTCGCCTAAACATCAAAGTTGACTATAGCCAGGACACCAATAGTTTTTTCCGCTCAGTCGCTGTAAAAGTACTGAAGGAAGACGGTAATCTCGACATCCTAGGAGACATTGACCACGGGGCAGAGCTAACCCCGACCGGGACTGGAGCCGGCGACAGGGGGACTGCCTCCTGGGTGCCTCACTGGCAAACTTCACGAGTTTTCGTTTCGGAAACCTCAGACACGGCGCGGCTTGCTGATTACGGCAGTTTCAAGGCGTGCGGCCAGTATATTTCATGTAACATCTCCGTCCACGGTGAGCAAGGCGGCATGGGCCTGCTAGATGTGGAGGGCTACCGGCTAGACAGCATTGCCAAGGTCGGTGGCTACATGGATGAATTCAAGGAATTCACTCACGATGACTACGTCTACGACGAGTGGGAGCGTCGCATCGTAGACGTTGTCTCCCACGGGAGGGATTCTTTGTACTCGCTAAGCGGAGAAACCATGGTCGAAGCGTACTGGAAAACTATGTACTTGGGGAAAACACCGCCCGATCTGGAAAGGAAACTACACCCGCTCTCCATGTCGGGTGTACGTCTGCTTCGGTTCTTAAGGAGAATGCCTTTCTCAATCCTGCTATGGATGTTGCCAACCTTGGTGTTGAGCTTATTCGCCTCCTTCCTCGATCAGGCGTGCCGTGTTTTTCCGCAGCTTGGGGGCGAACGCCTCAGATTTATGAAAACGTATACGGCCGAATACTTCATCAAACGCCGTTATCTATTCAAGCGACGAATGATCAGAACCAGTGACCGGGAGCTGATTGGTCTTGTTCCAATTGCATCCAACGTGGGAGACCACATCTTTCTATTCAAGGGTTCCCGCGTGCCAGTCGTCGTTCGAGAAGACAATGGTCGGTTATTAGTAGTCGGGGACTGCTATATTCATGGTGTTATGAATGGAGAGGCATTTGAGGACCGTCACTGTAGCAAGCATACGCTTGCATAGTGTCGATTGTGAGTTTGAGGACCAACAATCAAGAGCATTATTTCAAGAATACAAGGTAGTGCTGTCGGGCAAGTCACTGATACCGAGATGAGGTTTCATGATGGCCGTCTTAGAACCGTGGCCCTTCTAGAAATGTGACAAGTCCAACAAAAGTCCCCCTGTTACTGCGCGTTGTAATGTCGTGTGGCCCGCAGCTTGGGAGTTCGGGATGAGATGGAAGTACTTTAGTGCCTACCTAGGTAGTAGATAAAAGTAAAAGAGTGTGTGTGGCGTACACCAAATAGTCGCCAGCGAGTGCTAAGTCTAGGTAGGTACCTACTGTAAGTAGGGTGTACGGAGGGCCATTACCACATAACACCGACAATCAAAAAAGAGGTGGAGTAAAAGACCAAACTAATGGCTTTTTTATACACACACTTACATTTAATTGAATTAATTTATCGTACGAATTTATATTTAATTGAATTAATCTGTTTATTTTTTTTATTTATTTAGTTTTAGCTTTGTTAGAATATTTAGTAGTTTATGACTTTTTGGTTTGTTTAGTTTGTTAGTGTATATAGTAATGGCCTATAAATAAATGAGCCATTATTATATGCCACTAATAATTAAAAGTTTAAGATTAAATTAAAAAAAAAAGGTAGTATTATTATTATTAATGCTATAATTACCTTTTTACTTAATTAAAATTAAATAAAAGGTTATAATTGTGGTGTAATTATGGTGTAATTATAATAAATGCTGCTTTTTGTTATTTTAGGTGCTTTAAACTAAAAACATAAAACAGCAAGCTATGCTTGCTATAAGCTATAACTTATTTTTTTTAAAGGCTTATATAAATATATTTATAAGTTTAAAGCTTATATAATACAACCTTGTAAAAGTGTATTAATAATTTGGCTTATTTTATAAGGCTAGTGCGTGGTTTGCTTATAAGGCTATACGTTGCTTTAAACTAGCATAGTGAGGGCCACTTAACTTAGTAAGGCTACTTATACACATAAATAGAATTATTCTATAAATTAAAAGTTATAACTTTTCTTTTTTTTATATTATCTTAATATATACTTTTTTTATTTATACCTTTAAAAACACCTATTAAAATAGTGCTTTTATTTACGTTTTATTTATAAAAACTAAACTAAACTAAAATAGCTTTTTTTATAAAAACAGTCTACTTTTTTTATAAAAACTATTAATTTTTTTTATAAAGATTATTACTTTAACTTTAGTTAAAACTTTATACTTTACTTATATTTACGCTTTAACGTATAATATTTTCTACTAAGTTTAAAATATTTGCTTGTTAGTTATATTAAGCTAATATAAACATATTTTACTTATTAGCTAATTAAACATAAGTATAAACTTTAGTTAGCTTGTTATTTAAAAGTATAAATAAGTAAGTTTATTAATTAATTAAATAAAGCGTAAATTTGCAAAGTTAAGTATGTTTTATAATATACTTTTATATTTTGTATAGCAAATGTTGCAAATTACTTTTTAGTTAATTAATAGCGCAAAAACATATATTTTTTCTTTTTTCTTTATTTTGCTATTTACTTTGCATTATTATAATACATTATAGCTAGCTAAAGCAATAAACTAAACTTATTTTAATTTGCTTTACTATTTTTAAGGCTAACTATTTAGTTTAAGTTTTAAGCAAAATTACTAAAAAAAGACTTAGCTACAATAAAACTAAATAATACTACACTTAAAAAAATCGGACTTAATAATAAAACAATAAAATATTTATACTTAAAAAGCAAAAAATATAAAATAGCACTTATTAAAGTTAATAACAAGTTTACTAAAGTAAACAAATAACTAAATAGCATTATATACTTATTAAAACAGCAAATCGAAATAATTACTAATTATAAAAAGCAGTTTAAAGAAGTTACAAAATCTTTAAAAAAGCTGCTGCTACTTAATAAAAACAACCTAAGCAACTAAAACTTAAACTGCTCTTAAAAAACTATAGAAATTATATAGCTTTTATTTTTCTTACTTAATTTTTAACTATTTTAACTACTTAAACTTTTTAAGCTTTTTAAGCTTTTTAAACAAAAAAGTACTTAATACAAAAAAAAACGTTATAATAATAACTTATATAACTTTAATAGCTTTAGCTTTAATAGCTTTAGTAATAATAGCAATATTTTTAGTTTACTTTTTATTAATTAATAAAACAACACTTTAAATATAATAACTATTTAAAGTATAACTTTAATAAATAATATTAAGCTAAAGCGCAAAAAAGTAAAAACTTTTAATTTTAAGTATAATAACTTTAACGATTTTAGCGTTATTACAAAAAGCAAAAATGTAATTTTTATAAACGTTTATTTTTTTTTTAACCGGCTTAATTTCTTTAAAGCAAACCTAAAAATAAGCTATATAAACAAAAAATAAATTATAATAATGTTTTTAACTTTACTTACAAAATTAGTTCTTTTATAGTAAAACAATAAAATTATACTAACTAAAAGAACTAAAATATATGCTAAAAAACTTAAAGGCATTATAAAAAAAATAACAAAACAATTTGTTATAAACATTAATATTATAACTAAAAGGTTTAAAAAAAAAAAACTTACTTTAGCTTATATTTATTGCAATAAGTACACCTTTTTGTAGTTTATACAAAAGAAACTTTAGTACATAAAAGCTATAAGCGTACTTAAAGCTAAAAACGTTAATTAAAAAAGCATTATGTTTTAAATTTATAATAACATAAAATTAAAAATTAAGCAGTTCTTAAAACTACTGCATAGTTGCTATACTTTAAAGCAATACATAAAAAAAATGTATAAAGCTAAAGGTAATTTATAAAACTTAGCTAAAAAAATCTTTAGCAAAAAGGCAAAAAAAGTACATTTTAACGCTTTTTATGTTTAATTTGCTATATTATTTAAATAAAAACGTTTAATATTTTAAAGCTCGCAAAAAAAGTATAAAAATAAACGTAGTTATTACAAAAATAAGTCTTAAAACTGTTTATTTAACTACTATTGCAGCAAAAAACAAAATAATAACTAACGCTTTAAACAAAACAAAAATTACTACTATAACTATATTTATTAACAGGATTACAATTAAAACTATAATTATAACTATAATTACAACTATAATTATAATTAAAATTAAAGCAAAAGCAGTAAAAATAAATTATTAAATTGCTTTTATTACTATAATAAAAGCTAAAACAAACAAAGCAACTAAAGCAAAAACTAAAATAAAAATTGCTTATGTAACTTTTATTAACGTAACTTAAATAAACGCAACTTAAACAAAATATATAACAATAAACGCAATAACTGCAACAAAAAAAACAATTAATTAAAAGTACATTTTATAACTAAAAATAAAAAAAGTTAGTTTATTAATTACTATTTATTAAAAAACAAGCAGTTTTACTATATAGCAAAAACTTTATAATAGCTTAATTTAAAATTAACTTATTATTAATATTATGCTAAATTTAAGTTTTTAAATAATAAAAAAGCTTACTTTTATAAATATAAGCTAATAATAAAACTTAAAAAGCTTATAATATTAAACTTTTTCTTAATACGCTTTTTTTTTAACTTTAGTAAAAAAACCTGCAAATATTGCAATAAGTTATTAGTATTACATAATTAATTATTTAAATATTTTAGCTATTATTAGTTAGCAATACAAAAAAAAGTTAAACAACCGAACAAAAAACTTAAAAAACTTTAAAAACTTAAAAAGCCTTAAAAATAAACTAAAGAACTTTGCGCTTAAAAAATCCCTTAAAAAGCTAAAGTAAAAAAAGCTTTTAACTATAATATAAAAAAGAACGCTAAGTATTTATGCTATACTTACTTACGTTTTAATATAATAAATTCTTTAAGCAAAAAAATAATAAGCGTATGTAGTAATCTAAAAGCAAAGAATTTATATATATTTAAAGATTTTTTTAGCAAGTTAAAACATAAAATCAAAAACCATGTTTATAATGCTAAAGAACTTAGGGCTAAAAAAGTAAAATATACTTAACAAGCTAAATTTAAGTTCTTTTGCAAAAAAGTAAACAAAAAAAATAAACTAGCTATTTAAAAATTTAAAAAAAAAGCATAAGTAATTAAAAACCTTACTACTAGTGCTTTATTAAGCAATAATTTTCTTGTTTTATATAAAGCAAACATTAACTTTAATATAAGCTTTATAATATTTTTAGCATTAAAGAACTTTTAAGTAAAGTTTAAAGCTATTACTTGCAAACATAAGTGTATATAACAAATAATAAGCAAAAAAAAAGTAAACTTTAAAAACAAAAAGTTTACTTATATAGTAATAAACTATAAAGCTTTACTTATTAACTATAACTTTTGTTTTATAGCTAAAAAGTCTATATTAGCTGCTATAAATATTTTGTTTAACGCTAAAACATTAAAAGCAGTACTTTTAAAAAACGCATTAAGTAAACGTATAATAATCGCAAAAAGTATAAAACTTAAGTTAATACATAAAAACAAATATATTAACTACTTTAATGTTTTGCTTAAAAGCGCGTTAAAAATAGTAGCATTTATTGCTATAGTAATAATAAGTTTTATAAAAAGCATAAACTAAATAACCTTTAATAATAATACTATTAATATAATATTATAAAGTAGCTAAGCAACTATTAATGTAATATATAAGCTATTATATAATACTATATTTAAAAAGCTAAAATTAATAAAGAACTTTAAACTTCTTAACTATATAACTATAATAATAAATATAAATAATAAGTTTAATATAATACTTTTAATTATTATAATAGCTACAAAATTAATTTTGCTTAAAAATATACTTACGCTAAAAAAAATTGCTAACTTAGCAATTAAACATTTAGCTATGTTTGCTTTAAAAATATTTTTTACTAACTAAATAAAAGCAATAATTAATAAAGCAAATAAAACAAGTTATATTAGTTCTACATTTGTTTTAAAGAACTTTTAACCTAAAATTTCTAATGTATAATTAGTGCTAAGCATTAAAAAACTATAAGATTTGCCAGAAATCGTAATAAATATAAATATATATATATATGCTAAGCAAGCTTTTTTTGCAAAAGAATTTAAAAAAATAGCGAAATTTTTTAACATTTAAAAGAACAAAAAAACAGTAAACATACTAAAAAACTAATAAATAAAGATTTCTTTAGTAAAAAAATAGCAAAATTAAACTGCAAAACTTAATAGCTAGTTATACTTTTTAAGCTAAAAAAACATAAATGTTTTAAACAAATATTACAATAAATTATATAACTAAAAAAAAATAAAGTAAGTTAATAACTTAATTTTTTTTGCTTATTTAGTTTTTATTGCTTAATAAAACATTTTTAATAAAATAGCTAAATAAAAAGCAATAAAACAAAAAAAACAAGTTGTAGTAAACATAAAAAACATTAATAAAATAGCAATACTTAATAACTATTTTTTGCTTTTATAAGCTAAAGTTATTACATTTTTACAAAGTAAGCATTTTATAATTATAGTTAACACTATAGCATTTTTTTATTAGTTTTTAGTATATTTAAACTACAAAAATAAGTTTATTATAATAAGTTCTTAAAGTATTAAATAGTACTAAGTAGCAGTAATAAATTTTTATAATAGTTTTACATATGTTTAATAGTTTATAAATAAACTATTTTGTTTATATAACTTTTATAAAGCTTTTATAAATAATATCGTAATATTTTTAAACATAGCAAAGCAGTACAAAAAACACTTAAAAACTATTTTTAGCTTTTTTTAAGAAAAGAACATTGCTATATTTTTTACAAAGTTCTTCATTAAATATTTATTAGTAAACTTATTAAAATTTTGCATTAATGCATTTAAACTAACAAATATAAAAAGTTATATTATAGCATTTCACAATTTAGCTTTTTTTAATTAGCTAAAAGCCCTTAAAATATACATTAAAGCGTTTAGTTTTCTTTGTAATTTTATATTATATTATGCAAAACTAAGTAAACTATTACAAAAAAAAAAAGCTGCACTTTTTGCTTAAAAACAAAAGTTTAAAAAGCTAAAAACTAAAAAACCTAATAAACAGAAAGCTTACATATAATTTATATATTATATGCTTATAAAAGCTAAAATTGCTTTATTTAATGCTATATAAAACGCAATATGCAAAAAAATAACGTTATATTATTATAACTTAACTAAAAACTTATTTCTTTAAATAAATAGCTTTTAGTAAAAAAAGTTTAGCATAATAGTATTTTAGCTTAAGCTAGAATATATATAAGTTTTTAGCAACATTATACCATTTATAAATATATAACTAGTAATATACTTTAATAAGTTACTAATAAAAACAAAAGTTTGCTATAGCTTTTCCAAGTTAAAAGTAGCTTGTTTAATTTAAGCTTTAAAGAAATTACGTATAATAATACATTTAAACAAACACCCTATAATAGTTTTAATAAACTACTTAATAACAAAAAAAATAATTAAGCAAACTAGCTTAAAAATAACTGCTATAAACCGTACAAACAAAAGGCTAATTAACTTATTAATATATTTATTGCAATATAAATTATATATATACTACTTATTAAAACAGCTAAATTATATATTTAATGCCTTAAGCTACTTGCAAAATGTAATAAATATAATAAACGCCGAAAAAAAGCTAAAGCAGTTAAATAAACTAGCTATATTAAATATAATATAAAACAATGCAAACTTAATATTTTACGTAGCTATATTTAAAGCTGTAATAAATAAATCTATGCTTTAAGATTTTAAGGCAGCATATAAAACTAACCATAAGTATACTAAGGTTTTAAAAAACATAAAAAAAATAGCTAATAAAAACATTAACACTTTTTTTAAGCCTAGCTATTTTTTTAACTTAATATTAAATAAGCTAATTTATAATATTTATAAAGGCGTTAAACAGCTATATATACTATATAGCATAATTAAAAAAGTACTTAAAATGGCCTATAATAAAAAGCACTACTACAAAATAAAAAAAATAATGCATATATTAAAGCTATATTTAATAGCTAATAAAACCTAAATAATAAAGAAATATATTAAACATTACAACATATATAACTTAAACTAAACAAATAAACAATAATCAGTTAATAGCCTAAAGCTAATTTAACCTAAAAAATACCTATTTATATAAATAATAACTATTAATTTTATTGTAAAATTACTATTAACTAAAGCTAAAAGTACTTTATAGCAGCTAAATAAAAACAAATCATATTATAATATATATAACGCAATAATAATAACTACTTATTATGCTTTTAAACATAATTTCTTTATTTTTAAAAATAGGAAATATATAGCTAAAAAATAAAGAACAGCAATAATTAAACAATTGTTATTAAGCAATTAAGAAATTCTTAAAAGCATTATTTTAAACCGAAATAAAAAGTTTACTTTAAAGTTTTAGCAAAAAATATAAAAAGCCTTAAAAACTAAACTATTAATAATTATAACGTATTACCTTTAAGCTAATAGTTTTTTTAAACGTAAAAATTAAACTATAAAAATTGCTTTTAAGTTTTATAACTTTATTAATTTAAAAGCAAACTAAGTAAACATTATATTATTTTTATAATAAAACTTAAATGCAGCATACTTAAAAGCAATATAATTTATATTACATAAGTTATTATTTAGATTTAAACTTCTTAAAGCAATAAAAACTATTATAAACGCTAAAAATCTAAAGTTATTTAAAAATATCTAATTCCTATAAAACTACTTTTATTAAAATGCTTACTTAGCTTTAAATTTTGCTTAAGCTGCTATTAAGCAAAAGTATAACGCAAAGCACTAGTTTATAAAGTATAAAAAAAGCAATAAAGTGTATTTATAACTATATAAAAAATACTATTTGCTTAAAAAGCTTAGCTAGAAATTTTTGTAACAACAATTAAGTTTTTAAGTAGTTAAAAGAAAAATTAGCAACTTAGCTTATAAATTGAACTTTTTTAATAATTATACTATTTATTCTGTTATTTTAGTTAAGCATTTATATTTAGTACTTAAAAGAAAAAATCCCTTTAAAAGAACAGTTTTACTACTAAGACCTATAAAAGCTAAACAAAAAAACTTAAACAAAAAGAAAAATAATATATATAAAATAAAAACTATTTTTAATTATAAACTAAATCAAAAAAAAAGTAGTTATAATTACTTTATTAAGTAAAAAAAATAAAGCTATAAATATAACAAATAAAAAACAAAATAGCAGTTATGTTATAATAAAAAACTAATTAAGAAGTATTAAAAGCGCAATAAACTTCGCTTTAATATATAAGCTAAAATAGCTAGTTAAGTTTCTTAAAAGCAAAAGCAACCTTAGAAAACAGATCAAAAAAAGTAAAAAAAATAAAAAATTAAATAAGCTATTAATATAAAAATATTAAAGCTACTAAAGTTAGCAGCCTTTTTATATAGCTAGCATTTTAATATAACTTTATAAAAGTATATCAATAATTTAGCTTATTTTATAAAGCTAATGCGTAGCTTGCTTATAAAGCTATATGTTGCTTTAAACTAATATAATGAGAGCTACTTAACCTAGTAAAGCTACTTATACACATAAATAGAATTATTCTGCAGACTAAAAGTTATAACCTTTTTTTTTTTCACATTATCCCAATATATACCTTTTTTACTTATACCCCTAAAAACACCTATTATTATGTTTTATATATTTTAGTTTAAAAAACTTTTGTTAATTTTTAAATTAAAGTTTATTTTATATATATATATATACTATTTATACTTATAAATTATTTGCTAATAAAACTTAAAAATAACAATTATAATATTACTTAAAGCTTTTTATAGTAATATTTATATTTAGCGCTAATTTTATAATTAAAATATTTTATTATATTATAATATTTTAAGCTTAAATAGTTAAAAGTTAAACTTTATTTATTAATTTATTAATTAGTGTTATTTTTTTACTTTATTATAAAACTGCAAACTTTTAATAATTTTAGCTTTAGTTTAATTAATAATTATTTTTTAAAAAAACTAATAGCTTTAAAACTTTTAAAATTTATTAAAAAGCTTAATAAACTAAATAAACTAATTAATAATGTAATATTAAAATATTTACTTAATAATTATATTTAGTATTTTATATAATATATTTTGCTATAATTAAAACATAACTAATAATATATATTAAAATATAACTTTATATAAGTTATTATTAATACTATTTTAAATTATTGTTAATTTAATAAATTATATAAGCTTAAGCTTAAAGTTAAACAAGTTAAGTTAATTTAACATATAATATTTTATTATAATAATATTATATTAATAGCTTAAATTAGTTATAAAAAAAGCATTATATTATAAACTGTTTTAGTTATTATATAAAGCATAATAATTTTATAATTATACTTATTAAAACAATTAAAATATAATTAGTTTAATTTAATTGTTTAAATTTTTAATATTTATTTATTATTAATAATAAATAATATAACAAAAGTTAATTAATATTATATAAATATTTATAAAAGTATGTTTTTATTATTTAATAAAATAATATTATATAAGCTAAATTAGCTTTAAAACGTTTTATATATGTTATTTTTAAGCTTAAATAAGCTATTTAAAAACATTTTATTAATTTATTTTATAATTTTTTATTTAATTAAAAAATTATATTTATAACTATTAATAAGCTTTATATAATTTATTAATAAAAAGATTTTTAAATTATATATTTAATATAAACTAAAAAAAAGACTTTATATTTATAAGGTTTAGCTATAGTAATATTTTTATTTATAACTATAGTAGCTTAGCTAAATAGCTATATAAGGCTTATACTTAAAGCAATTGCGTAGCAATTGCTTATAAGGCCTTTTTTCCTTTTAATTTATATTATACTTTTTATGCTTAATTGTTTTATTACTTATAGTAAACTTTACTAAATAGTAAAATAAGCTTTATAATTAATATTTTATACTTTAGTTTTTTTTTTTTGCTAGCAAGTTATATGCGCAAAATATAGTATAGCTTTTTTACTTACATAGTTTATTATTATTTTGTTTAGATTAATTTTTGTAACATTTAAACCTCTTTTAGCAAAACTACGCAAAATAAATAAAGTTTAGCTTTTAGATTACATAAACCTTATTATTTATTCTTTTTAAATTAATTTCTGTAATATTTAAAGCGCTTTTAGCATTTATTTTAACTTTTATTAAAGTTAATCTGCTAAAATTTATGCTACTTATAGTTAATCTGCAAAAATTTATGCTGCTTACAAGCGTTAATTATTAATTATTTACTAGCTAAGTATTTTGCATACTTTATATTTATTAAATAGCTATACTGCTTAAATATTACTACATTTAACTTTATATTAATATTTATAGTTATATAACTTTTAGTTCTTAAAACATTAGTTTATATTACATTTAGCTATTTTTTGTTTACACTAGGTTTTTTAATATATATAACACTTAACACATTTTACTTAATTTTATTATATTTACATTATATTTAATTGCATTTTTAATTTTAAATTACTTGCTTTATAAAGTTATATAACAATTTAGTAAAACAACTAACAAGTAAATAGTATTAACTTAATTAAGTATAAACTTAATTAAACTTAAAAAAAATTTTTAAGTTTTATAAACATGCTAATTTATATTTATTTATATACTTATATATTTTAACGCATTAAATCTTAATACTACTTTATATATTTACATTTTATATTTTATGTTATTTTTTAGCTTGTGTTACTTATTGCTATTAGCTTTAATAATAAGTTAAAACAATAAACAAAATAATTTATTAAGTAAATATCTTAATAACTTATTTTTAAATTTGCAAATAAATATTTTATTAAACTATAAAAGTTTTAAAACTAAGTTTATTATTAAAAATTTAACACTAAAACTTGCTAAAATAAACAAAAAACTAGTTAACTTATTAAATTAGCTGCTTAAACTTTTTAAAATAAATAAAAAACCAGCTAACTTATTAAATTAACTACTAATGTTATATATACTTTATAGTTTGCAACTACTATATTTTACGCTTATTTTTAAACTAGTTTGTCCTAAAAAAAAAACTTAAAACTTATAAACTATAAGTGCTTTTTTGCTAAAAAAAAACAGCTATAGCTAATGCTAATATTAATGCCTTTTTTTTCGATTAAAAAGAAGGTTTATTGCTAACCTTAAAGCAAATAAGCAACAATAAAAAAACATAGCAATACTTAATAAATAAGTTAGCTAATTAAAATCAAAAAATAGCTTAAATTATTTAAAACTAAAAAAAGCTAAACAAAAATGTTTATTATAAGCTAGACTTTTTAAAAACTAGTAAAATATTTACTAAAGATCTAAATATTTTAAATAAACAAGTTAATTATTTTTAAAAAACAATAAACCCAGTTATTAAAAGTAATAATTAAATAGAAAATATACTAAAAAAACTTTTAAATTGCATACTTTACACTTGCAATAATTTAGCACTATTTTTATTAAAAACACTAATGTTATATTAACTAATACTAAAATAACTAGTTTTACTTTAGCTATTTTTGCTATTACTTTATATAAATATATTTAGTTTTAAATTATAATTACTTTAAAAAAACAAAGCAGCTTTATTTTTAATACTTATAATAGTTATACTTGTTAAATTAGCAAGTAATTTTTATTAAAAACTACTATAAAAATTATTATACTTAATAACTTTTAGTTTAATAAATATTAATTGTTTTTTTGCTTTTTAGTTTAACTTTAATATTAATATAGTATTACGTTTATTAATTAAAACTATTTAATTAGCAGCTTTTTTAGTAGTACTTTTTGTTTAAATAGTAGCTTTTATGCTTTTTGTATTATTTATTGCAAGCATTACAGCTAATATAATAACAATAATTGCGCTATTTATAACAACTAACTTTACTTTTGTTTTTAATATAAAAGCTACTACTTTTATACTTATATAACTAATTATGTATAAAGCAGCACTTAAAAGCAATAGTTTTAACTAAAATAAATTATTTAAGTTTTTTATTATATACTAATAGTTTAAAAAAGCAAAAAGTTATACTTTTAATAATTATAAAAAAAAAACTAAAAAACATATAAACATAAACGTTAACTTAAATTTAAATAATCTTTTAAATAATAATAATAGTAATAATAAAAGCAATAAACAACCTTTTTATAAAAACAAAGTTAATTTGCTTAATTAAAGCAATTATACTAACTAAAGTGCTACTTTTAAAAAAAAATCGAACAAATTTATTATTAGTAAATTAAATAAGCTAAAACGTTTTAATATTAGCTATTTTAATTTTAATCAAAATAATTCTAAAAATGTTAGCATAATTATAAATAATAATAAACTAATTTTTATTAAAGTTATAATATAATGATTAATAGCCTTATAGCTTATTGTTTTAATATAGCTAAATAAATATAGCTATATTACAATTTAATATAGCTAAACTAGTTTATATATATATATAAACTACTTATTAATATATAAACTACTTATTAGCTACATATATTATAATTTAGCTACTTAGCTACTTTTTATAAATTATTTCATAAAATAGCTTTTTTTTTTTTTATACTTAGATTTTAATATAATTTTAGCTTTTTAAATAAAGCTTTGTTTTTTGTAATAGCTTAACGTATAACAATTTAAGTATTACTTTTTTTTTTTAAAGCACTTAGAATTGCTTTACTAAATATTTTCTTAACTTTAATTAATTAGCTAATAGCTAGCTGCTTTAGCTTACTTTATTACTTTAAATAAACTAATTGCTTAAACTTAGTATTTTTTGTTTTAGCAATATAGCACGTACTACTAAAAAGCGCGTAGCGCTAAAAGTAGCAATACGTAAAAAAGTCTGCTTTTTTTTTAATAACTTTAAAAAAGCACTGCTTTAAGCAAATAAATAACTTTGCATTAAAGCTTGCAAAAAATCGTTTAAAGTATTTTTTATTTGTAAACTTAGTAATACATGCTTAGCAACTTTAGGCCTTAATAATAACAACTAAAAATTAATAGTTTAAGCAGCTATTAACTATAAATATATAATAAATAACTTTAGTTTTACGGAAAATTATTATATTTTTAATTATGCTAGCTTTAATAAAAAGATTAAAAATTTTATTAAACAATATGCTTTTATATATATTAAAGAAAATAACTTTGCGTTTTTGTTTAGTTTTATTATGCTTAAAATAAAAATAGCAATTTTTATGTTTAAAAGCTTAATAAATAAAAAAGCATTTTAAGCATTTTTTAATTATTTAAATGCTTTATAGCAAAAGTTTAAGCTACAAAATATTATAATAATTGCTAATAATTAATATATTTTAAACTTATATAAAATGCTATGCAAAACTAAAAAAAATATTATAAAACTAGTTTAATAAAAATTATTTTTAGCTAATTTAAAATTTAATAAATATATTATTATATAAAACAAAATTAAATAATTAAAAAATAACTTAGCTAGTAAACTTAAACTGTTTAACTGCTTTTTAAGCAAAAATTTTTTTAATTTATAAAAAAACCTTAATAAATTAATAAAAAAATTAAAAGTAATTATTATTAAACAAAACAGGTTTTAAATATAAATTAATAAAGTTAATGTATTAATAGCTAATTTTGTTATAAAAAACTGCTATAATATTTTTAGCTTTAAACATATAAAAAGTAAATTTTATAAGTTTACTAAAGTATAAGTACTTACTTTTTATAATAATAAAAAAAAAAACAAAATTAAGTTCAAAGTTTAGTATTAAAAAATAAAAAACTGTTTTATTACTAATAAAAACTAGTTTGCTAATAATGCAGCAAAAATAACAAATATTAAATCTTGCTTAAAAAGCAGCATTATAAAACATTTATAGCTATATTTAAAAAATACTTATTTAAATTAATTATGCATTTTTAAGGACTTTTTTACTTACTTATAAAATAACTATTATAATATTAATGCTTTTAAAAAATTAAAAAAAGCTTAAAAAAAGTATAAAATAAAAAATGTACTACTTAATAAGTTTTTTTAGTTTAAAAATAAATTTATATAGCTTATTAATAAAGTATGCTTAGTTAAAAATAAGTAAAAAAAAAAGTTTAAAAATAAACTATTATAACTAAGCTACTTAAGTACCTTAGCACATGTTATAAGTTATATATATATATAGGATATTTTTTTTATACTTATTTTATGGAAGTTTTCTTTTTTTTTCAAGCTTTAGTTTTATTAAATACTTATTATAAAACTAAAAATATATTAACTATTATATTTGACCTTTAATGCTTTATACTTTTTATAATAATTTTAAAGCTTTTTAAAATAAGATTATTTATAATATTTTGTTATACTATAAAATAGCTAAACATTAATTAATTATATAAGCTAATGTTATTTTTAATAGCCTTTTTTTAAAACAAACTTTAATAATAAATTAAGAACAAACTTAGCATAAATTATTTTTAGAACTAGGCTTAAGCAAACAACAATTATTTAGTGCTTTAAGTGCTAATATTTAATTGTTGTAAACATAGATCATATAGCTTTTAGCTAAAATTAAAAAGCTAAAGCAGCAAGTTGTATAGCAAAAAAATAAAAGCAAACAAATTGCCTTAAAATCGAAAACAGTTTATATTATTTTTATTTTATAATTGAGTAAACAAAAGAACTAAAAAACAATATTTTTAAAAGAACAGAAAAACTTTTTAGACCTTAAAAAACGATTTTATAACTTAGGTTAAAAACAAAAATATAAAGATTTTAGTAATAATAACAATCTTTTATTTTCTAGCTTTAATAAAAAGCATAATTAAAGAAGATTTAAATATTAATTATGTTAAAATTGCTTATATTACTATTAGTGCTACTTATTTAAAAATGCTAATTTTAGCTAATTATTAAAGTTTAACTATAACTTTTTTAGTATAGAATTTATTTATTAACGCTAGCTAAAATAAATAAAAAAACTTTAAACTATTTTTAAAAAAGCTAATTAAAAATTTTATTGCAATAAAAACAAGATTTTATATGCGTATAGCAATATGAACTAAAACTATAAAAATACTTATTAATTAACATTATAAAGATTATTAACTTTAGAAAAAAAATAATTTAAAACTAACTAAAAAGTGTTTTTAAATTAAATTAAAACTTTGCTTAAGCAATTTGCTTTTTTATAAGCTAGTATAAATGTATAATTAAAATAAGCAAGTTAATAAGCTAACTAAAACTTAAAACTATTTAATTAATATTTTGCTAATATTAAACTTTAGAATGTTTGCTAAAACAAAAGCAAAAAAGCTTTATTATATTATTAAAAACTAAGTATACTACTTTAGTAAAAACTAATGAACTATTATAACTTACTGCTAATTATATAAGCTAATATAATTAATACTATATAATAACGCTAAAAACTAATAACTAAAGAATAATGCTTAAACTACAATAAAAAAAAACTAGAATTAAATATTACTTAAATTACTAATAAATTAACTTTAAATATTAAGTAAAACTAAACTAGTAATTAGCATACTAATATTAGCTGCAAAAATAATAATACTAGTTTTAATAGTTAAAACTATTTTTATAGAAGTAATAATTATAATAATAGCTATAATAATAATAACTAAAGATTTTATAAAAGTAATAATAGCTATAAAAGTTAAAACTAATATTATAAAAGCAATAATAATAAAAGTTATAGCTAGTATTAAAACTAAAAATATATAAATAACTAAAGTAATAATAATAATATTTATACTTTAAAAAACTGTTATACTTTTAAAACTTCTTTAAATTAACTTTAAAATAATAATAAAAGTAGTTTAAATTTAAACTTTTATAAAAACTTTATTTGCTATAGCTATAAATAACTTAGCTATATTACTTTTAATTACTTTTAGCTTAAAAGTAATAATAATAATAGTAATAATAAAAACAATAGATTTAGTAGCTATACTAGCTATAATAGTAATATTACTTAAAAACGAACTATTTAAAAAATCTAAATAAATAAAAACTAGAATATAAATAAAAAAAACTAAAAATAGCAATTAAAGTTTTATATATTTTTTTTATAAAAGCTATAGTATTATAACTTAAAAAACAAATAATAAGCTTAATACTAATTATATTAGCTATAAGTTTTAAGCTAAAATTATTACTTTATATATTTATTTTATGCTGTTTTTATATTTTTTGCACTATTTATTTTATTAGCTTTATAAAACTATTTATTAAAACTTATATTAATTTTGATTTATGCGCTAAATGTAACTATATTAGTTTTATTTTTGCTTTTTATTATAAATTATAGCAAGCATTTTTTTATATACTTATATTATAGTATGCTACTAAAAGTAAATTTTTTATTTATAAAGCTTATTAAGTTGTTTGTAAATTAACTAATAGTTATAGTATTATTTGTAAAATTAAGCATATATATATAGCTATTAATTATAATTATTGCTTTAAAAACAGCTTTTTTTTATTATTTTAAACTACTTTAAAAAATAAAAAAATTATATTAAATTTAAGCACTAATTAATGGTTTTTTAAATTATGCTGCTTTTAAATAAAAATACTTAGTTTAACTAAATTTATAAAGGCTTGCTAAAATTAAGCTTGCTGTTATGCTATTATTTAACTATTTAAACTTATATAGCTTAAAAAATTAAAAGAAAGCTTTAGTTATTTTAATTTTATAGCAATTTTAAAAAAGTTTTATAACTTATTTAAGTTTTTTAATATTAGTAAAGCAAACATATTGCTATAATTAAAGCAAAAAAACCTTGTTATTAAACTAAAAAAAAACATAGTTATACTTTATTTTTTTATATATTTATTAGCTTAAAATAAGCTAAAAGAACTATAAAAATAGCTTAATAAAATGCTAAAAGCAAAAAAAATTAAAAAGTTTACTAGCTTTACTAGCGCTTTAATTTTTTTTATACTTAAAAAAAATAAAAGCTTATGTTTATATATAAACTATAAAAAACTTAATTAAGTTACGTATAAAAATCGATATATTTTACTACTTATTTTAAAGCTGCTTAATAAAATCTTAAAAGCTAAAATCTTTAGCAAAATTAACTTTAAAAATGCTTATTATTATTTATGCATTTAAAAAAGAAATAAGTAGAAAATAGCATTTTATATATGCTATAGCTACTATAAATTTTTAATTATGCTTATAAGTTTGTTAAATGCTTTTGCTACTTTTTAAAGTTATATATAAAAAGCACTTAATAATATAATAAATATATTTTGTATTGTATATTTTAATAATATGCTTATTTTTTTTTTAAATAAGGATTTTTATATAAAACATATTTAAAATATTATTAAAAAGCTATAAAAAGCAAAACTATATGCTAAGCTATTTAAGTGCTAATTTTATTAAAAAAAGATCAAATTTTTAAGTTATATTATTTTTAACTAAAAAATTAAAATAAACTTTTTATATATAAATATTATTTAATAATAGCTTATATTAAATATTTATTAAGCGTTATAATAATTTTTAAAGTTTTATAACTTTTATTGCTGTTTTATAAACGGGTATTTTTATATTGCTGCGTTTTTGTTTAAGTATTTAAAAAAAAACGTAATAAAAACAAAAAAAAGTTAAATTTTCTTAAATAGTTTTAAAAAAAAGGCTTTTAAAAACTTTTAAAATATATTTAAGCAGGCTATTTTTTTTATATATTTTAACCTTAAAAAACAAATATTACTAAAAACCGATTTTTTTAAAGTAGCTTTTACAAAAAATTTATTTTAGCAGAATAATTAAAATATTTTTAAACTAGTTGCGTTTTATTTTTAAAAGCTATTTAAGAAAAAAATACAGTATAATACGCTTAATTAAAAAATGCTTATAATAATAGATTGCTTTAAGCACTAATAGCATTATTTATAAAAAAGCAATTTATTAGTTAAAGTATTAATTAATTATATTAACTTTTAAACGTTTATAAAAACGTTAAAGCTTAATAAAAAGCAAGCTTATTAATATTTATTATTAGCTTTTTTTAACTTTATTATTAAATATTAAGCAAGCAAAAAAAACAAAGCTAATTTTTTTTTGCGCTGTTTTAATTATATAGCTGTTTTGTTTAATAATATTAATATTTTTTTAATATTAGAAAAAAAAATTGCAATAATATAGCAAGTTAAAATTTTTAATTTATATTTTAGTGCTTAAGCTAAAGCTTTATACTTTAAAGCTATACTTGCTAAAAAAGCCTTTTTTATTTAAGCAATTATATATTTACGTATATAAATAGCTATAAGCTTAAAAAAATTAAAAAATTTAAAAGCTTTTAAAAAGCTAAAAAACTTTATTTAAAAAGTTTAAAAAAAAAACCTTAAATGCTATGTAATTATAAAGCAATTAAAAGCAAAAAAACTTATAAATTTTTAATAGTTAATAAAAAGATCTTTAGTTTGCTATAAAAACAAAATTTATATTTTTTTTAAAAAAGCTATATATTTTTAACTTATTAAGCTATATTATAATAATTTTTTAGTTAAATACTTTAGCTAAAGCTACACTTTAGAATTATTATAACAAAAGTTTTATTAAAGCAATATAGAACTAAATGTTAAAAAATACATGCAAAGCTATATAATTTACTTTAAAACTAAAGCAAAACATTACTAAAAGTATAATAAACTTAACGCTTTATTAATACTTAATAAACTTATATAAAAGCTATTTATAAATTTTATTATAGGTTTACTAAAAACTTTTTATAAAAAAAAACTAATTAATATTATTTTTATTATTATAAATAAATTTATTAAGCTTATATACTTATTTTTAGTTAATATTATTATAACTTTAGTTAAACTAGCAGTTTTATTTTATTATAAAATTAAATATATTTATAGTAGCTTAAAAAGCATTATTTTTAATAAAAGCTTTATTTTTATTAGCTAATTTTAGTTTAATTTATATTATTACTTAAAAGTTAAGCAAAAGCTTTTAGTAGTATTTTATTTTAAAACTAATAAACAAACAAAACAAATAAACTAAATAATTAAAAGCTATTTTAAATACTTTATAAATAATAAACAAACTAATTAGCTTTAATTTTTATTTTAAGCTTTTTTTGTTATAAATTTTGCTATTAATTTTATAACTAAACAATTATTTTTTAAAGCTTTATATAATTATATGCTAAAATTCCGTTTGTTTATTAAGAATAACTTTATATTAAAAAAGATTTTAGCTATATAAAAACGTTTTAATAAGTTATAAACTATTAAAAACAAAATAACAAAGCAATAATAAATTATAACTAATAAATATATAAAATACTATAATAATAAACATAAATTTATAACTTTTAAAACTAAAAACTTAATAGTACTATTAATAAAAAATATTAAGTTTAAAAATAAAAAGTTAGCGCTTAAGTTTATTAAACTTTTTTAAATTTTTTTTATAGTTAGTTTATAAGCATATTATATTAGTTTTTTAAAACAATATAGCTATTTTTATTTTGTTTTTTTAATTTAGCTGCTTAAGCTTTAAAAAGTTAAACATAAGTATAGTTTATTTATGTTAAACCTTAAAAATAAGTTAAAAAAATAAAAGATTAAAAATATAATAAATAAAATAATTTATAATAAAGAAAAATATTATTTTATTAAGTAAAAAAGCTAGCTAACTAAATATAATTAATAAGTATTTATTATTAATATTATAGCTTTTAAAGCAATTAAAAACTTTAAAAAGCGCTTAAGTTATAAAAAAAAAGCAAAGCTATTAAACTAATAAAATAGTATTAATTTATTATTAATTTAGCTATAAATTAAAGCTTAAATATATTATATATACTAATTAGTTATTTTTTTGTTTTTAATTACGTAATAAAAATTATATTTATTGCTTTAAGTTTTAAAATATTTGCGCTTTATTAATAAGCTATACATAAAAATGCTATAAACAAGTTATAATATTTTTATAAAAAAGCTTTAAAACACTAATTATTAAACTTTAAAACATTTTTATGTTAAAAAAGGCTAATTAAATACTTTTATTTATATTTATTAGTAATAGTTAATATAGCTTTATATATATTTTTTTTAAAAGAAATAAAAGTAGTTTTTTAAGCTATATATTTATAGTTTATAACTTGCATTTTAAATATAATTAAACAAACATATTGCTAGCATTAAAAATAGTTTTAATTTTATTAAGAAATTTTATAAAATTAGTTTAAATAAAGCTATTTATAGCACTTATATAAAAAAGCTTAATAGCTTAGCAAGCTAAAGATTTACGTTTTATTACTAAGTGCTTATATTTAGCATAATGTTTTTATATTATTAATTATTAGCTAAACTTTATACAAAATAAAAATAAAATAACTTACTTTTATGTTATTAACTTTGCTAATTAATTAAAACTAAGCTTTATAAGTTAATAAAAAACGCAAAAATACCTTTAAAAAGTAAAATTATATAGCTGCAAAATTAACATAATAATTATCTAAAGTTTTTTAAATAATAGCGCGATTTTTATTTATAATAACTTTTTTATAGTTGTTTTTTTAAAAAACAAAAAGATAAATAAACTAGTTTAATAATTTTTAAATATATATTGCATTAAAATATAACATAATAAGCAGCTAACCTATTAGTAAAACTAATTTAAAATAAATATAAATTAATTTATAAGCTTGCATAAAATATAGCTATTTATATAGCTTATATAAGCTGTTATTTTTAAGTTTTTAAATTTGCAAACTATATTTAAAAGCAAGCTATTTTTTAGCTAAAATGCTTTTTTAAAACGCTTAAAACAAAGCTAATATATTAATAAACTACTTAAAACTATTGCTTTTTTAATAGTTTTATACTTTTTGTTTTTAGCTTTAGTAGTTTGCTTATAAGATTTATAAACAAAAGTTATTATAAAAATAAACTAATGTTTAGCTAGCATAAAAACTTTAATATTTGCATTAAAATTAAACTTATTTTTTGCGTTGTTTATATTAAAATTACATAAAATAGCATTTAAATCTTTATTTAGATTTATAAAGTTTAAATTATTTTTATTTTTATTTTTATTTTTTTTTTTTTAACTTATAGAAAGCTTAATAATATTTATATTTTTATTAAAATTAAAGCTGTTTCAAAAAAAAAGCGAACTGCTAAAACTTTTATTTTTATTATTAAAATTATTAAATTTTTAGCAAAAAAGTTCATTAAAGTTCTGTTTTATAGTAAAATTAAACTTATTTTTAAATAAATTTAAGCATAAAGCAAATTGCAATAATTTTTTGCGTTTATATTTATAACTATAGCTTTAACTACAACTACGTTTACGTGCACTACTTTTAATTACTACAAGTTTAAGCAGCATAATCATAATACAAATAGTAATTAAAAAAGAAGCAAAAGAAATGTAAAATAAGTATAAAAATAGCAGTAGTAAAATGTATAGCTAAAACTAATTATTTAATAGCAGCTAAAAAAAAAAAAAAAAAAAAAAAAAAAAAAAAAGAAAACATATAGCAATAAAAGTATAAGCGTAAAACTTGCTATAAATATAGCACAAAATAAACATAATTTAATACGTAAACATAAGCATAAATACATAAGTATTTTAACTATTATACTACATAAACATTTTATTTAACATATTACATTTATGCTTAATTATTTTATACTATTTTATTTTATTACTTATACTTAAAATTAATTATTTTAATTAATTTTACTTGTATATAAGTTAAAAATAACCTAATTAAAAAAAGAAAAATAGTTATTATAACTAGGCTACTTAGGTACTTTAGCACATATTATAAGTTATATATATATATAAAATATTCTTTTTATACTTATTTTATAGGAGTTTTCTTTTTTTTTCAAGCTTTAGTTTTGTTAAATACCTACTATAAAACTAGAGATATATTAACTATTATACTTGACCTTTAATGCTTTATACTTTTTGTAATATAAACTATTTGTTTAATTTAATAATAAAACTTTTTTTAAATACTTAAAACTTAGCGTAAATTTTAACTTTTATATTAAATATTATACTTAGATTGCTTATTAACATAGCATTAATAACATAAAACATAATGCTACTTATAAAGCTAAAAAGTAAGCTAAAACTAATAAAAAAACTTTTATTACTAATATAGCTTAAACTAATATGTTTTATGCTATATTAGCTTTTTATAGCACTTATACTTTAAAAACTAAAATAATACTTAAAAAAATATATAAGCTTATTTTAAAAAAAAAATGCTTTTATTATAAGCAAACCAAATATATATTTAAAAAGTATTCTAATAAAGTAGCTAGTGCTACTAACTGTAAAACTTGTATTAATGCTATTATAGCTAAATAAAAAATGCTGCCTTTTGCTACTTTAGCATTACTTAAAGCTAACGTTAATAATTCAGGTAAAAAGCGCTTAAAAAAGTAACCTTAAATAAAATAAACTTTTATTTAAAAAAGCTATTTTAAAATTACATAAAAAAAAACATTATAAATAAATTTTTTAAAAGTAAACTTTTTTTGTATATTTATATTATAAGCAATAATAGATTTTCTTTAATAATTGCTAATTTTTTTAAAAATACAAAAGCTAGCTTATATACTGCTATAAATATTTGCTTTACTAAAAAGATTTTAAAGTATTTAAATTTTATTATAATAAATATTTTACTTTGCTTTATAATAAAATATAATAGTAAAAGCAAACAAGCAATAAAAAAAGTGCTGCTATTAAACATAAAGATATAAAAACGTACTTTTTTTTATACTTATTTTTTTATGCTAAATATGCAATATAATATTATTTTTAAACAAAAATAATTTAAAACATATAACGTTTTATTTAATTATAAAGCTTGCAAGTTGATTTTTTTATTATTAATGCTTTTTATTAGCAATTACGAACGTAATATTGTTATAAATAAAGCTAATATTTAGTTATAATATTTAAAGTACTAAAAAAATTCTTAACAAAAAAGCAAAAAAATAAAAAAAAAACTTTAGCAAAAGGAAAAACAATAAACTACTACAAAAAAAAACAACTAGCAACATATTTTAATAACTAAGATTTTAAAGCGTAATAATTTTACTATAATTAATATAGCAAAAATGGAAAAATTACTAAGTAAGGCTTTTTTTTTTTTTTTTTTTTAGAGCTTATTTATTAAAAAAAAAAAAAATAGCAGCACAAATTAAAAAAAAAAATAAAAGCAAAAAAAAGCTTTTTTTGTTAGTAAACCAACAAGCAGAAATTATATTGCATGCAGTATAATAGCATTAAATAATATAAAGAAAAATTATTAAACGCTATTAATATTAATGTAATTACTTTTAAGAAAACAGTTTATAAAAACAAGTTGCATAATAAAATGCAAATTTTAAGCATTTATTAAATTAACAAGTTTATTAAAAGTTATAAAAAGAAAATAAATAATTTTTTAAAAGCAAAAAAAAAAAATTAAAAAAAAAAGCTATAAAACTTATATTTAAAAAATATTATAACTTCTTTTATACGTTTAGCAAAGTAAACTTAAATATTTTGTTATTTAATTGTACTAATATAAATTATAAAATTAAGTTTATTAGTAAAAAGTTACTAAAAAACTTGTGTTATTTTTTTTTATATAAAATATTATTAAATAAGTTAAAAGCTATGCAAAAATATTTAGTTAATAATTTATAAAAAGAATTTATTAAGCTTAGCAATACGCTTTTTGCTTTTTTTGTTTTATTTATTACAAAGCTTAATAAAGAGCTTTGCTTTTATATAAACTATTATAAGCTAAACAAGCTATTAAAAAAAAATAAATACTTTTTGCTACTTATAAAAAAACTTTATTTTAAATATTTAAAGCAAAAATATTTATTAAAATAAACGTATAATAAGCTTTTTATTATATATAAATAAGCTTTAGCTATAAAAACTTAATAATGTTTTATATTTGTTATAGTTTTTACTATTATTATGTTTTTTTGTTTAAGCTAACAAACAAACTTTTTATGTTTTAAAAATATATTAATAATACTTTGTTTAACTACTTTAATAATTTTTGTAGCGCTTATATAAATAATATTCTTATTTATTTTAATAACTTAAAAAAATACTAAGTATACGTTTAAAAAGTTTTTACTTGCTTTTAAAATATAAGCTTATAAGCAAATCTTAAAAAATTAAAATTTTATGTTATAAAAACTAAATTTTTAAGTTATATTATTAATACTAAAAGCATTAAAGTTAATTTAAGCAAAATTAAAGTTGTTTAAAACTAAAAATTATTAATTACTATAAAAAAAGTTTAGTTTTTTTTAAGTTTGTATAACTTTTACTGCAAATTCGTAAAAAAATATAGCAAAATAGCAATTTTTTTAAACTGTTTTACAAAAAAAAACACGCTATTTAAATAAATAAAAAAATGCAAAAAAACGTTTTAATAACTAAAAAAAGCTTTAACTTTTATATTTATGCTTAAACATTTTAGCTATAATTTATTAACAAAAGTAAAAACTAACGTATTAAATAAAATAATTGCTAACGTATTATTTTAGCGCTATAGTAACACTTAATATTTAGTAGCTTTTTACTTTAAAACAATATAAAACGTAAAACTTAATTATAGTATACATAATAAAAAAATGCTAGTAGTAGTGCTAGCTTTAAAAAAATAGCAACTTAAGCTAATTAAAACTTATAGTAGCTTATTTTTAGTAATAACTAATTATTAAGCATTAAAGTACTTTAGCAAAAAATAATATTTTAATTTAAAATAAGCTAAGTAAACTACTTTATTTTTTAAATATAACTTTTTTATTGCTTTTTAGCTTAGCAAAAATAATATAGTAGCTAATATATTATTTTGTAAGCAAAAAAACCTTTATATATAACAAAAAAAAAAAAAGCATATTAATATTTAACGTTGTTTTAATTTATTAATTAGATTTTTATTGCATAAAACAAACAAACTATATATATATTTTTGTTTTGCGTAAAAAAAGTGCTTTAAAAAACTTAGCTAATAGATTATATTTTTAAAAAAAACTATAAAAACTTTAATATAGCAATTTACTAATAAAAAGCAAATGCTATGCTTAAAAACAACTTATAAAAATTAAAAGATAGTTTTATTACTTATAAAAATTAACTAATAATTTTTAATTATTTATTTTTACATATTTAGCTAATTAAAAAAGCTTATAAAAAAATGCTTACTATATATTTTAGCTAAACTAAAATATAATAGCTAATAGTTTAATACTATTAGTAGCTTAAGCTAAAAGAAAATTGTAATATTTATATAGCTAACTACATAAGCTATTATTTAATAAAAATACTTTACAATAAAACTTCTAAAAAACTAAAGCTATTTTTTATTTTTAATTAAGTATAGTGCTACTTAGTAATTAATTTTAAATAAATGCTTAAAAACAAACATAAATATAACAATGCTTTTATAATAATAAACTATTTAAGTAAATATATATAGATAATTTTATGTATAATATACATAACTATAAAAAATGCAGCTAAAATATATTATAAAAGTCTTTTTAGAATATTTAAAGTGCTTATAACTATTATATTTAATTATAAACCTTAGTTTATATTTGTATTTATAAAAAAATTATGCAAGTTAATAAGCATAAAACATATATTAATTTTAGTAAGTTATTATAAGTTTATAAAACAAGCAAAAATTATAAACAAGTATTTAAATTAACGCTTACGTTTTTATATAAGCTATTATTAAAATAACTAGTTTAAAAAACTACTTGCTATAAACTACGCATAAACTTTTGTTTTTTATAAATTTATAAGATTATTACTTTATAAAATAAAAATAAAGTTTTTTATGCTTTTTTATTTTAATTAAAAAAACCAAACAGCTATAAAAAAACTTAATAATTTATTTAAAAAAAAAAAGAACTTGCAAAAAAAAGCATAAAATAAAGCATAAAAAATTGCTAATTATATATATATTACAAAGTTATATTTAACTTAAATATAAAATAAAATAACTTAAGCAGTTAATTGCTTAAAACATAACTTAAACTTTAATATAAACAATTATATGTTTATTTTTAAAAAATAATAATTATAAAAAACAAATAAGCTTTTTAATAAATTAAACTACTTTATAACATAATACAAGTTTAAAATCTTATTTAAAAATAATAACTTTTATATGCTTAAAATGCTGTTTTTTAAAAATTAACAAATTGTTATTATTGTGGCTTTTAGGCAGCATAAGCTATAGTGTACACTATATAACAGTTGCTATGCAAAAACCTAAGAAGCACAAACTAGCCTTACTTAAATTAGTAGTATTTGTACATAGTTTCTTAGTACTATACTTAAAAAATGTCTTTTTTTTAATATTTACTTTTTTAAGTACAAACTTAACCTTACGTAATAATTATAAAATTTTAAGCTAGTATTTAAAAAGCATAAATAGCTATTTAAGTAGCTTTATAGCATTACATTTTAAATAAACTTTTGCGTAATATATTAACACTTTACTTACTTTTTACTTTATTTTTTAACTTTATTTCTACTTTATATACTTTAATATTAACTTAATAAAATAGCTAAAAGTAGTAGTAAAACTATAAAGCTTAGCTTTAAAAGCAATAACTTAGTTAAGCTAGCAGTTAGTAATACTATTAAAAGTGTTTATAAGCGCGTTAATTAACTTGCAGTTAATTTATAACTGCAATTTAATAAAATTAAAGCTATATTAATAAAAATATAGCAAAAATTAAATATAGCACTAAAAAAGCAAAAGCTAAAAAACAAAGTTAATAACTTAATAAGCAAGCTTGCTAATCTAAAAAACAACTAAGTATTATATATAAAGCAGCTAACTAATATAACAAATAATAAAAAGCTTAAAAATTTAACTTTTAACCTTTATAAGTATTTTAAGCTTAACAATTTGCAAATTAAGCAAAAATAGTGCGTTTAAACTATTTTTTTAAACATATTTTTATTAAGTAACGCTATTTAGCTAAGTAGTTATAAAGCAAAAAACAAAGTAATGTTTTTAGTAATGCTATAGCTAATAAAAGCAAATTATATAACTTTTAATAAAATTAAAAGCATTTAAAATCGCTTAATTTAAGCGCTAGTATTATATAAACTATAGCTAAAAAAAGTTGCAATAAAATTAAAAAAAAAACTTTTATTAAGTAGTTTTATTTGTTTGTTATTATAACGCTAATTAAGTAAACTTTCTAAAAGCCATAATTTAAGTATTAGCTAAATATAATGCACTTTATAGCTTACTAATAATATTTATTAGTATGCTATTAATGCAAAACAAAGCGTTAATAAACTTTTTGTAGTAGCTTTATATAGCGTTTTATAAGCTACTAGTAATTACTAAAAACATACAGTAAACTTGCAACGTTATTATTAATAAATTAACTAATTTTACACTAATAATTTAGCTGTACATAAAGAAGTTTAATAGTAATTTAAATATTAACTAAATAGTTAAAAAAGCTATATAGCTATTTTATATAGTAGCTATAACATTAATTAAGCTAAAATTCTATAGCACTTTTAAAGTAATAGTTTAACTATAAAGCACTTTAGCGTTATACTACAAATATAATATTAGCGCTAAAACTACTAAAAAATTAAGCGTAACGTAAATTTAACTAATAAATTATGCTAAAACATTACTAATACTAATAATTTTAAACCTTAAAACTAATAAACAAAAAATAAGCTAAATTATAAAACATAAAAATAATTAATTTAAAGCTAGATTTATAGCTTAAGCAATACAAAATAAGTGTTTTAATTGCAGCAAAATTAGCTATTATACAAAAAACTACAAAGCAAAAGCTAAATAGCTTAAAAACTTTAAAACAAACTAAAAAAAGCAAATCGGCTAATTTATAACTATTAAAGGCAAGCTTTTTTGCAACAATTTTTCTAGCAAATTTAACAAAGTTTAAAATAAATATAAAACCTTTAAAAGCAAAGCTTTAATTAGCAGCTTTAAGCACGTTTTTATTATAAATAACGCTAAAAATAAAAACAATGCTAATAAAATAAAGCAATGCTTTACTAATTATTTTAAAAATAATATAATTAATAAAAAACTTGCTAAAATGTTTAATATTGCTTAAAGTAGCTTTGCTTTATTAATTAAAACAAGCAAAAGCTAAAAAAACCCTAACAAAAAACAAAAGCTAAAAAATAGTTATAATAATTATTATAATTTCTTTTTAGCTAAGCTAGCTAATAGCTATAAATTTACTGTTTTTTAGAATTATAGCTATATTAGTTGCTATATTTTATAATTTTTAGCATTTAAGCTAGCGCTATATTAATTATAAAAATAAGGCATAATATATAGCATTAATAAAACAAAACTTTAAATAACTAAAAATTGCAAAATAATAGCAAATTTTATAACTATTAGCAGTATATTAAAAGCATAAATATTAATAGCAAATATAGTACTAAACCATACTTTTTTAAGCGATATAACTATTAAAAAACAGATTTATTATAAATAAAGAAGCATTTTTGCTGTTTTAAATAGTTATAAAGTTATTATGCTATTTAAGTTTAAAAAAAGCTTTTTAATATAGCTAATAAAACGTTTATCTATTAGTACAGCTAATAAAAAGTGCTATATTATAACTATTAAATAGCATAAAAATACTTTAAAAAAACTATAAATCGCTAAATATTAAAACTATTATATAAAAAACTTTTTTAAACTGTTTAATTACTTTAAGCAAAAAACTAACACTATTGCTAAAACAAAGCATTATATTAATATAAGCAATAGTTTGCTAATTAAACTGCTACTGCAGAAATATAGCTTAGCGCAAAAAAAAGCGCTATATAAGTTTATAAAAGCACATAAAAGTATTTATATTAAAAAAAGCATAAAGCTGTAAAGTTTGCTAGTACTATTAACTTTAAAAAAAGCGCTAAGCATAACTACTAAGCTTAATAAAAATAATAAATTAATAATATAGCGTTTTTGTTATAACTATTGCAAAGTTAATAAAAGAACAAAAAAGCAAGCTTATTTGCTACTTAACGTAGCAAACTAAATATAATAAGCTATAAAGCGCTAATAGTATGCTTTTATTAACTTAAAAAATAAATTTTAGCATATTATTATATATAAACTACATTGTAAAAAAACAGCGTTTATTATACTATTTAAGCTATATAAATAAATAGTAATGCTTTTTAAACTTTGTAATGCTTTAGCAACGTTTTAAGCACTAATATAAGAAATAATTAAACTTTTTTATAAGTAGCTAGCTAGCTTACTTAATAATATTTATATTTAAGCTAAAACAAAAAAACAACTATATAAGCACTATTACTTATTATTTGCATAATTAGTTAAGTATAACATAATAGTTAATACATTAAAAACACTGCTTTTTGTAAATTTTAGTATTTTTTTTAGTTTTAATGTTTTTTGTAATAGCATTAAAGCAAACCTAGCAAAGGTTGCAGTAGTACAAAAGCAGCTTATGCTTAAAACTACTATAAAAATAAAAGCATTTGCAAACGCTGTAAGCTATTTTAAGCATTTTATTAAAAACTACTTGTTAATTGCTGCACTATTAACTGCGCTAACAAAAAAACCTAAACACTAGAAAGTAAAATTAAGCATAAAAGCTAAAAACGCATAGCAAAAAATCTATAAAGCTATTATTACTATGCTAGTTATTTAAGCTTTTAATTAAAAGCTTTTATTTATAATAAATATTAACTTAAGCATATATTATATTAAAGCATATTTAATGCAGCTGCATTTTTATAAAACAACTATATTTTTATATTTAATAATGTACTTCTTAAAAAAGCTTAAAGCATACTAATTATGCTACTTAACGCAAAAAAAAAAGTTGCTAGCTATAATGCTAGCACTTTAACACTAATAGCATTAAATAAAAAGCAAAAAAATTACTGTTCGTATAAATTACGAATTTTTTATAACAATAAAAACAAAAACAGAACAACTAGCAAAAATAGTACGTTTTTTAAACGCTATTAAACACTTTAGCGTAAAAATTGTATATAAAACAAGCAAATTAAACGTTTTAGCAAACTAGCTATTAAAACTACTATTTGTACTAGTTTTTTTATTAGCAAAAGCTAAAGCTAATATAAAGTTATTACTAAAAGCTAAAATATAGCTAATAATATTATTGCAACACTTTAACATTATAAATTTGCAAATTATTTTTAAGAATTTTTGTTTTAAAACTAAATTACTACATAATATAAATCTAAAGTAAGTAAAATAGCACTTTATTAAAAAAAATAGCATGCTATTTAAGCTAATTAACTATAAACAAGCTTTAAAAAACTTTTTATACTTAGTTAATATAGCATTTTAAGCTATAGCGCTTTTAAAAGTGCTTAAAGTGCTAAAATTACTACAAAACGCAAAAAACGCACATATTAACCTAGAGCATACTACTGTTAAAAGCCTAATTTAAAAGCTAAATAAGCGTTTTTAGCACTTAAAAGCTATATTTATTACTTAGCAAATTATTGCTAAATATAATTAATGCTAGCTAATAAAACTATTATTAAACAAACTTTTAAACTTATAACTTATTATACTACTTTTATTATTTACGCGTTAAGCTATAAACTATATATTTATAGCTAATTTTAAGCTATTAGTATGCGTTAAATATGCTATTGCGTAAATTAAAGCAAAAATAGTGCTTAATGTTAGTTTTAAAGCAACAAAACTGCTAATTTAACAAATTAATAAAATGTTTAGTTTTCTTAAAAAATAAATAAGTAATAATACAAGCATATTTATAAGCAAAAAAGCAATTAATTAGCATAAATTAAACAGTTTTATTATAAAGTTAATTATACTTAGAAAACCTAAAAGTAATAATAAAGTTAAAAAAGCTAATAATAATATTAAGCAAATTATGTTATATAAAAGTTTAACTTATTGCTATTTTGATTTTTAAACTTTATTAAAAGTAGCTATTTATATATATAACTAAACTTTAAAGCTTAATAGCTATAGCAGCTATTTTTTGCTGTTTAAAACGCAGCTATTAAATTAGCAACTAGCTATAAAAATTGCTAACTATGTTAAAAATCCAAACAAAAAAAAAAAGGTTAAATTCTAGCAATATTTAGCATAAAACTATAAAGCATTACTAGCGTATAACTACTTTAGCAATTTAAAAGCATTAAAAAACCAAATTTAAGCTTATTTACAAAAAAAAAAAAGCTTAATTAAAACCTATAAAACTAGCAATTAAGTTTTACGCGTTAAACAGCAAGCTAATAAGTTTAAACTATATTATAACAGCTTATAAGCTATTATAAGTTATTATTATAGCAATATATATAAACTACAAAGCTTTAAAGAAATAACGTTATTTAGCAAATATAATAGCAGCAACTTATTTTTAGCTTATAGTAAAAACAGCTACTTAATAAAAAGTTTATAGTATATTAGCAAGCGTATACTAAAAAAAAATAAACAAAAATTAAAAGCGTTAATAGTATAAATATTAAAAAGTATTTATAAATAGCTTTATTTTCGTAAATAGCTAGAACAGCTATTTAGCAAAAGAAGTAATTATAGCTTTTAAGTAATATAAGCTATAATATATACTGTGCAATAGTTGCTATATAAAAACCTAAGAAGCACAAACTAGCTTTACTTAAATTAGTAATATTTATACATAGTTTTTTAGTACTATACTCGGAAAATGTCTTTTTTTTAACATTTACTTTTTTAAGTATAAACTTAACCTTACGTAGTAATTACAAGGTTTTAGGCCAGTATTTAAAAAGCATATTATGTTAATTGCTTATATAAATATTTAAATAACTTTTTATTAAAACAAGCATTTAAAAACCTAAAAAAAAAAATAATTAAACTTAAAAATAAAAAAGAGTTTATAGTAAAAAAAGTATAAGTGTTTTAATTATATTATAAAAAGCTATAATATTAAGTTAATTAAAAGAAATAAAACTTAAATAATAAGTAGTACTTTACTAAAAACTTTAAAAATAGCGCTTAAGCTTTAAAGAATTTTTATAATGCTAATTTTAACTTTATAGAACTATTAATGCAACTAAAAATATAGTTATAAGCAGCAAAAAATAACTAGTTTAAAAAATTTTACTTTAATAATAATAAAGCAATAGTAGCAAAAAAAAAAGTAATACAACAAAAAAATCGTAATTAATTAATAAATACTGTTAGTAAATAAAAAAAAAAAAACAAAACTTATATAAAAATAGTAATATGTAGCAAACTGTTAATTTAGCAGTAAAAGAACTTGCTTAATAATATAATAGCACAAAAGCTTTAATTAAAGCTAATAAATAAATACTTAAAGTTATTTTTTCTTTAGCTAAAAAGCTGCTAAAAGGTTTACTGTTTAAAGCGTAAAAATAGCTGTTTTTTTTACTTTCTTTTTTTTTTTTTTTTTTTTAAGGAAAAAGTAGTTATAGTATAATAACTAATAGCTTTATAACTTATTGTTTTAATATAGCTAAATAAATATAGCTATACTATAATTTAATGTAATTAAACTAGTTTATATATATGCATAAACTATTTATTAGTACATAAACTACTTATTAGCTATATATACTATAATTTAGCTACTTAGCTACTTCTTATAAATTACTTTATAAAATAGCTTTTTTCTTTTTTATACTAAAATAGAGCAGTATAATTGCGCAAAATCTATTATAACACTTTAATTGCAAGAAAATAAGTTATAACTTATGCATTTAAGCAATTAGGCTATATATAAATTAGGAAATTAAACGATTAATTAAAAGGCTATTTAATAATATAAATAAAGCAACTATAGCTAATTTTTATAATGTTAAGCGTAATAGTTAAATTTATACTTTAAAATTTAGCGTAATATTTATATTTTTATTTCTATTATATGACTTAGCTTAAATTTACTTTAACTAGTTTAGTTAGCTTATTTAGTTATTTTACTTTATTTTAATCTTTTTTTATTAAAATATAGCTGCTTTTAGTTTATTTTAATACTTATAATTATAAAGTTTTTTATTTTTATTAGCGTTTTTTAGACAGAGTTAATATTATTTTTTTTTGCTTATTTAGTTTTATAAGTTTTTTTTTATTTTTTTTGCTACGTTTAAAAGTAGCTTAAGCTTTAGCGTTTATAAAAGCATTATAGCTTTATTAAAACTAGTTTTAGCTTTTTTATGTATTTAAATATATAAGCAGAAGTTTTTAGAAATGCTTAGCGTTTTTTTTGTAAGAGTGCTTATAAAAAGTTTGTACTTTTTTTTTTTTGAACTATTAAGCTTAGCTAGGTTTTATACTTAGCTTACTATATTTAAAAGAAAAAATATTTGCAAGAATATTTATAATAAAATAACTTTGTATTGCTAAAACGTTTTTATATTGCTTATAATAGGATTTTTTTAGTATAACTGTTGGTTTTTTTTGCTAGGAACTTTTTTTGCGCTTTAAAGTAAAAGGCACTAAAAAAGCAAAATAATTAACTTTTAGTTTTTTTTTTAGCGTTTTTTTTTTACTTTGTGTATTTTTAGCGCTTAATAGTAAAAAAGCTAACTTATTAGATCTAAAAGAAGTTACCTTTAGTTTTTTTAAGAAATAATAAAGCTTAGCGCTTATTAAAAGCAATAAACGTAAATCTTTTTATAACTTAAAGCTAAAGTACTTTTTAAAGTTTGCTTTTAAAAATTAAATAAACTATTTATAATTTTTTTAATTATTAATACTTCTTTTTAAATATTAGCTTATTAAGTTATAAAACATATAGTATAAATATAAAGCTTTAATAAACTTATATATATAGTTATTGTGCTAATAGAAGCAAAAAAGTATAAAATAGCTTAATATAACCTTTATATTAAAGTGCTTTATTATTTAATACTTTTGTAATTTTTAGAAAATTTGTTTGTTATTTTTATTAGTAATATGTTTAAAATTTAAAATATATGTTATTTTTAAAACAGTATTAATAAAAATAGTAATTTAGTAATTGTTTAAGCAATATTTTATTATAAAATATTTTATTTAAAAAGTTGCAGTAATTATTGCAGCTTATTTTGCGTTTTATTAGTTTATAAAAAGATTTTTTATAAACTAGCTATACTTAGGTTTAATATTTATTTTTAGAGCTTTAGCTTTTTTATTTGTATATAGCTAAAGTAATACGTTTAATAAAGCTTTTATTTTGCGCTTATTTAGCTATTTTTTAGTGTTTAGCTTTATAAAGATATTTGTAATATAAATAGCTTTAATTTTTTATTTTGTAATGTTTATTTTATAAAAGTTTTTATAGCAGCTATAAATAGCAAGCTTTTTTTAGTGATTTAAATACTTTTATTTATACTAGTAAATTTTTTTAGCAGTTATTTGTTGTTTTAAAAAGAAAGTTTTTAACTACTGCTTTTTATTATTTTTATGTATTATTTTTAAAACTTTACTTAGCAAAAAACAATAAGCTAGCTTTTGTTTATTATAAAGCTTTAGTTTATTAAAATGTTTTATGTTATTATTTTTTTAATAATTATTTAAAGCTTTTTTTAATAGCGGTTTTTTTAAGGATTTTATAAATAATAACTACTAAATATTTGGTTTTTATACTATAGGTTTTTATTTTTTATGTAGTTTTAGCTTTATTGCTAAAACTATTAAATTTTTTATAAACGTAACATTAAACTTATTAAAGCAAAAATTATTATTTTTGCAGTGTTTTTTAATTTTAAATAAGTACTATATTAATATTATAAAACTTTTTATAGCTATAAATCTTAATATTTAGTTTGCAGCTTATAAAAATGTTTTTAAATATTTAGTTTTTAGTTTAGGCATATAAAGTAGCGTTTTATTTACGTTTACTAAGCAGTTTTATATAATAAAGTATACTATAAAAGCTTTTTTTTAAAAATTAAGCGCTTTTTTATTAAGCAACAAGTTAAAAGTATAAAAAACTTTTATTAAAATTATATATAGTATAAATTACTAATATTTTAACGCTTTTTTATTATAATATTTTTTATATATTAAGTATATTGCTTTTTTTTATATTTGTTGAACTAAGTTTAAAAATAAGTTTTAATAAGTTTTGCTATTTTTAAAGAACATATAGCTAAAGTGCTTTTTTAGTACTACTTTTTCTTTTTTTTTTAAGTTTTTAAAAAACAAACTTTTTATAAAGGTTACTTTTTTTTGTATAAAATAAAACTTTAAAACGGACTTTAAAAGAACATTAACTAAAAAAAGCAATATGTTTTTTAGCTAAACATTTTTTACATTTGGTTTTTTAATTTACAAAAAAAGCTAGCAAGCTAGATATTTTTTATACTTTAAATTTTTAATAATTATTGGCTTTTTTTTAAGGCTGTTTTTAAAAAGCTATTAGTTCTTAAAAAAAAGCTTTTTATAATTAGCAGTTAAGTTTATATATATATGCTTATTTTTTTTCTTTTTTGCTTTTTTTTTAAAGTTTGTTATTTTTTGTGCTAATTGCTTATATGCTTTAGTATTAAGTGTTAGCCCTTTAGAACTTTTAAGGAAAAATGCTTTTATTTTTAGTTAATTTGCAGTACTAGTAACTTTTTTAAAAATAAAAAATGTAATAATTAAAAGCGTATGCGTATAATAAAAGCAATTTTTAATAATATTTAAGCATATGTGTATTTTTGCTATGTTTTATAATTTAGTAAAAAATGCAAGCGAATTAAAAATTCTAATATAAGTTAAAAATATAAAAGCAAATAGTATAAAAAGTATAAAATGCAAATATTAATGTTAATACTGCTTGCTATATATAGTTTAATATTTTTAATTGTTAATTTAAGTTATTATTTTTTAATAATTGCAAGATTTTTTAAATATAAATGCTAAAAGTATTTATACTAAATATAAAAAGTTAAAACTTATTAAATAAATAAAATAGCAAAGTTAAGTATAAATAAAAAGTTTAATAAAGCAAATATAATAAAAAAAAAGCTAAAATATATATTTTTAAACTAATGTACTTTTTTTTTATAAACTTATTACGCTATTTTTAATTTATTAATTAATTATTTTATTACTAAAATAAATTATTAATTGCTAAATGCTTTTATAATAATTATTTTTTATATGTTTATACTAGTATTAATTAAAAAATAAGCAAATAAAATAGTTTTAGTTAGTTAAATAGTTATTTTTTAACTTTTTTTTTAATATATTTATAACTTATTTTTTTTAAACATTTATTGCTACTAATAGCAAAGTAAATAATTTAAGCTTTAGTAAATATAAAAGAAAAGCTTGTTTTTTTTTTTAATTTGTTTTTTTTTAAGTAGTTTTAAAGCTTAGATTTTTTTTGCAATTTTTTTTTTTAGTGCTTAAGTTTTTAGATCGCTTAATTTACGCTTTTATTATAGAGTTTTTGTTTTTAAGTAGTATAATTAATGCTTGTTTAACTAAGCATTTAAAAAACAATTTTTTTGTTATTAATAAAGTTTTTAACAATTAAAAAGTATTATAACAGTTAACTAATATTTAAAAAATTAATACTGCTTAACTAATAAACAATTATATTTATAATATTTAAAAAGTTAAGTTTATTAATAAGTAATAAAATATATGTGCTTTTTTTTTCTTTAGATTTTGTTTTTTTTATTTAGCTAACTTTTTTTGTTTTATATAATTAAGCATTAAGCTGTTTGCAGATTAAAATTTTTAGTAATAATACTAGCAGCAAGTATATTTAATAGAAAATTAGTTATAATTTTTTTTATATATGCTATATAAATTAATATATTTAAGTTAGCTTTAGCTAAATAAAAAAGCAAAAGCATTTAAAATTTTGCTTATTATATATAAAAGTAACTAAAAGTAGTTTTTAAAGTAAATATATATATTAGATCTTTTATAATTTTTGCTAATTTATAGCTATGTTTATATAGCTATTTAAAATATAAAATGCTATATTTTATAAGTATTACAAATAATTATTAATAATAGCTAAAAGTAAAAAGTATATAAAGCTTTATTTTTTTTTTTTTTGCTGCATTATTTTAAAATAAAAGTTTAATGTATATACTAATTGCACGTTTATTATTTAGTTATAAAACTATTTATTTTATAAGTTTAAAAGCAATATAGCTAAATATTTTAAAGCTAATATAGTAATTATAGCAATTAAAAAAAATTTTACGCTTAAAAACTTTAAAGAATAAATAGTTTTAACTAGAAATATTTTTGTTTGCTTAACTAAAAAAAGAACTAAATTAAAACGTAAATTAAAGCGTTTTTTTTAAGCTAATTTTATTGTTTAGTTTATTAAGTATAATATTAGTAAGCAATAATTTAATATTATTTAAAAAATTAATATAATGCTTAAGTATTTAAAGAAATAACTAAAGAAATAAATTAAATAAGTTATATAAAGTAAAATAAAATAAAAGAATTAAATGATTTGCTTATATAGCGATATTTTTTTTAATATAATTTGCGATTATTTTTTTTTATTGTATAGCTTGTAAATTTTTTTTTAAGCGTAATAAATAAAAAAAAAATAGTTATTATATAAGAAGTTAAGTTGCAACATTTATAAAAACAAATATATAAAACTTCTGCAACAAAAAAATTAAAAATATATAAAATAAAAATTATTAATACTAAATTGTTAAATTTTCTTTTGTTTTTTTTTTAGTTTTTATTTTTTTAGCTTTATATAATTAAATAATCTTGCTTAATTTTTTATAGCAAAGTTTTATTTTTGCTAAGCTTGCTTTAAATTTTGCTTAAGTATTTATTGTTTTATTAAATGCTTATTATTACTTAATAGCAGCTTTAAGTTATTACTAGTAGTTTAAACGCATAAAATATAAACTAGTAATTTCTTTAAGTGTAATAATAGTATTCTTTGCTTTTTAGTAGTTCTAAGGTTTTTATTAAGTATTAAATAGTTTAAACTAAAAGCAAAAAAAGCTGTTTAGTTTTAAATAAAAATAACAAAACAATTAAAAGTAAAAAAACTTATGCGCAAGCATTAATACAATAAAATAAACTTAAGTAGTTAAAACTAATAAGCAGTTTTTATTTTTGTTTTTTTTGTTTTTATGCATTTTTAAAAAAAAGCAATAATAATTTATACTAGAACTAAGCTGTTTAGCTATTTAAAAAACGTTAAAATAAAATAAAAATTTATATTTTTAATATAATAATAAAAGAAGTGCTAATAAATTAGCTGTTATAAAACTAACAAATATAAAACTAATAAAAAAAAAGCTATAAAAAATACGCTTAGTTTTAAGCAAAAAAAAATAGTTTTATGCATTATAATTTAATTATATAAACTTATATAATTAGTAAAAATAAAAAACAAAACAATTAGTAAAAAAACAAGAAATAAAAAAAGAAAATTCTATTGCTTTAGCTTTTATTAGTTATTATTTTTTAAAGCGCTTTATAATATAATAGCTAAAAAAATAAAGTAAGCTGTTATATTTTTTAGCACTTAAAATATTTAAAGCGCTAAAAGTTATACTGTAGTTTTTATAGATTTAAAAAGCTTTTATAACTTGTTATATTTTTTTTATTTTTTGCAGCTTAACTGCTATAGCTTTAATTGTTAAAAGCTTTATTATTTTAGTTTAGTTTTTAATAAATAGCTATAGCACTAGTAGTTTATATATTAAAGTTAGGATTTTTTGGTTTTTAGTACTTTTAGTTATTTTATATAAATTGCTTTAATTTTTCGGAAAAAAACAACTTTTTTAATTTTTTGCTAGTTAGTTTTACTAATTAGTATTGCTTATAATTAATATTTTTTTTAACTTTATAAAAGCTAATTTATTTGTATAGTAGCTTTTTATTATTAGATTTATTTATTAAAAGCATAGTATTATAAAAAAAAACAAAAAAGCTTTTTTTAAGTAGTTGCTTAATTTTATAAGCGTTTTTTCAAAATTTAGCTTTTGTAGCTAATTTTCTTTTTTTAGTTATAATTGCTTTAACTTTTATAATATTTTAATTGTAGCATTTTAGTTGCTTAACTTTAGCTTTAATAAGATTTTCGTAAAAAGCAACATTTTATTACTTAATTACTTTTTATGTTAATATTATATTTTTTACTAGCAAAATTAGCATTTTTTTATATATTAGCTTATATAAGCTATAGCTATAGTAGCACATAAAAGTGCAATTTGTTTATATTATTAAGTTTAAATATTTTAGCTAATTTTTTTTAGTTTTATTTATTATTTATATAAAGCTTTTTTTTATTAGCTTATAGCCTTTTTTAATAAAGCTTTAAGCTTAAAAATAGTAAGCTAAGCTATAGTTTATTTTATAGCTTAAAGTATTTACTGCGTTTTTTACTTTTTTTTTAAATTTAAAGCTATTGTTATATTTAATTTTTATAAGGACTTTATACTAAAACATAATTTTTTTTTTAATGAATTTAAATATTTTTAAAAAATTTACGTGTTTTAAAAGTTTAGCTTTTAAATAAGTTATTATTTTGCATTTTGCTTTTATAATAGCTTTAAATTTATTGCTTAATAGTATAGTTTATATATTTATAACTTAAAAAACTAAGAGATTTAAAAAGTAATTAAAACAGTGTTTTTTAGTTTTTTTATTATTAGCAGATTTTTAGCAATTAAAATAACTAGCAATTATAATATAAACGTTTTAATAAAAGCTTTTTTAGTAATATTTTTAAGTTATTTATTAAGTTATAAATATTTAGCTTTTATGTGTTATTTTTTTATAGTTTTTTTTAATAAAAGCTTTTTAGGTTTTTTTATTATTAATAACTTTTTTTGGCATTTTTTTAAACTTTGCTTTTTTTTAAAAGATAAACTTGTTAACGAAAAATTTAAGGGTTTTTTTTTTGAAGTAATTTTGCTTTTTTTTTATTGTAAGTTTTTTTAGAACTTGCTTAAAAATAAAATACTTAGTAATTTGCTTACTTTTTTTGCTTTAGTTTTTTTTTAAGTATAGCAAAAGTTTTGTTTTTTAGTGTACTAAGCTTTTAATTAGTTAATTGCTTAATTTTTTATACGTAATAATAATAGCTATTATATGTAGTTAAAAATCAATAAAATTTTTTATATTTTTTTTTTAATGATTATTTAATTTATTTGATAGCTTAAAAGGTTTTTTAAAAAGCTTATTAGTAGCTATATGTTTTTTTTTTAGCATATAGTAAAATATAAAATTAAAGGTTTTTATATATGCTATTTATTTTGTTAATTAAGCATTTAGCAATGCTAAAAATTTATTATTTAGCTAAGCTATAAAAACTTTTATATTAGTTTTTAAATAAAACGTAATTTTATAAAAATAGTTGTATAATTTTTAAAAGGTTTTAATAATAGCAAGTTTTTTTAGCTTTATAGCATTATATTTTTTTTTAGGGCTTTTTTATGTTTTAGATTTATATTTTGCTAGCTTAATAGCTTTATTAATTTTTTAGCATAAAATAGCGCTTTAGCTAGTTTTAAAAGCATTTATTTTTAGTTAAATAGGTTTTTTTGTATAATTAAAAGTAATAAAAATAAGAGCTATTATAATAGCTTTTTAAAGCTTTTTTATGGCTTTTTTTTACGGTTTTTTAAAGCAAAACAGCTTATTTTTCTGTAATAAAACTATTAATAGTTTTGCAATTATAGCATATTTCTGTATTTATATTTAGTAGTATATTATTATTTTTAAAAAAAACCATACTTTTATAATGTTTTTGTAAATTTTTTACTTAAGAATTTTTATTACTTTTGCTTTTATTAGGCTTTTGCTATTAATGCTATATATATAGCTAATTATTTTAGTTGTTTGTTTTATTTATTTGCTTTTAAATATGCTAGCTATAATTTTAGCTAGCTTAAAATTAAGCAGCATAGCATTAAAATTTTTAAGATGTTTTAATATAAACTGCTTAATACTTAAAGCAATTTTATAATTATTATACTTAGTAGTAAGTTTTTTAACTACTATATTATTAAAAAAAAGTTTGCACTTTATTAATAATATATTATATAAAACTTTTAATAGTACTTTTAGAAATTAAGCTACTAAATTTGTTGCTTTTTATAAGAAAATAGTTATTTAAAAAGAGCTTATTAATATAAAAAAAGCTATTATTGTTTAGCTAAAAATAAAAAATAGTATTTAATTATATTTTAAAAATAAATTAACTACAAAGATTATTTTATATATTATAAACTTTTTAGAGAACTTATTATAGCTTTAAGGAAAATTAGCATTACATATAATAACTATATTTATTTTTGTAGCTAAATTAATTAATTAAACTTTTTTACTTTTTTTTTGTACTAAAAACTAAACGTTATAATATAAACTATAAGCTTTTTTAAAAACGCTATGCTTAAGTTAAGTTTTTAAAACCTTTATAGTAATGTTTTTTAAAAGCTTAAGAATTAAAATATTGTATACTTGCTATGCTTTATAAAAAACTGTTTTAATTTTATAAAAAAGAAAGATTTTATTATATATTTTTTTTATTTTAGAAAAGTTCTAAAAAAGTGCTATTTTTTTGCAATATTATATTTTAGTTAATAATGCTGCTTTTTGCTAAGTAAAGTTAGTTATATAAAGCTTTTTTAAAAAAATAGCTAATTGTTTAATAGTTAGTTAAGTGCTTTTAAAAGTAGTGCTAAAACATAAATATATATTTTAATAAATGCTATTTTGTTAAAATAACGTAGAATTTTTTAGGTAATAATTTGCTTTTTTTAAAGCTTGCTTTTTTTATTTATAAGATTTAAGTAAAACAGTGCTATTAAATAGCATATTATTTTTAAGATGGATTTTTTTATTTTTTGTTTTATATATTATATTTAAGATTATTGTTTTATTTTTTATTAATTCGTTAGTTTTTAAGGCTTAAAAAGTTAATAATACTTAAGTTAAAGTTATAATTAAGTTATATTTGCTTTTTAATTTGTATGTAGGATTTTTAGTTTTTATAATTGTTAATTTTTTAGTGTTTTTTTGCTTTAGCGCTTTTTTTATTGCAATTAAAAGTATTTTAAGTAGTTAATTATTATTAAAAACAGCGCGGATTTTTTTATTGTTTTATATTTTTAAGTTTTTAAAAAGTTCGATATTTTATATAAAAAAAGTTAAAAAAGCTGCTAACGTTATATTATTATATAGGTTTTAATTTTTTTAAAAGTTTATATTTATATATTTTTTTAAACCGTGTTTTTTTAATTTTATTTTTATTTTTTTTTGCTAATTTTTAGATTTTTTATTTAAGATCTAGCATTTTTATATTTTATGTAGCTTATTTGTTAAGCTAGTAATTTAGCAAATATATATTAGTTTTTTAGTTATTAATAACTTTAAGCTTTTAAATTTAGTTTTTTAATATAGTTTATTATTAGTATAATAATTTAGCTAGTTTTAAGTATTATACTAGCTATTATATAAAAGCTTTAAAAGTATAAACTTATTTATGATTTTATAATGAAGTTTATTTTTAGCAACAAAAAGTAAGTAGCTTGTTTTTTATTAATTATATATAGCAGAAAAAGTAGCAATTTTTTACTTATTTAAATAGTAGTTTTTAAGTATTTTACGTATTTAATAAAATTGCTAGTTTAATTAAATCTTTTTTAAGTTATATTTATATTTTTAGTAGTAAAGCTGTTTTTATTAATAAATAAGTTTATAATAATGCTAAACTGCGCTTTAAAATTAATAATTTTAGTAATATTTTTTTTATAGATTTTGTTTTTTATTTTTATAGTAAGCTTTAAGCAAAGCTATATATATTTTTTTAGTTTTATAACGCTTAAAAATGTAGCTAAAATACTTTGCGTTTTTAATAGTAAAGCTAATATAAAGCATAAATTTAAAAAGCTTAAATGTTTTTAATTAAAGTAATTTATTAAGCTTAAGTTTTTTTTATTATAAAACTTATATTTTAATGTTTTTTTAAATAAGTTTAAGCTATTACTACTAGTATAATTGTTATGTTTTTTATAAATTTTTATTTTAAAGGAGTTAAAAGTTTAATTAATGCTTTTTAGAACTATTAATGCTAGTTACGTTAGTTTTTTAAGCTTATCTTTTTTTTTTAGCGCTATTAGCGCAAAATTAGCATTAAGCTAAAGTTTAGCTAAAAATATTACTTTTTTTAAAAGCAGCATAAATATAACAATTAGTAATTTTTGCTTTTTTAAGTTATTTTTAAATAATAAATATATAATATTATATTAGTTTAAAATCTTAAAAAGCATTTTATTAAACTTTAGTTTGTTTTTTAACGTTTAAAGATTTAAAGCAATATAAGCAAAAAATAATATTATTTAATTATTTTATTAGTTTTAATTATAAAAAACTTTTATTATTTTATAGTGTTGCTTTTTTAAAAAAGCAGCTATAAAGCTAAATTAAAGCATATAAATATACATAATAAAACTATTATATTTTATTTTTTTATTTATTTGTACTACTAAATAGTTTAATAAAAAGCTAGTTTTATAAGTATTACTAAGCAATTTATGTTTATTAAGCTAACTAGCTAATTATAATATTAGCTAAGAACTTTTTTGTGCTTTTTTAACTGCTAGCTATTAAAATTTTATATTGTTTTTTAAAAAGTTTATACTTTTATAAAAAAAAGCATTTTTTATGTTTATTTAAGTTAAGATTTTTTGCGATAAAGTTTTTAGTTAAGCTTTATATTTTAACTTGTTGCTTTTTTTTTTTAAAATAAGCTATAGCATGTTTAGTTTAATCTTTTAATTTAAGCTTTTGTTAAAGTTATTTAAAAGTAGTAATATTGTTTTTAATATTAGCTTAAGTATTTTTGTTGCTTTAAAATATAATTTAGTTTTTGTTTAAATAATTGTTTAAATAAAAATATTAAAGTACTTTAGAACTTTTAGTATAAAGTTTTTAAAAGTAATATTTGTTTTTTTGTTTAAGAAGTTTTTAGACTTTTTAGCTTACATTTTTTTAAATTTTAAGCTTTTTTTTATAAGTTTTACTTTTTGGATTTTTTAAAGCTTTTAATAATTAAAGTTTTTTAGTTTTAATAAGGTACTTTGCTTATAAAAATTGTTGTTTATTTATGTATTTTTAGTATTAAGCTAAATAAAAGACTTATTGTTATTTAAATAAATTTTTTTAATTATTTAACTTATAAAAGGCTTTTTTTTTTGTTTTTTAGGTTTTTTTTTATTTTTTGTTTAATAAAAAGCAGCTTTTTTAGTTAAAAGCTTATAACAATTAGCTTAAAACATATTTATACTGATTTTTTTGCTTAATATATAGCTTTGCAAAACTTTAATACTATTTATATTATAAAAAGTACTTTATGTAAAGTTTTAATTAATTATAATAAAGCTATTATTTAGCTTGTTATTTATTAAGTTGTTTTTTTTAATATTGCAAGCTTTTACTAGTTTTATTTTATAAAGCATACTAGTTTAATTATTAGATTTTTTATTTAAAAATTAGTTTAGCTGCTTGTTATTTAGCTAATAAAGTTTTTTTTTTTTTTAATTCTTTTGTTTGCTTTTTATTTTAGCATTTAAATCTTTATTATTTAAAATAAAGTTTTTTTTTTGCAGTTAATAATAAGCTTTTTGCTTAAGCAGTTTATTATTGCTTAAAACAAAATTATATATTTACTTTATTGCAGCATTAAGAATTTTTTTTTTATTTTTGCTAATTTTTATAACTTTAAAAGAAACCTTTATGTATTTAAAGCTTATAGAAAATTTTAGCTTTTTTAAACATTATTTAAAGTTTTAATATATAATGTTTTTTTTTTTTAATTTGTAGGTAAAACTGCATTTATAAACGTAGTAATTATTTATGCTATATTTTTAACAAATAGTTTTTTTTATTAAATAAAGATTGTTTGATTTTATTTATTGTAAAGAATTAAATAATTGTTTTTTTTGTTTTTGTTTTTTAGAGTTATATTTACTTTTTTGTAAATATTTAGAAGTTATAGCATTAATACTAAACATTTGCTTTTTTAATAAGTTTATGTTAATTTTGTAATATTATAGTGCTTATAGTTTTTAATTAACTAGCTAAACATATTAATTTTGTAGTTTTTTTAGCATTTTTTTTAGTTTTTTTTTTATAATTGTTGCGTTTTTTTGTTTTAATTTTAGCTGCTATATTTGCTTAATAATATTATTTATGTTTTAATTATAAGCAAAGTGTTAAGCTAATTTTACTTGCTGCTTTTTAATAATAACTGTTTTAATAGCTAATATAGTTATATTAATAGCTAGCTTAGCAGCATTAATAGCAATATATAAAAGCTTGTTAAAATTATAATTATATAAATAATTAACTTTTTTTTATGCTTTATGTGCTTTTTTTGTTTTTTTAAAGTAAAGATTTAGCTTAAACTTTTTATTAATTTAGTTGTTTAATGTTTTATAAAAGTTTTTATAAAATATTTTATTTAAGTTATTATATAACTTTTTAAAGAACTTTATTATTTTATTAATAATATTTTAATTTAGCTTTTTAAGCAAACTTTAAATAAGTTAAAAATTAAAGTAGTAATTTTTTTATGCTTTAATATTTTTAGCATACATTTAATGTTAAAAAAAGTAAGTTTTAAAATTAATAAAGTATATAGCTTTTAAGCAAGCTTTAAAATTTTGCAATATAATAATAATAAACTTATTTTGCTTGAAGTTTTAAAGCTTGAACTTTTGTTTAAGCAGTTTATAAGCTTTTATTTAAAATAAACAATTTTTTAGTATTATTTTTACTATTTTTTTTGTTTAGAAAATATTATAATAAACAAAAACTTATTTAATTTTATTAATGTTTTTAAAACATTTTATATAAAAAGAAACATTTAAATTGTTTAGCTATTTGTTTATTTTTAACTTATTAAATAATAAATGCTAGTTTAGTTTTAAGTTAAAAAGCATAAATAATAGCTTAATTTTAGCATTATACTTATTATTAAAATAGCTTAAGCTAAATAAAGTTGCTTTAATACTTTTTAGAAATAATAAACTAGTTATTTTTATTTTTTTTATTTATAAGTAGTTTTAGTGTTTTTTATATATTAATATAAAAAGATCTAACAATTTTTTATAGCTAAATTATTTAACTAAGCTATAATTTTTAAACTTTTAAGCTATATAATAAATTAAAGTAAAGTTTATATAAAAGTAATAAAAAAAGTAAGCTAAAAAAAATAATAAAGGTAAATTAAGTAAAAATGTAAGTTTAAAAAAAAAAGAAAGTATAAAATGCTTAGGATTTTTAGGTATTTTGTATATTTAGGTTTTTTTGTGCTGTTTTTTTAGATTTTTTTTTTAGGAAACCTAATAATTTTTTTTGTTTACATTTATAAAAACTGCTAGCTTATTTTTTATAGCTTTTTAAGTTTTTTTTTAAATGCTTTTATGTTTTTGTTTTTTATGCGCTTTTATTTTTTTGTGTGCTTTGTAATGTTTAGTTTTTTTGTTTTTTAATTTAGCTTGCTTTGCTTTATGCAAGTTTTATTAAGTAAGCTTTATTTTTTTATAGCTTTTTATTTATAAAGGTAGCATGCTTTTTTTTTTTTTTTGAGGTTTTTTTATTTAATAATAAGTGCTATAAAAAAGCAATAACTATGTTTTACGCAAAGTTTTTAAGTAATAGCTAGCTTACATCTAAAAAACTTTGCTTTTTATTTTTTAATAAAAAACTATATTAGCTTAAAGAACAAAGTATATTTTTAATTGTTAATAGCTTTATATATTAACGCGTAAACTTAAACTTATTTAGTGTAAATAAGCGTTAGTTTTGCTTGCATTATAGCTTTTTAGAGGTTTTAGCAATTTTTACTTTTTTTTGAGCTTATTTTTTGTTTTTTTTTATTTATACGAAAGCAATTATGCTTTTTTTTTTGTGAAGCACTAGCTTTTTAGCAAGAATTTTTTTTTTTTAGTTTTTTAAGGGTTTTTAACTAATAGTTTTCTAGCTATACTATTTTAAAGATTATACTAACATTTTAATACTTAATTGTTGTTTTGCTAAAAAAAATAAAAGCGTTTTATAAGTTAAATTAAAAAAAACAGTTTAATATTTTTATACGTTCGTTTTAGGCTTTATTAATTAAAAGCTACTAGCTTAAACGTTTGTATTAATTATAACTAAACTGCTTACGTTAAGCAAACTTTGCTTATTACTAGCTAAAGCAACTAAGTATAATATATTATGTTTTGTTTATAGAAATTATAACAATTAATAAATAAATAAATTAAACATATAAATTAGCAATAATAAATTGCTTATTTGTTAGTTTTATAGTATTATTTATAGTAAGTAAAAGATTAGCTTTACTAAAGATACTAATGAAATAAAGCAGTATAATTATGCAAGATTTACTATAACATTTTAATTGTAAGAAAATAAATTATAACTTATGTATTTAAGCAATTAAGCTATATATAAATTAGGAAATTAAACGATTAATTAAAAAGCTATTTAATAATACAAATAAAGCAACCATAGCTAATTTTTATAATATTAAGCATAATAGTTAAATTTATACTTTAAAATTTAGCGCAATACTTATACTTTTATTTTTATTATATAACTTAGCTTAAACTTACTTTAATTAGCTTAGTTAGTTTATTTAGCTATTTTATTTTACTTTAATACTTAGATTTTAATATAATTCTAGCTTTTTAAATAAAGCCCTGTTTTTTATAATAGCTTAATATATAATAACTAACATTTATTGCTTTATAAATTATATTTCTTTGTTTTTTAAAAACTTAAGCATTTATAACTTTAACAAAAAACAAATATTAAAAATATTTTAAACTTTATTAAAAAAAACTGCAGTAATATAATAAAATAATAAGTTAATATTAGCTATACATATAAATTATTATGCTAAAAGATTAAACAAAATACTTAATAAACTTATGATTTAATTTATAATGCTTGCTTTTAAAGCAACTTAATAATTTAATAGCACTAAGCTTACTTTAAAAAACATAGCTTAAAAAAACATAGCAATAATAACTTTTATTTAAAAAAAGCTATAATATGCTAAAGCAATAAAAACTTTAACTAAAAACAATAATAATTAGCAAAGCATAATAGTTTTCATTTAAACTTACATAAATATAAACATTAAGCAATACTTTTACGCTTTTAAAAAGAAAAAATCTTTAGCTAAATATATAACTAAAGTTGCTAAAGCAAAGCTAATTTTTATTGCAGCAGTAAAAAAAATGTTTTTTTATACACGCAAAAAAAAAAAGCAATATATATAATACTAATTGCTTTTGCTTAAAGGTTATAATTATAAGTTTTATAAAAACAAGTATAAATATAAGTTAAAAAATAAAAATAAGTTTAGCAAAAATAATAAAAACAACAATAATAAGCTTTTATAAAAAAAAAAAAAACGCAAACATAAATATAGTTATAAGCGTTATTAAAATAAATATAATAAGCACAAGAAAAATTATAACTAAGCTTATTTTATAAACTTTAATTTTAAGTTTATTTCTTTTAAGTTTAAAAACTTAACTTTTTTTTTTTTAAAAAGCTTAAATAGTATAGCTTTTATAGTAATAAACTATAGTAATACATGCAAATATTATAAAAAAACTTTTAACTTATTATGTAATAAAAACTAATATATTTATAAATATACTAATTGCTTATATAAACAAATTACATTTTAGTTGCTTATTAATTTAATAATGTATATATATAAGCGTTATTATACTTTGTTTAATTTTTATAATTAGCTGTTTTGCTACTTAAAAACTTGTAGTATAAACAAATTATAAGCAAACTTAGCTTTATATTAACTAAAAATAAGCATTTCTGCAAAAATTAAAAGCGCTAAATTTAAAGCTAAGCTAATTATACTTTATATATGCTAAGTATTTTTAGTTATTAATACTTTAAACAACTTATTAAAATGTTTTAGCGTTAAATACTTATATTTTAAAATAAATATATATATTAAACTTAATAATAAAAAAGTTTAAGTATGTTTAAACATAAATACATTATAAAGCATTATTATACGTAAGCTTTTTAATACTTATAAATATATAATTAAATATTAAAAAAATTAACAAGCAAAAAAAATTAAAAGCATTAATAAAAGCTACTTTTACTGCATATTAAAAGCTAAGTTTAAACTTTACTTATTAAAACATAATAATTATAAATTTTTTAAGCTTTTATAAATTAAAAGAAAAGCTTAAGTAATTAAAAAAAACATAACATTTTGTTTTTTGCTAAGCATTAAATGTTTAAATTTATAAAGTATAATTATTAATTACAAAAAAGCAAAAATAACTATAGCTAACATAAACAACTTTAAAATTTTATTTTAAGTATATTTATGCATATATTTATATATATAAAAAGTTATTTTAGCTTATAAAATATTTTTTAAGCTTAATGCTATAATATAAGCTTTAGCTATATATAAACTTTTATTTACTAATTATAACTTTATGTTTAAGCTATTTTATAAAAATAGTATAGCTATATTTATTAAGTTTACTACTTTTAAAAGTGTAGTTTTAGTTAATCTTTTGCCTTAAATTAAAACTATACTTAAAAGTACTTGTATTAACACTATTTAAAAGCAATCTTTTAATAGTAAAACTAAAAGAAAATCCTAAAAAGCATATTTAAAAACAGTTATATTAAATGCAAACATTATAGTTATAAATGCTTTATTTAGTATAACACTTAAAAACACTAGCGCTAAAACTATTAATGCTACTAATACTAGCTTAAATATTATTAATAAAGGCATTTATATCTTTAATAATTTTAAGTTTTTTAACACGTTTTATATAAATAAATTAATTAACTTAACTTTTACGCTTAAATAAATTGATACTAATATATATATTTTTAGCTATAACTTTAACTTTTATACTAATATAACTAATATTACTAATATAATAAATATGCTTAAACAAATTAATATTTTAATTATTAGCTTAATTATTAATGCAGTATATAATATAATTAAAAAATTAGCTAACTAGCTATTAAAAAAAATAAATAATGCAATAAATTTAAACGCGCTAAAACTTAAAATTTGCAAAATTATTTTTACTTTAAAAATTAAAAAACTTAATAAAAAAAACAAAGTTATATTACTAGCTAGCTACTTTATTTATACTAGCAAAAATATAATAGCAAAAAAAATCTTGCAACTAATTAACAAAATTCTTAAAATTTAGCAAAACTAAAGTATTATTAATATCTTTAAAAATAAACTTATAAAAATACTTTTAGTAAACAATTAGCAAAAAACTAAATTAAACAATTAACTTTATTTTTTAAGCATTTATAATAAAAAAGCTATTAATTTTGTTTTTAATTAGCTTTATATATAAAGTTAAATAAAATAAGTTAATAAACTTACTTTATTTGCGTATTTTACTTTTGTAGTTTAAACGTAAAAAAAAAGAAAACTGCACTTATAACTAATAATTAACTTGCAAACTTTAAATAAAATAGCTGTTTTAAATAATTATCTTTTGCTTTTTTAATCTAAAATTATTTTATTAATTAAAAAAAAAAGTATATAACTTATATAAACATAACTTCTTTTTTTTACTAATTTAAAATACATTTTAATTATTATAACAAATTTACTATTATTAGCTTAAAAAGTTTTAAATAGTTTATAGTTATACTTATAAAATTTCGTAATATACTTATATATATATAACAGTTTATAAATTGCTTACTTAAAAAGTTTAAACATTTTTGTTGCGCTTTTATTAATAATATTATAATTTACTTTAATATTAAAAAAAAACACTTTTTTTATTTATATATTATTTTTAAGTTGTTTTAAAGCAAAAAAATATCTTTTTTACTAAAAAAATCTTTTATAGCATACTTTTTTATTAAGGTTTTAAGCTTTTAAATAAACACTTTTAGCATATTAACTACTAAATAAAAAATTAAAGCAATATAAAACATTAAGTTTTTTTGTTAACTTAAAGCTTTTAAATAATACTTAAGTATTATAGGTTTTTTATGTTTATTAATTTTGTTTTACGTAAAAATTTTAAAACTATTGCAAAAACGCAAAACTATATTGCTTAATAAAAAACATAAGTTTAAAAGGTTTAAAATAAACAACTTTAGCAAACGTTAAGCATATTACTGCTTAACTTTTTTTAAACTTATAAAAGCTAAAAAAGTATTATTTTAAGCTATTTAAGATTTTATTTATTTATATATTATATTGCATTATTATAACTTTAGTAAGTTATTATATATATAAATAAATATATTTTTTAAGCAAAGCTTTAGTATTATGCTATACTATACAAAAAATAATTATATATAATAATTAAGTACTTTTATTTTTAATGCATAAATGCTTTTTGTTATATATTTAAGTAAATATATTTCGATTTTTAAGTAATAATATAGTTTTTTTAAAATAAAAATAAGTTATATTATATAAGCATACAAACGTTTATATATAACAATTAAAGCATTAAAAAACTTTATAGTTATTTTTACTAACTATTTTGCTACTAAAAGCATTATTAACTAAATTAATTTAAATACTACGTTTATAAATTGCACTAATAAACGCTTTATTAATGCTTTAATTTATTTTTTTTAATATAGTTTATAAGTATACTACTTGCTTAGCTATATTAACTATATACTAAAGGCACTAAATTATTTTAAAAACATTAAAAACTTATTTAATACAAAAAATAATATATAAAAAACTAATAAAAATTCTATGCTTAATAATATTTAATTAGTATTAGCAAAAGTTATTATAAATAATAAAGTAAAATTAAAAATTATTACTAATTATAATAAAAACTTAAAGTATTATAAAACTTTAAACGTAATACATATAAATAGCAATAAAAACGCTGCAAATTTTTTGCGCTTAAGCTATTCTTTTATAATTATAAATAAACTGCTTTATAATATTAATAAAAAAAGCTATTATTGCTTTTATATTTTTAAAAATCAAGTTAGCAAGTTTTTTGCTATAGCTTATAATAATAAATACTATTTTAATAAAAAGCATATAATATATAACCTTAAAGGTTTTTTTATTAAAAAAAAGACTTAAAAAGTAAAAACATATTTATAACATTATAACAGTTATAAACTTTGTATAACAAATTAAAATAAACTAAATAATAATTACTAGCTAATTTAACCTAAAGATTTTTAACTTATAAAAACAGTTATAATAAACTTTATTATAAATTGGCTTAATATACTAGCAACAAAAACTTTATAGCAATTAAATAAGTATATATATTATAATATATTAATACTTATAATATATGTTATATTTAAACATATATTATTAATTTTAAATTATAAAACATATATAGCAAAAAATTAAAGTTTTACTTTTGTTAAAATGTTTTTACTATATAACTAAAGCATACTAAATAGCATTATTTTTAATTATAACTATAAGTTTACTTTAAAGTTTTAAGTAAGTTTATAAAAAAAATATAACGCATAGCTTTTAATAACTATTATATACTATTTATAAAATAATAATATATTTAAACGCAAAAATTAAACTATTAAAATTGCTATTTAGCACTATACTTTTGCTTACTTTAATTATAATTAAATAAATATTCTTTTATTTTTGCAATAAAACTTTAATAATATATACTTAAATTTTATTAAGTTTTTACTACATAAACAATTATTTAAATTTAAACTTTTTAGTTTTAACAATATATTTACTAGCAACAATAAGTTATATAGCACATTAAAAAACATTTGTTTTTTTTATAAACATTTGCATAAAAATGCTAAGTTAGCTATAAACTTTGCTGCTATAAAAGCTAAGTATTATTATAATAATAAGCATAAGCTTATAAAGTTTAATATTAAAAACAAAGTTTATTTAAAGCTATATAAAGGATATTATTTTTTTAGTAACTTATTTAAAAAATACTTATAATAATATGCTAAACTATACAAAATAATAAAACAAATAAGTTAGCTAGCTTATTATATTAATTTACTAAAAACCTTTAGTATACACTTTATAATTTTTGTTGCATATTTTTTACTTAGTTAATAAAGTAAAAACTCATTTTATTAAACTATACTTTTACTTAGTTTTATTTATAATAAGCAAAACTCTAACAAAAAAAGTAATTTATTCGAAATTAAAACTATTTTAAAGCATTATATTAATTAAACTAAGTTAAGTTTTAACTATTTAGTTAAGTAAAAAAAATATAGTTATAAAAACAACTAATAAAAATCAAAGTAGCAATTCTAATTAGCTAAAAACTTAGTTAAAAAATACTAAGCTTATATAAAAAAACAAGCTAAATTAAAACTAAAAAATAAAAATAAAGCAAAAGCTATAAAGCTTATTATTAGCAAGCAACCGCATAAAAAGCTATAAAAAGTTATATTTGCTTAATTAATTAATTAATTAATAAATAACTTAAATTAATTATAATCTTTAAAATAAAAATTAGTTTATATAAATAGCTAAATTAGCTTTATTAAAATTAACAACTTTTTTTTTATGCTTTAGTACTTAATACAAACTAAAAAAAAGACTTTATATCTATAAGGTTTAACTATAGTAATATTTTTACTTGTAGCTATAGTAGCTTAGCTAAATAGCTATATAAGGCTTATGCTTAAAGTAATTATATAACAATTGCTTGCAGGGCCCTTTTTCTTTTTAATTTATATTACATTTTTTATGCTTAATTGTTTTACTACTTATAGTAAACCTTACTAATATTTTAATATATATTATATAAAAGCGTTAGTTGTATAAAATATATTATAGTTTAGCTATATTATTATATTAAGCTTAAATGCTTAAAAGTTTATATTATTTAAAGCTAAATTTTAATAATAAAATATTTATTTAAAAAAA
>MU400577.1:110694-226277 GCA_022578965.1 Xylaria sp. FL1777 | reverse complement strand
CTTTCCTAATTGGGAAGTACCTACCGTAAGTGGTAAATACACACACTGTACTTTATTTTTAAGGATGGTCCAGACTTTTGGCCACAACCTACGTACATACCTAGGTACTATGTAAGTGGCTTTCCTCCTCCATCTTGCATCGCATCACCACCTCGACAACATAAATAGGTATAACCGTATAGGTAATACTAGCCAAGACAGGTCTCTTGCTGCGATTCACATGCAGACAGAGATACATGTATCGATATTATGTGCCTCGGTAGACACATAGCCTCAATCCTACGGCCGTCTGTCCGTCTGTCGAGTAGGTTCGTGATGCGCTTCTTTGTCGCCCGTCGCTGCACGAGTACCACGTCGAAACGTCTATGTGCTGGCACAACAAGGTGCGACTCCAAAGTCTCGGTGCGCACGCAAGGCATGGGCTAGGGAAGTCATTGAATAGGAGGCACCAGGAGCATGAAGAGGAGGACCCGTCTCCACTAAACCCGGAAACCCGCCAAACACTTTAACTTTGCGCGACAGCAGAACAGCCCGAGTGGTTTGTCATCGGTCCATGGCGCCATCTTTTGAGGGCCTCGCCAACCTCGTCAACCTCGCCAACCGCCCCCATCGTCAATTCGTGTCACAGCCCGCCACAACACAACTTCAACGTACCACAACATCTCTTCTCGTCCCACGACGGCCGCCAGCAGTGCCGATAATAGTAATAAGACATAGATACACACGGGGACAGCGACGGCAGCAACAGAAATAGCAGGGATAGCAACGACATCGGACCCCGTCATGGCGCCACGAGATGCTCTCCACGTTGGGCCATGCCACTACGTGACGGGCCGCCAGAGGGTGAGTAAGTTCTGCGGCGGCACGGGCACAACGTATAATTCGTAGGCGCGTTAACGAGACGTCTGTTAGTATCACACCAAGCCCTCTATTCCTATACCGTGGGAAAGCCCCTTGAACACGCCGATACACCTCAATCCAGAGTCCGACTCCGATTCTGACTTGGACATGACTGACGACCAAGTTTCCCATCATGTCCAAGAAGACCAAGACAACGAATCCTCCCAAGTCACCTCCCAGGACACCTCCCAGGACGACCAGGACGACCAAGATGATCATGATGATCAGGAAATCGCCGCGCAAGGAAACCCCTTCCCCGAAACCCTAATAGATGATCAGATGATTCTACTTGTTCAAAATAATAATCTTGCCAACCCCCATCTTACCCAAATCGGCTTTAATTCCCAAGATATTAATGTTCCCATCAACGCTCATCAGACTCTTGCCGAACTCGGCCTTAATACCCCAAACGATGACCTTTCCGACATGATTTTGGGAATGGAAAGCGGCGAGCTCGATGATGAAGATGAAGAAGATGATCATGATCATGACAATGACAATGACAATGACGATGACGATGATGATGATGACGAAGATGACAATGAGAGCGACGAGTCCAGCGAAGATAAAGTTCCCCCTGTTGCCCCTTACCGACTTAACCTCACGGCCCTATCTCAGCGTTACAATATGTATGCAGTGGCTTACAGAAGCGCAATCCATATATCCCGCATCCGCAGTTGTGTCGATAACACTCTACCTGCGCGTCCTGGTAAGTCAGCCCGTTGCGAGATGATCAGAGTTTATCCCGTCGCCCCGTCCCCTCGACAGGGTTTAGATGACTGATATCGCACCTACTTATTTCTCGAGCAACTAATAAACGAAGCCACGGACCGTTGACTTTCCTCTTTAGATTTAATCTTAAAACCTCCAACAACCCCAGAGGCCCTGAGAGTAGGCGGATATCTCGATAATAACATGCCTCATCAAATGAACCACCTAATCATGGGCGACCTGGGTGATGAAGAGATTCTACTGCTTGCCTGTGATGATGGCGATGTGCTTGCCTATTATAATGCCCATATCGAAAAGGCGCTCTTACGTCTCGAGTCTAGCAATGCTCTTCAAGACGCGACCATCGTGAGGCCGTTCTTCCACCAGAATGTTGGTATCTCGGCCTGGGGACTAGCGGTTCATAAGCAATCGCGACTAATCGCTGTTGGAAATAATAATTACCAAGTGCATGTGTTTGCATTGGCGCTAACAGAGCACACATCTTCTGAAGGGGATGCTGAACCACCGTACGGGCGTGATTTGTTTATGCGGCTCACAAGAAGACTGGATGGGGACATAGTCGAGATACCGGAAGTCTTGGATAGTGAAATTAAGCCCGAGATCCCCTTCTCTGACCAACGGAATTACGGCTATCGCATCATTCTCGAGACCGGTGAACGAGGAAGCAATATGCCAAATGTGGCCTTCAGTGATAATGCTGATGGCGATGCTATAAAGGTTCTTGCGGTCGATATATCAGGAAAACTCTGGGTTTTAGATATCTGGTCATTCTACCAGGTACCACATGAGAGCGTTGAGAGTTTGTACAGAGCACACCAAAAGTCACAGCTGTTTCATAACCTTCGTCGTAGGGTCCCGATCAGGTAAGTTGAATACTTTCGTAATTTTTTTATTTTCTCTTTATGTATAAGTATGCATATTACCCAGCTAAATTACCCATTGAATGGGAGGATGGAGTTACATTATTATGAGCTATTCTCTTCATGATCACTTTATACAATTTAGCTTTTCTGTTCACACGCTGGTCTAGTCCCTTTTGTTCAAGATGCTAACCCGAGCGAAATAGCTTGCCTCGAGGCTGGGGTATTCTCGTATTACCACCAAGTAGCTTTCTACCAACGAGCACTTTTGAAGATTCTCTTGGCCTGGGCCCAGAAGAAGCTGTGTACGTGCAAAATGACGAGTACGGTTACTATATTGGGACCGAAAATGCCGTGAAACACATCAAGAATAACTCGGGTCGTCACCCATGGGTCAGAGATAATCGTGCAAGCTTATTTCAAGTAGCGCCGCCGCATTGGCACGGGTTTGACTCGCCGGGTGAATGGTACGATTTCAAGTTAGACTGCAAGAAAGACTGGAATGCGGCCCGGGACAAGGCCATCGATAACATGTCAGAACATGTTCCTCCCAGTCTACAAAGTAATGCTGGAAACGGTAGACTTATCCTTCCCGACGGTAGTAGCGGTGAGTTTTTGTTTTTTTCAAGACATTTTCATATCTAGGGGAGACAAAATCATTACAGCTCTCGGGTAGAGGAAAAATTTTCGCTAATATTCGAGACTATAGTGATGAGAACTTATGAAATGGACATCGAACTCGTGGCTGATAACCAAAATGTTGGCATAATGTTCAAAAACGCCATCTACCAGAAGAAACCCCAGCAAGCCTTGTTACCACACATTCCCTTCCCACCCGAGCGGCTTGCTAACCTGCTGCATGTGCCGGAGTTGTCTCTCGTAGTTGCGGGCTCGATGTGTGGCCGGGTGGCGCTGATAACCCTGACAAGACCAGTAAATCCAAACTACTCCTTCAAGCGCGGATTCAAAGTTGAGGCCATCCTACCGAAGACAATAGACGAGGATCGACGAGTGCGACCCATCTGTCTCTTGCTCGGCGTCGCTATCGGACCCATTATGCTGACTGGACGGGCTGATGACCGTCCCCTCGGCGAGCGCCGCTACCGCATCATGCTCCATTATTATGACCACAGAATACTGAGTTATGAGTTATACCGCAACGTCCTTACCAACGAGCTCTCTGTTATCTAATTTCCACTTTTCGGGGATAAAACCCTCCCTACACCCCATCTCAGTGAACCAGAAAGCAGATGAGGCGAATCATTGTTATTTTAGTTTAGTTTGGAGAAATACGGACGGGCAGGATGTGTGGTAGAACAAAAAAAAGGTTAAAAGAAAACCCAGAAATGGAACAATTGTCCTAAAGCTTGGAGGAGAAGGATGCAAAGGCGCAAGGAAGAACATATTGGGACGGAGAATTGTGTGACTAATATTCCCAAGTCAATTCTTTTACTTAGTCAGTCACATTTCACGACATACGCTTCTTTTTTTTTTTGATACCCCCTTCATTGGCGGCACCATTCTTGATTCAGAGCAACAGCAGCATCAGCATCAGCATTATACATGACTTATTCATGTACCTATCTTTGTACGATACAACAAACAGTTACGAAGCAATAAGACCTCGTGAATCCTAAAGCATAAACTTACATTGTTACGTCCTCCCCCCTCTCCCCTCTCCATTGGACTTGCTCAAGTCTATGATACAATCTTAGTGGTTTGTGAATCATGTGCCTGGGATGAATATGTTCGAGGTTCTTTCCGAAGGACAATACAGGTGCTACCACATTCATGAAGACCTGACGTGGACCACGTTTTTCGATGCAATCTTTCCTGTGCTTTTTTACATTCCTTCCAGTTTCTATCTCATAGTAATTTGAACTTAAATATCCTGCATATTGACGAAGAGGGCAACAGACTAGCCCCGTCTGATTGTGAGAGCAGAGATCATTCAACACTACGACACGTATATCTTAAGTCGAGGAGGGGTAAGAGTTCGACGGATAGGGGATAATCACAGATGTAAGAAGAGTCTACCCAACCGAATTACTTAGTGCTCATTTCTTCAAAGTTAGGACAGCACAATTCGTTCCCGTTCAGGGATTTTTGACTTTTGATTAGGTAGGCCAGGTTATACGGTGAGTTTCATCGATAGATAAGTAAATAGATAGATTGCATCACACAATTTGCCTCTTCTACAACCACTCTATTCCCAGTCTAAGAAATTAATTATTGAGCATCAGAACCTGTCTGCATAAGAAATAAAATTTCAACAAGACAGGAAAATCTAAATGCCAGTTAACAGAAACATACCGAAAAAGAAAGACTACCATCCGTCCTTTAAATCGTTCTCACCCCACGCCCCATACACTTAGTATCGAAGAAACGGGTTCATTACAAGACTTCATCTAACTAAGTATTATCATGAAATACACCAAAAGTCTCCTCCTGCTTCTCCCACTTCTCCCAGCTTTGAAAATAACTTAAGTAGCGTTCGCCGCAGCGTCCTTCTGTCCCTTATTCGCTATTCGCAGTAAAAGTGTTAACAAGATATTTATTCATGTGGTACGGACCCACACACACACACACACACACACACACATATGTATATATCTTAATGGGGAAAGAAAGGTATATCTACGCACGTTGCTTCTCCCCCTTACCCTCAGGCGCAGGCTCCTGAGGCGTAGAACTCGACTGCATATCGGCGTCCTGGCCCGCAGCATGGACACCCGCAGCAGCAGTCTCTGCCTCCCTTGCAGCAGCATCCTTGACGTCGTCGGAGACTGGGGGCGGGACTGTGGGGGATGTCATCAGTACCTATCTCTATGACGGGGGTGGGGTGGTAGTGTCGAGTGGACGAAGGAGAAGGAGATGCATGCGCACCTGTGCGAAGAGTGCGACTGTTGACGGCCATTGCAGCGTTGGGAAAGACTGTTAAGAATTTGTTTATGTAGCAGATAGTCTGCGCATATAAAGTTTATTTAATGAGTATAGTCGGGTTAACTCGACTGTGTTTCGGAAATACTTATAACTCGTATACAATACGATCGAGAAAGAACTACGTCATTGGATGGAGAGGGGTTGGTTATACTCCCCAGGATAGCGCTATCGCTCTCAAAACATTATCTATCTTCCATTCACGTCTCTTATTTGGAAAATATAAACACTGGTCTCCATGATTTGAATAGGTAATTGTTTCAATATTGACGAACAGACTTTATTAGTAGTGGTGTCCTATAAACACCGATCCTTCAATCCTCCAGTCTGCCAAACGCTGCAAATGGTATCAAAAGGCCTGGTAACATCGGAGGATATAACTAATAACAAGGAGTTGGAAGCCGACTACTTCCCCAAACCAAACAACAAAACTCATCTGCGTCGCCGTATGCATGACGTCTTCAGGAACGAAGAGTCTCTGAGCCACTTACACCCCAGCATATAAATATATTCTAACAGTCCTTTTCCCGAAACAGCTGTAACTGGTGCTCTCCACTTAAACCCCAGACAGTTGGAGACTAGTCGCCTTGAGCAGATGCTGACATCAACCAGCTACTTAATCTTTCCCATCACAAAGGTAACATGCTCAATTCTTCGTCTCGCCTTCGGCAGTTGCTTCACCTTTCGATGCCTCGGCTATTGTGCCCGGCTCGGTCTCTGTGGCTACCTCAGGAGCAGCCTCAGACACGGCCGCAGTGGCATCAGTAGCCGTTCCAGTCGTAACTTGGGGAGCCTGTTCAGTCTCCTCTTTTGCAGCAGAGTCGGCAGGAGGAGCAGAAGTGGGCGCAGAGGAAGTCTTTGCACCCGTCTTGGCTCTTTCCTTCGCGATCCAGCCTAGGAACAGGGGAACATCCTTCCAAACGATGCCGATGAGAGCTATATCTTGGATCCATAAAGGTAGAACGCCAGTAGCGTCGCTAGCAGTTCCAAGGAGCCACTCAATTTTCCCGTTATCAAGCTTACGGAAGCGCTCAATGCTAACGTAATATGCGATTTGGGCACTTTTCTCTTTAGATAGGTTGGCTTTGTCGCTGGTTCCAAAGTCTGGCACGGGGATGCTGACGACAACGATTTCTGGTGCACCGGTCCCCTCTTTCACCGCACACGACAGCTGAAGCACGGGGAATGTGCGGTCCTTAAGGATGGGCCGACCAATCTTGTGGCGCATCTCCTCAACCACAAGTGTGAACCTGTCCCATGACTGGCCACCTTCCTCCAGTTCGAGACCAGTGCAATCCCACCGCTGGGCCTCATTTGCACCAATGACGTTGGGTGTGAACGCCATCTCTGTTTTGCCGTGCTCTAGGCGAAAGGAGTGCTCGAACTCTTCCCAGGATGCCGTGCCTTTTTTTGCGGCGTCTTCGTGCACGCTGAGGCGGACTGCCCATGTCTCCTCGTCGACATTGGCCTTGATTCCATGTTTGGTGGCGAGAGCCTGCAACTGCTTGGCCGGGATGACACGTTCTAAGACATCGATCTTGGCAGTCGACTCTGGACTAGACTTGGCGCCCTTCGATTTCCAGAGCTTGTTTGCACCTGACGAGGACTTGGGAGCCGCAGAGTCGATGAAGGGAAGGGATTCCTTGAGGATTGACGTGACAAATGGCTTCAATTCATCTAGCCCAGCTGTTGCGGAGGGAAGCTGCTTTGCGGGCAAACCCCAACGGCGCACAAGCGGTCCTAGCTCGGGTTCTGTTGACATTGTAGCTGGAATGTCGAATGCTAATATAGAGTGATAGAAAGTGTTCAGTCTGCTAAAGACCCAGAGAGTCCACGGCCGAACGGTATATCAGAGTTTCGTAGAAGCCTTGAGCGTATAGATGGGGGGGAAGGTGAGCTTTCGAACAACCACTAAGTGTGTTAGGTTGTACTTTCAATTGAAAAGGATGCAATCTGGCTTCTTCTCTCAGTCGCAGTTCGGTTGAAGTAGTACCAGGTGTTCTTCAGCCGCAAGGGAGGAAGAGATCTTTCTGACACAAGGGTTCATAGATATATGCTCTTAATAAATGCAAACCACTAGGGAGAGAGTAGATGGATAGGTCGTTGAGGATGAGGTAATGCGAAGGAATACCTATAGGCTATGGCATATCGGGACACGAGGTGCAGAGTAAAAGGCAAAGAGGTAGGTATGTAAGCAACTAGTATCACCGAGGGAGGCGGGCAGGTAGAGAGATATATATACCTAGGAGCTTCCTTACGAGCTGGGCCAATGAGCCCTGGTCTGTTGCCGGGTCTCGGCTACACTCCCATTGGCAGGCGCCAGGCAATAGTCATTTCAGTGCGCCGTATGCATGCAGCATGCCGTACACCAACAAGCAAACAAGCTTTTCTCCTGCTGCCGTGACTGGTAGCTGGTGCGTCGTGCCTGCCTCCGTGCCGGTATTACTGCTACAATATACCTAAAAAGGCTTGGATCGTTGCATCACGATTCATTCCTATTTAAGTATAACACACCAATCCGATATCTATACTAAATAGACACTACGAAAAAGAGTATCACTGTCGATTTTCGCCAGTTTCGCATAATCACGCCTCTGTCATCTCATCTTCTGTCGTTTGTTCGTTAGTTCTCTTATTCTTATTAATTAATATTGTATGTCTATGCCGTGTCCTCATAACTTGCCCATGGGGATTTAGTTTCTGTTCCCGGGCGACCTGTGTTAATACAGGCCTTTTCTCAGATTACAAAGCGTCTCGTTCAATTGGGTATTCCGATCAACGTCTATTTCTCCCGTCTTTCCCAGTAGATATTAGCGGGTTCAAGGGGCCGTGAAAACAGCGACGCGTAATCTGTGCCGATGACCTTGTTGCTGCCGTCGACATTGCGAAGCTTGAATTCACGAACCACCATCGCTACAATGGTCTGTAATTGCACGTTGGCGAATTGCTCACCGATGCATCGGTGGCGTCCCGCGCCAAACGGTAAATAGGGTGAGTTGGCACCCTTGCTAACCAGCCCATATCCATAGTCAATCTTCTCTTCATCTTCGACTGAGCTGACTATTCTAGGCGCAAGGGGGGAGTCCTTGTTCCATCGGGTCGGCTCCCATAGGTCCGGCTCAGGGAAATAGCTGGGGTCTGTGGCACTCACGCCAGCAGCCGCGAGCAATTGGTGGCTGGTAGGAACGACAAATTTTGTTCCAGGTACAGGCATAGGCGATTTGACGGCACGCAGGATGGAGTGGATAGGGGCATGTAGTCGTAGTGTCTCCTTGATGATCGCCTGGTTTAGGGGGAGTTTCGCAAGATCTTCGTAGGTGAGTGGCGGCAAGTCAGCACCAAGATTCTCGACCTGTTCACGGTACAGAGCCTCGTGGATGTCGGGTCGGGAAGCCAGTCGCAACATGATCCAGGAGCTGGTAGATGACGAAGAGTGCTGTCCAGCCATGAGGAGGGCAATCATCATGTGCGCGACCTCATGGTCGGGAATCTGAACACCGTTCTTGTATGTCGAATTCATAAGGTGCCACATGATATCCTGAGAGTCTGACGCGCCAGCAGCGCGACGCTCCTTGATTGTGTCCATGTAGATCTTCGCAATAGTTTGCTGAGCATGGTCGCGTCGCTTGTTCCACGGGAGTGGTGCCCAGTGAAGCATGAAGTTGACGGGGCTGAAGCCCATGTCAAGATCGTGGTATAGGTCGGCCAAAGATTCGTCGAACTTGTTGCGGATCTCCGAACCCTGAAGCGAGTGGGAGGCGGTGAAAATGGTGATTTGAGCCATGCTCTTCGAAATATTGACGATACCGGAGTTGGCCTTGAAGTCCGAGCTCCTCTTGAAATAGTCGGTGACCTCATCGGCGATGATTGGTACATACGATTGGAAGGCCTGGGTAGTGAGGGCGATTTTCATGAACTGTTTCACTGTTTGTCAGTGTCGGGCTCGGAAGGGCGCCGAGGGAGATTGGCGACATACCTTCTTCTGCTCCATGAGCTTCGCGTTAGGACAATCGTAAACCACGTCCTTTCCGAAGACAGGGGTTGTGAGGACCGTGTAGATTTCCTCGGCGTTGACATCCTTGAGCTTGCCATTCAATATGAACTCGTTACCCGCAGGTCCGACGTAAACGGTTGTCTTCTTGCCGAGGAGAATAAAGGTAAAGATGTCGCCGTACTAAGATAATGGGATTAGTGAATTGCTCTCACCGACTGGGGGAGACTTGTTGACATACCTTCTCACGATTCTCCTTGAAGAACCGCGGGGGGTCCATACCATATGTTATGGTGCTTCCAAAGAGAGGAAACCAATGAAAGACCAGGGGCGGCTCATTGGGGTTCTTGAATAGTATTTGCTGCAGGACGTTTAAGAAAACAGAGACAAATAGCACACCAGCAACCGCAACTCCGATTTGCGACGCAATCGACAGCTGTGATAGCTGCTGGGACACAGGTCCCGAGATATCTTGTAAGAGACCCATTCTGGCAAAAAGTATTGTCCTCCGACTCCCTCGTTGGAATCAATTGCCGTGCCTATGGGAGGAGGTATAGGAGGGGACGAGAATTACCTAGGCAATACGGAGGCGGATGGACAGATCGAGGACGGTGGAGGATTTTATAAAACGAAATCGCTGGTAGATTAGGTAGGTACTATCCGTAGACTTGGTAGTACGCTAGGGACTGTATATAGCGTTTAGCGTTCCCTAGCCATGTGCACTAGGCTCAAGGCCCCTAAGCATAGTGGCGCGATAGTTACAGTGGGATTTAGGGGTAGTACGGCAGGTACCCAGCCAATCGCGTTATTCTATTTTCAATTTGAAAGCATGACGGCCCTTTGACGAACGCCTTCGCAATGGAAATACGAATACGAACGCGTCTACTGCGTATATCTGCCGTTCGCATCTGTCTTTTCAAGAGCCGAGACTTGAGCCTTCAAATTCTGACTCCATTGAAACTGTTGAGTTGCTTAGGTAGATACATATAGTGACAAAAAAAGTCGTCTCATCGAGCAGCCTTGAATCATGCCATAGCTATCTTAAAAACACATTAACAGTTAGTACTATCCAGACTTCTCCTGAAAGTGATAATAAAAAAATAATTCCCGACCTCGTGCGATGGGGACCAGAACGACAAATGATACGAGCAATGGTGCGATACATACATACACCGCTGCTTACGTGTGCCTAGACTTGCACACCGCATACATACATCTACCTCTTGTATTACCACTCACATGTAAATACCAGCCTATATATATTGTATGTACCCATTCTCGCGATGCATTTAAAGAGCCCAGCTATTCGCTACATATATATGTAAGTCCAAGATAATGATCGAGCTTAGCGCGACACTCTCACAGCCCTACATGCCCGAGATAAGTGGTGTAAGTAAGACTCGACGGATCTTTCCACAATCCCAATCCCAATCCCATCGATGTTCTCACAACACGAATGCGTACAAATAGTTGCCGCAGTAGTAAGCCAAGAAGACCCGCCTAGAAAGGATCACAGGGCGCGGCGCTCTTCTCTGTGGTGATGTCTCGAGGTCTATTACCTACCTAGGTAGGTATTGATCTCGAAGCTACAGCCAAGCGACGAAATGCCAAAGGGATTGATCGAGGCGCGTGAAATCGTATAACATCACCGGGCTGTTGCCAAAAAGATGATACGGGAGGGAAAACACAATGATCTAGTATACAAGACTGAGACCGTGTATATCAGCTATGGGCCTAGATAAGTAAGCAAGGAACCAACGTTGGCAGAGCATCCGGATGGGATACTTGGTAGCTTTAGGCGGAAGCATCTGCAAAATCATTACCACCACAGCCTTGTAGGCAATTTATATCGAATTCAACGGTAGATGCATGGCCATGATAGGCTCGGTCGATCATTTACAAGCCGACTGCTTTCCCCCCGATCTCACAGTAACATTCATGTCAGACAGACGCTCAGACAAATTCGAGGATCGATAAATCTTATCCGCCGATGCTATTCCCTGAATGAATTGCACCCTTTTCGTATACAGCTAACTACAATGACGCCGCCTAATGAGGTCCTACGTACTTTAAGATGATTAATGCTTTGTCCCTCCCAGAACGCCTATGTATATGCAGAAAGTGAGGTCGGATCGCTACCATCCTAGCCCGAGGAGTTGGGATAGGTTTTTATGCCAAAACGCCGTACAAGTTTTTGCTATAATGTTACGCCAGTCCACAGGAAGCTCCCGTCAATGTTAACCCAATGCCCGCCGACCATCGCCTTGTCCCAGCCCATCATCACCGCCAGCAGTCGACATCCCATCGCACTCATAGTACAGATGACGGTATCGCTCACTTCGCTGAGTACGGCCAGATCCATGGCGTAGGCACGTCCAACTAGCCCTCTAAGCTGCATTGTATCAGCCGAAGCTTCTGCTATCTCTTGCGAGACGTCGTCTGTCGCCTCCCCGTTGTTTAATGTGGTGCGACCGAGGTTCCAGAACATGCTCGCGAAGAAGCCGCCTTCCCAACCGAACGCCTCATCGACAAACTTATGCATCATCCATCGTTCATATTGAACAGCTTCGGCTTGTTGTTTTCCAGCTAATTTTATTTGTTCTTGGGCTCGGAAGGCGTCTTTAAACTCGTCTGCTTCGTACACGTCGGGATTATCTGATGCGATGACCATGAATGAATGTTGCTTCGCAACTACATCCTCTCCACCCAGAGGCGTACTGAAGTTGTGCCGCTCGTCAATGAGCTCCCGGGACTTCTGCACGTACTGATCCAGCGGTATGTATGCACCGTTGTATTGGTATTCAAATGGATGCAAGTCTCCTTGCCGGATGTGCACCCCAATGATAGTACCATCATTGTAGTTACCTTGTGGTACGATTGCCTGCGCCTTCAGTTCCTTGACACGATTATCCACATAAGGCCGGTCATCATTATTGAGAAGGAACAATGCCTCATATCCCACACGAGCGAGGTCATAAATAGCCCGCTCTCGGTTGATATCGGTCCGCTTCGTGTTCTCGTATTGAGCATTGAAGTTGTTTCCAAATGTCTCCTGGGCTGTAGCTGCGGACACGACGAGATGCTTCGCGTTTCGGGGACAGGGAAGCATTTGATGTCTCGGTGGTGGTTTGCAGCTCTGTATAGGGGATGATTTGAACATGTCGGTGTACTGACCGTAGGCCCATCGTGAGTCCTCGATGAAAAAGGCTCGTTTTTCCTTCTGGGCAAGGCCGTAGGCCGTCCACAGCATCATCAAGGTAGGTCCCAATCCTGCGTCCGTTGATTCGAGTACGAATGTCAAAGATGTACTACAGGTTTCCATATCTGCCAGTCCATCTTTTCTTTGTCCAACTAAGTGACCATCCTGTGTCTTGGCAGTAACCGCCCGCTTCTTTTTCTCCACGCCCAGAAAAATCCCCTTCTTCTCAGCATCCCTAACATCCATAAAGTAGGGGTCCTCGTAGTAATAGTCTTGTGTTGCCTGTTGCGATAGCGGTGACCGCCCACGCAACTCCCTAACATGATCAGCGGCTTCCCGGCATTTGGTGCATATATCCGAATAATCCTTCATGGATAGAGGAAATCCATAATTTGGGGGAATAGAAACGGTCCATCTAGGTTTTCCGTGGCGATCGGTGAGGGTAATCGGTGTTGGGAACTCAGGCAAATCGTTCTGCCCAACCAATTGATATCGTTCGTCGCCCTCCAAAGTCCACCCAGCTACCGATATCCGTTCCCCCCTTTGCACAAATGTGCTAACAAGCAGAAGAAGCACTGCTAACCCTGCCATCCATACCAGCAACTTCAGTACTCGACTTGGTCTCGGGGCTGAAGCTGACTTGCGCGGCCGCGGAACCAATGCTGGCAGGCCTGGGGAGGGCGGTGGCGAGGAGAATATGAGATGGTTGAAATTAAACCGTGACGAAGTCGACGACAAGGGAGCCTTTTCGCCCTGATACGAGGCAGCTCTGCGAAGGTTTAGGCGAGGCGGCGCAATCATCACCTTAGGATGGCCATTATCCATAGGGGGGGCCATAATTGTAGCCTTGCGGTCTCCCGCATGTGTTTTGGGCCTGAGGCAAGCCGGAAAGCGGTTGTCTGCGCTCACAAGTAGAATTGGGGTGAATGGTGACACTCTGATATAGCAAAGATGACAAGAAAAAGGAGCGACTAGGTAGAAATTCGCAGGTGTGGCGAGTGTGGGATGGAAATTAAACCAGAGTAAAGGAACGTCAGATCGTCAGAATTATGAATTTGGCCATCACAGCTGGTCAATGGATGTCATTCCAAGACTTCCAGGTGAACCAAGAATGCACAGGACTGAACTGGCGATGCTTCAAGAAGGTTGATCAGCTTGAGGCAACGAGCGAAAAGCAGAAACCACTTTGGAAACGGCCAAAGCTAGGTGCAACAGGGCACCTGCCTTGCAGAAACGTGAGCAGCAAAATGAGGATAGTGGAAAACGATCGTCAACTAAAAGGGTAGGTGATGGGCCGGAGACGGCGAAAGCCCGCGATGATCTACCTGCGCAGTAAGGAGTGGCTACGAGTGGACACTGTCTTGGCACAGGAAACTGTGCGCACTAATAAGCAGGACGAAGACACTATGGGTATTGTTGGACGATGGTATAAGATTTGGCGGGTAGACGAGCAGGCTATGATTGGGAGAACCCCCTGACTGTCAAGTGACGATCACGACGAGCATTGACGTATGTAGGGAAAGGGAGGATGAAGATCAACAGGCAAGTCCTTAGATAGGAAGAATTTCAGCGAGGCATCAGGGGCCACATCGAAAAGCAACAACGCCCAAGCACAGCAGAACACACGAGGGCTCGGCTTAAATAAGAAGGGTACGATCTACTGTACCTGTGTCTACTGACTGGGAAGGAGAGCGGAAGGAAAAAAAAACCCAACGCCACGAGCAGTGCCACGAGGTCTGCATGGAATACGCGGTGGCTCTAGACGCTTTGTATATGCGTACGCAGTATGTATGTAGGCTGCCATCCTCGCTTCCAATGTCTGGGGAAACATGACAAACGCACGTACTGCTTTACATTGGCGTGGTATCAGTTAAAATAAATGAGACGAGTGAAAACCGCTCGCTCGGTAAGCGAATCACTGCTACCAGACCGGCTTAGAAGTAGTGTGTAGTGTATGTGTTGCTCGACCTCACCCTTCTTTCTTAATTTGGTGTTTGGGCATGTCTGATGTGGGGAAACGTCTGACGACGATTGACGTTTGAGGTCTGATTTCTGGCATTGTGGGGTCACGATGATGTCACAAACCTATACGCAGTACGGCTGGTACCACTAGTACAGAGCTAGTGTAACTGGTACGTGATAATCAATGCCCCTAGTATATGTATACTTGGTGTAGCTTAGGTATGTAGGTAGTTCAGGTCAACAGGTGTAGTGTTGGTGCCCGCCTAGGCATGTAGTATACCGAGACAGAAACCAAAAACATAAAACATCGTTTTCAATTGATGATCTTGGAAGAAGACTTTGCATGTAGCATCATGCTCCCCAGTCCTGTTGGTAAGTATTTGTGATGTGTACGCTATACATCATTACTGTAAAAGTAAATGTAAACGCACCTTCACGCACCTTCTTAAATGCGCGTCGTCAGACAAGCATGCGCCCCAAAGTTAGGTACCCATGTATATATACCTGGTGTACACAGGGTCCAGCCGATCGTCCACAGATGCCATTCCTTTGCATGTCTATTTCTGTCCTCAGAAGGATCATTCGTTGGAGACGAGTTGTAACAGACACTCCTACATATGCCTAAGTACTTACGTGAAAACTGTGCCTCATCAATCTGCTGACTTATCACAACTCTCTGGTTATCCACCGGGATAGCAGATAGTATACTACATATACATCGTATACTACAGTAGAATCGAACATTGCCCAAATCCCATCGTGCAATAGCGTATTGTACCTAGATAAGCATGGGTGATTGATTATAGGTGCGTTCAGTAAAATACAAGTCTCCATTCTAGCCCCGCGCTCTGAGAATGCTGCCCCACGGACAGCCTGCTACCATTGGCTACGAGACGGGCCGAGGCTCCCGTCCCTTGGAACCCCTGAGATGATGAAACAAGCTAACAGGAAATTCATGCGACTTGTTTGGCTGCGTGGGTTTGGGACCCTTTTGCTTTTTATTATGTACATACACCATTGCGGTATGGTTCCTTTTTTCTTCACGCATCTCTTTTCTGTTTCCCCTCCAATCATCGCTCTCATTTCGTTGAGCCCATCCCAATCTAGGACGATACAGATTTTGCTTGATCCGGACATCGACATGGACACCTCAAGCCTTCGTCGTCCTTTGTAAGAGCTGAACACTGCATCGCCGTATCATCGTGTGCCTACACGTCGCTGTGCAATAGGCTGCATGATTGGAGCGTCGACGATCCCGTCACAGAAGGAGGTGATCCCGGGCGATCTCAGTCAGCCACTGAGCAAGCAAGTGGCAACGTGTTTCTTCGCCGTTTGCGTAACTCGCTCTCGGAGCCTTGTGACAATGCAAGAAGTGTTGGTTGTGTTCCTGTAAATCCATCCTCCAACACTCGGCACTTCCCATAGGTTCTTCGCGCTGCAGTGCTGCAGCTCTGCCGACAGCGCAAAGGGGTTGAGATGCCCTGCCTCATGCATTGTCAGCCCTCTTCCTCTTGCTCTCTGCCTTTTCTTGTCGGCTAATAGTTCCATCTCTCTCTCTCTGTGCAAGTCTGACCACCATGTACACGTGTATGAGTAGGTATGTGCATTAAGTACATGCGAACAGAAAACAGAGACCCCAATACCTAGCCGAGCACACGGAGTACACGGGCTACACTGAGTACGGCATAGGTGATACCAGTGGTTTGTATACGCCGAGCAGCCGTTTCTGTGTAATCGGTCTTCCCCCAGGTGATCTGGGTACCCAGCAGAGACACCCTCTTCCAACCGAATCATCAGCAGAGCGTCCTTCATCCCGTCTTACCGTCTCCTGCATTTTTGCGAATCGCCTCGACCATCTCAACCAGCGTCCCATATCAGACGGAAAATCCCGTTCTCCCGGTGTAGCGTCCTTCTACGTAGTAACTGGTAGGTAGATGAAACGCGAGACCCGGTCGGCTCGTGCGAAATCCTCTTGTTCCAGCCAATCGGTCTCATTGCTGCACCCGCTCACCGATCGCCCGGGTTCACTGAACCAGCGTAAGCGTACGCATACGCAGTAGGTATATGTAGGGCATTTCATCCACCCGCTTACGCAGTATGTACGTAGGCTTGTATGGTAGGTAGAACCGAATGCTTGCGTATTGTTCACTTGCCGGCGAGAGAAGGCTTGGCTTGGCTGTAACTTCGGATTTTTATTGGCCTTGGCTGAGGACCTGGTAGTACCTACCTCATTCTTCAACATATCGCGGGGGTTAGAGTCGGAATAATCATCTCTTCTAGCAGCATACCAATACCATATTTGGTGTTTATTTTGAAATGGGACCTTTCGAACATTCGACCAGCCAGCACGATGAAACAAGTATTTACGTTTGCTCGGAACTCCTGTCTTTCGATCGGCATTGAACAAATACCACCGCGAAATCCAACGTAGCGAGATCGCCCTCGATTCTTCCGCGTATTCGAAACCGAGCGCGGGATCCAGTGGACGAGTAGCACTGATCCGTGCCCTACCATTCGCCAAGTTACATAGCTAGATGATTGGGTACGGCGTTGGACCCAATCATCCATTTTGGACCGCTCAACCAAGCCTTTTCAGCGCCTCCCCCGAGGACCCAACGACAAGGACCGATCTAGGGCTGATCTTCTGGGTCGAGGTATCAATAGATCTGGGGCGATACCAATATATATATGCATGTCCATCGAGTCTCGATAATAACAATCAAGTTTGAGAAACTAGCGAGCCAGCCTTACATGGTATATTAGAATTAGGTAATTAGCTACGCCTGCGCAAGCGGTATTACTTAGGCAGTGCCATTTACCCATTATCGAGGTCATTTACCGAGTTGAGAAGAGACAATAAGCAGACAACCGTTGTTATCACGCCATCAGCCACAGCATAGGGCATCCCACGAGATCGGAAAAGGAAACACCCGAAAAAAATTAAGGTGTAGAGGGGGGGATAGATAGCAGAAGATGTCGTCCCTAAGTACCTCACAGACAGATACGGTAGACAGGGACGGAATAATAACGTAGCCCTTCGTAGCCACATACCGGTACTCGGCTCCATTGCATCTACAACATCACCTGTCCACCTACTTACGTACATCCTGCTCCCTACCCACAATGTTCCGCATTCGTCTGGCAACACTGCATAATATTGGCGTTCCATATCGGCTAGGACTGACTACCTACCTATTTCCAATATAAGCAAGCTTCCGCTAGACGGAGTGGGGAGGGTTAGCCGTGAGTTTAAGTAAGTAATAATTGTGGCGGCGCAAGGCAGGCAGGGAGAGAGGGATGGAGGGATGGAGGGGGGAGGAAAGAAAAGCAAAGAGGAGAGAAAAAGAAGAAAAAGGCCCAGAGATCGATCCCTCTCCCGGGCGGAAAGATCCCTCCCTGGGTGGAAAAGGACCCCATCTCACTAAAGAAAGACCACCGCTTACGGTACCAAACGCAGCGCCTCCATAACGCTCCGTTCAAACCTAGTAGGTATCATGAAAGAGGACGGCATATGTGTACAGATTACATACATGCCAGCGCCCTTCGGGTGTAACCCATAATATCATGCCAATCCAGGACGGCTGAACAATCCCCTTGTTGGTAACGAATGCAGACTAAGAACTGCATGCATATTCTCCAGTGATACAGAATAAGGGGGGAGGCACTCATGGTTGCATCATGGATAATAAATTTAGAATTTTGATTGCCCGTGTTCTTCTCATCTAATATGAAAAGCAACCACGCACTTGGCTAGTGACCAGCTCTTAAAATACTATAATCTCCCGTCAGTTTGTCGCGGTCGACTGCTTTAATAATATACAAGATGTATAAACGAGGTACTCTTCCGAACAGATTTGAGAGTATGAAGAGAGAAAAGAAATTGTCCACTTCCGTTCTCCCATGATAAACATAACCGAACCCTCACAGCCGGCCAAATAGATACAGGTTCCATTGCCCTTCGGTTCCCTCCTTGGCTGTTGGAAATAGCTACTAAATAAAACATGAGCAAATGTGGTCCGACGGGACTAGACAGAATCAACAGAACATAACATCTACCAGTCTCCTTTTCCTCATCAGGACATCCGCATTCCACAGGCCAACCGAAACCAGAGCGAACAGATAAAAAGAACATGATAGTGGGTATATTATAAGAGGATGAAAATAGAAGAGTTTGACCGGAACGCCGGCCTGCTGTCAAAAAGGATCCAAAGGCTGCTCTAGTCACCGTCAGGGCCGTGGCGAGGAATCCGTGCTCCTCACATCACCGACTGCGCTTCTCCTCCTGCCGGCTGGTCGCTTCGTGGTAGCTCTAGGCCGGGCTGGCTAAGATCCGTGATACCACCTGTTTTACGATCATTCACAACTCGAACACTACCACGAACGCCTCTAACAAGCTGGCCAGATTCGACACGATCTTGGATCATCTCGTCCAACATTTTACTCATTTCGTCCACGCTTCGTTTCCGAACAGGCGAGTATCTCTTGGTCTTTGCGACGGGAGGATCCGGCAAAGCATCTTGTGGCGGGGGACTCACAGACTCTAAAAGGAGTGAGGAGCGCGCTTCGCTCCTCTGAGAGTCCAGTCCCTCGGCAGCATCCCTTGAACGCGCAGCGCTACGAAGTGCCGTCAACATTCTATCCTTGTCATCCAACCTCGCCCGGAGCTCTGCAATTTCAGCATCTTTTTCCTTGATCAGTGCGGACACGCTATGATCCTCGCCAACCATAATACCCTTATTAGGCGTGGAAAAACCTGCTGATGTCCGAGAGGAGCTGGCTCTACGAGCCTGGAGGAGCCTTTTTTCGAGGGTTGCAATATATCGGTTCTTATCGGCGAGGTCGGCTTGCAATGATTGGTTTTGAGCTTGCAAGGACGCTGTGCCGTCGCCAAACTCGCCTGCATTATCCTCATCTTCATTCACAGTGGCTTCCTCGCCACTTGAATGACGTGCGCCTACCGATCTACGCCCTATTGTCGAGGCTGATGAGCCTCTCGACGCTGTTCTCTCGAGACCATTAGACGTCGTGTATGAAGTGCGGATCGAGCTTTGCGAGAAACGATTGTGTACCCCCAGCGAGCTATATGTGCCGTTGGAATTCACTCCTGTTGATTTCGAGCTCAAGATCAGCCGATTCAGATGGTCGATACGTTCCTTTAGCGCTGTGCGCGCAAGCTGCATCTCCAGAATCTGCTCTTCGTGCCTTGCTTCTGCTTCTTTCTCCCTTGCAAGTTCCTCTTCCGCATCCTTCTCCTTCTCCTCGTCTTCAGCTTTGCTATGGTTGGATTTGGCTTGGGTATCAAGCTGTTGCCTTAGTTCAACGATTTCCATTCGATAACGTTCAAGTAGAACTCTCGCACCACCTTCTCCACCAGCACCTAAGGCTTCCTCTGCTCGTTTGGCATGGCTTACAATGCTGTTCTTCGCCCTGGAGGCAAACTTCAGTGTATTAAGGGTTTCAGTTGCGTGGCTATTTGCCGAAGCAGCACTTCCTGCAGCACCGGTCTGGATGGTGCAGAGAATGCTCACAAGCGAATTCCCAGATAATGCACCTTGCAATAATCTGGTTAACTTGCTATCCCTGTAAGGCAAATGCTTGCCGTCCTTGTCTCCGCCTTTTCCCTCTTTCTCCTTATGTTCCGAGAGCTTTGAAATGACGGTTCCTAGTGTTAGCAAACTCTTGTTGATATGAGACCCTTCTTGCCGGCGCTCTTTTGACTCAGCGGCCTTCTCGGAGCCAGCTAAATCGATTAGACTCAGCGTGGACACACGAACACCGCCTGGGATCAGTCCTGAGCGTTTGCCTTCTGCGCCCGAGCTTCCTGGTAAACGCTCTCGACTTTCTACAACAATCTGCACAACCGCGTGACTGCGAGAGCTCCTGGCATTAAACTGTGTGCTTGCAGTCCTTCGGGCTTGGTCACCACGAGCGATTACTCGTAGCAACTGGGTGGGACTTTGCACAATCTCTTCTTTCAAAGGGGTCGCATATACACCTCTTTTGCTGTCTTCTCGAAGCTTGATCTCTTCCTGAGCGCTACCAGTCCCTGCGGCATTGGCAGTTGGCATACTAAGAAGATCGTGTATCCTCTCGTTGTATATCTCAAGATAGCTCACCCGAAGCAGAAACTCTCTAGACGGCGTTTCTCGAATATATGAAAATATGTCGGTTATGGCGAGCGGGATCACACCAGGAGACGAGGCAGTACCCTGCATGGAGAACGTCTTGCCTGTTCCCGTCATACCATATGCGAATACCGTACCATGATAACCTTCCATCACTCGGCGCACTAACCGTTTCGCGATATGGTCGTATACACGGCTATTGTCGTCGTGAGTCGTGAAAACATTATCTATAAGCAGTTAGTAGAGCCGACCATTGAGGAGCAAGAGACTGACCATAGTAATAATCCCCTCCTTCGCGTCCACGATATGCGACGAGCGACTTTCGACCATCAACCATCCATTCTCCCTCTGTTTGGCCGTTACTTCCTCCGGCATCTGGTCTCACACGGATGCTGACAAGGACATTCCCTTTACCATCTAATCCCTTAGAAGCGCGCTTCTCTTTAGTACCGGCCCCGTTCATTTCCGAAGGGTCGTCATACGTGGTCGCTGATGTCGAATAGGAATCTTGCGCCGAAGAGCTACGGCTTTGGGGAGGCGAAGCCACACTAATCAATCCATCCGAGTGTCTCGTGCCAGCCCCGCCCAGCAGTGATTTGCCCTCTCCGCCTCCGTTCAGCAGGCTTGGCGTTCCACTAGATTGAAAGCTGGTTTTGGATGTCGCCTGAGGAGTGCGAGCCCTCCGAGCTGGCGTGACGGCTCCAGACAGTGGACTCGGTGGTAAACTGCCTGCTCGGCTCGGAGGCTGAGGGAATGAATTGATACTAACAGTTTTTCGAAGGGACCTTCCAGCCCTGTTCACTCCAGCACCTTTCGGGATCGGAAGAGCCCCTGTGGGCGCTGGGGACAAAGGAGGTCCACTGTGTATAGATGCTGCGGATGGCGTTCTCAGTCCACTTCTCGGCGTCCCTGGAGTTCTGCTAGGGCTTACGATTCCACCGGTACTCTTCCGACTTTTCGGCCTGGGCAAAGCCGGAAGAGAAGCCGCGGGGGGTTCGTTGGACCCCCGTAGCCGCGGTAATGTTGTTGCCATCGTCGTCTAGAAGCGGGAGGCCTGTAGCGCACAAGTTTGTGAGTTCGCGAAGGTGGGGTTTGCGATTCACGTCTCCATGAGAGAGTACTGGCGCCGATGGGTATAAGGAGGGAGTGGCCTGCTGAAGCGCTAAATAGGGAGATCAGGCACAGGATAAGGGACCGAATGAGACGTCTCGGCCCGCAATCATAACCTAGACACTAGGGATCGGAGTTCTCGTAAAAATCGAATATATTGGGCTCGATCAACGAATCTATGGTGGAAGGGTCAAAGGGTTGACTGAGTTGCTGATTGGCTCGCAATTCGCAATAATCGGTAAACTGGGCGATAAGATTTGGGTAGACACAGAACTACAAGTGCGGGACCAAGGCAGCGGGAGATGCAGTCCTATCTGGGAAATACAGAGGTCAGTCAGTCTTGAGAGACGCTAACTGGTGGAGAACAGCTACACTCTGGTAGCATGCGTATTGAGATAATAAACCCAAGTGGAGGGAGAGATAGATTAACTCACGGGAAGCGAAAGCTAATGACGAAGTGAAGATGGGGGATATTATGCGTAGTCGCCCTGGGACACAAGCAACAACCCAGAAGGGCACAAGCTAGTTGGGGCTATACGACACACAAGTCCGGGTTGAGCTCCCTACAAAGACAAGTAGAGGGCGTATGCGGTGGTCGGATCTCTTTCGTAAGACAAAGGGGAACAGGTCTCAGGCCGTAGTATGGGACGTTTGCTTCCTTCTCCTACGGTCCGATAACCTATTCCTGCGAAGCGAAAGGGTTTCCACGATGGAACGATTGGAAGCAAGGTCGTTGTAGTTTGTTTACGTCTTATTGTCGGTAGCAGCTCGTTAATAGCGCTTACCATCAGGTCGAAGTAAAGAAGAGAGTGAGAGAGAGGAAGAAGTAGAAGAGGTAGTAGACAATGAGAATGAGAGGGAAAGAGTGAGTTGCAGCTGTCGAAGCGGCTTGGAAAGCTCGTATGCAGGAGCTGAAGGCGTGTGTGTCGCTGCCACTGGCGATAGAAAGAGCGACGATAGGTAGGTAGGCAGTTCTTGCCCGCGAAAGTATCAAACCCCAGATAAGCAGCCCTCAGGTCACGATAGTGGTAAATCGTGCGTGCGAGGGTGGCAGGAGTTTGGTGCTGTGCTCGGGTAGGTAGATAGAGCAATAATTACAAGTGCTGCCAACAACACTACCCGTAGTCGACCAAAACTGGGAAACTTTGGGCGGGATGGGAACGAGATGGTATCTGTTGACGGTCCCAAGTTTTGGTGGAGGTACAGTAGATGCAGCAGATGCTTGAACAGGGAGCGCACGATACCTCCCTCGCACCCTATTGCTCAGGATCCATTTGTCTGCCCTCCACTCACGGCCTTCCTGTGGCCAATTTAGGGGTTGAGAGACAGGTTGGAGTTGGGGTTAATGCTCCAGATGTAATCTAATCTTGAAGTACCTCCTGTAAGTACCACGAATGACGGACAGGCATGGCAAGGCCCTAACGGGGAGGTACTGCGTAGTCTAGGTGCTATAGTACCTACCAATTATACCCGTTGAGGATTAGCAGAGAGACACGCTAAGTAGTTTACGCAGTACACTAGCTCTGGCGGGTGTTGATTGCTACATGTATGTACTCACTTGCTAGTACTCACTTGCTACCTACCTGCCCTCGGTATCTACAAGGTATATACTTAGAAGTGAGAGTAACTAATATACGTGAGGACCACATAGCTAAGTATCAGAATACTCTATATCCTCCCGTAGCTTGAACATCAGCCACTTTACACTTGGACGACCCGTGTGTCGAATAAACAGATTACTCTACACCTACCGCGAGGCAGGACCTACATATAACAACCAGCCATGGAACCCTATCCCTACCAGGTAGTGTATGCGTAGGTACTTGTTCTAGGCTAGATATGTATACACATACAAGTACTTACGGTAGGTAGTATTTTGGTTTGGCCTTACTTTCTGTATCTCCCAATTGTTTTGTGTCTTCTTTTTTTTTCATGAAAATAAGTATTATGAGAAATCTGTATGATCTCCTCCCCCAGCTTTTCGATACTGGTTCAAACTACTCAGAACGTAGCATGTATATTTTGTATATTTTTACCGGTATGTACATGTAGATGATCTTGCATCACCACGAGTGGATCATAAATTTTACAGCCATCATCAGCCAACCCCTGACCAGGTTCAAAAATTCCAACCGCGGCCCAACGTCACCCAGGACCAGCCAATCTCCGCCCATGAACCCTGTTCTCGTACCCTGCACAAATATCGGCCGACCTCACTAGAGTAGAACCAATCCTGGTCCAAAGAACCCCACGCTAGGCCGCAATCTGTACGTATAATAAACAGATTGGACCAAGCTTTATCAATGACGAGAATCTTTCAAATACTCTAAATGCAGCCGAATGGTTCTCAAAATATCCTCGACGGTGTCATCGCGGCAACCTGCTCTCGTCTTTGACGGAATCATGAAGATATACCTGGACGGCCTCTTGTTGCTAGAGTCCTCCACGTGGCTGTGGCTAAGTTTCGCTTCCCAGGGAATCAAAGTGCAGATCGACTACGAACTAAGCGGTGTCCGACGCCACCACAGGCCATTACATGTACTCGCACCGGAGGAAAACAGTAAGGGAGGTCCGGCACAAATATCCATAGTCACAAGGTAGGCTAATTACAGTCAAACAGCTCAATCGGTCGACCTAGACGAACATGTCTAGCCGGGTGTCATCTGTCATACCAGCCTCTGTTTAAGTAGACAAATTGTTCCTCTTCCCAAAGCATCCCGCAGGTAGCAGCACGCAAGTTTTGCATCAATAAGTCCGATAGCGGGTAGGATTAGAGAGGGCTGGTTGGTTCCCCGCGATGTCACGCGCCACCATGCCTTCACGTCTTCTTCGATATTCGCTAATATCCGTTGGTGCTGGTCGAAGTGAGATTTAGGCCGGGGGAGTCGGTTTTCCTGCTCCAGTAAGAGCCACAGTCGCAGTTGCGAATGCAACCTCTCTACGCAGGTCCAATGCCACTCATTTCGTGTGGGCTGCTATCCCCGGCAGTGTCCCCGAGTGTTCGTCAGGGTACTAGGCCAGGGTACCGCTCAAGGGAGTAGTGTACACAAGGTACCGACATTACTTACTGCGTATGAGTAGTAGGCTACATTACAGTATACTACCGTATCTACTGTTCAGGGGGTTCGAGTGTCGAAGGAGCAGAATGCATGCATAAATTTCACGAGCCAATATCGGATGAAGCATGAAAGGCGAGCCATGCGTTCTATCTTTTTACTGGCAGTGGCTGCAGTCCAGCCTTTCTTGTCACATTTGATTAGGTGGCGATCATCAAGCGCAACGCTTAGTTGGGCTTCTGTGAGCTGTTATACTCCACGCTGCGCCGAACGGGAGATCCGCCCGTTGGTGTAGTGTAACTCGTTGGCGCTGGTTGGCGTGAACGCATCCCCTGTCCGCTACGCATTGGCAAATTTCCCATTCCAGCGCCACTATTCCTCTGAATTGCTACATTACCCCGCTGTCGTTCCAGTAAGCTTGGCGACGAGAACTACATGCAGCTCTTTTGGTGACGATGAGCATCTATCTATATACGCAGATGCTATAATGAGTACCTACTCTACACTAGACTTACCTTTATGCTACCTATTTAGAGCACAGTACGGGACTCTAAAACTTATGACCGCAAACCCGACCTTTCTCTACGATACTTGTATAACAACCAACTAGGGGAAATGTGTATGGCTGCATTGATAATCATCAAGGATGCTCGTTTCAATTGACCAATGTCAGACATGCCAGTACGTATCATGAACTATCTTCCACATGGTTCCCCGAGGTGTTTGTCACAGCTATCTCATGAGCTTGCTCCAGGTGTACGAGCTGAGCACATTAGGTCAGCTCGCCACAAGAAAGGGGCGGCTTTTGTTATAAAGTATAACAAAGTTGTCAACCTTGCAAGCGATATTCTATCGACCGAGCTATTAGCCTATCAAAGAAGACTTGAGTCACTCTGCCTCGCTCTAGCACAGGAACGAAAAGCTAGAGGTAGCAACAATACCAACGGTAGGTTCGGGACGAGGCCGTATCCCGCACCTAACGTAATCTCTCTGAGCGTGCCGTTATTGATGACTGGCGCATGTGTTTTAGGCTGTTAGGAACCTTTTGAAAACCAGCCGATGTAACCAGTCTGAAAATAGTTCTTAGCAACAGATCTGTATACACACGCGGCCGATACCCATGAATCGAGCAATGAAGGCGACATCACAGGGCTCTTATTCCAAAGGCTAGGTAACATGTGACACTCATGGCTACCTTTGATGTTACTAGCACTAGCCAAAGAGTTGAAAGTCTCTGGTAATTTCTTCCTGGGATTTGCTGACCACCCGTTGGTAAATGAGCAACAAGATGGTAAATATTCCATGGGTCCATCAAGGAAACTAAACGAATGGAAAACGACACATACAGCGTAAGGTACTTTACAAGTCGTGCCCGGAGAGACACGAGCTAACGTAACTGTATCACAAGTCCTACGGTTATATATGTAGTATCGTGGGTGACTTATCCAAGCGATTATCATTCTCCAAAGTAAAATATATAATGATTACAGTACCAAGCGTTGATGGAAAGTTTGAGACCCGACAAATATAAAATGGCGAGATGCATCTCGAGTTACCTACTTCCATAGCCACCTACGCACTCATGTTTCGGTATTATTAAAATGACTAAACCGACCTTACACCAGGCGAGAAGTCAGACAACAGCCGCCGAGCACGCACGTATCCGCCTCCCCAACCCGGCCGGGAGCCGGTTCCTCGAGGGCCAAAACGACAGATATTACAGATGAAGGAAGGAAGGAATGAAGGAGGCGAACGAGAGGATTCGGATGACGATGCGACAGCAACGGCAAACAAGCGTTTGTGTAAGGCATCACAAGCACGCCGTCGTATCAGAGATGTTTCTCGCGGAACACTATAACACGCTACGATACCACTACCGCTACCCCGGACAGATATAAGTAATATAAGTACAGACAAGCGGACTCCTTAATGTCCAGGTTCAAGGGTCCTACGTATAGTGGTACTGAGTATGTCTTGCGCAGCAAGCAATCAACCACTCAACCACTCAACCACTCAGCCAACCAGTCAACCAGCCAACCAGCCAACCAGCCAACCAACAATTCATTGGCTGCCATCCCGGAGAGCGAAAGCTTCGTGGGTAGGTAGGATTGCGGCACGAGTCTCGGGTACGGGTTTCGCCGGGACTCGTGTCAAAAGCCCATCGGTGAAACCAGGGAAGACCGGTTTGCTGGTGTCCGGGGCTTGGGAACCGAAATGGGTAAGGATGCCGGCGCAGGTCGTCGGGAGCCAGCACAGTGACATACATGACATACATATAAAGGGGGAGGGGCCGTAGTATCTATCGGTTGACTGCTGTCGGCAATAGATAGTAAGAGGCTGATTGGGGGGGAGAGGGCCATATACAGTCGAGTATTCTACTAAGTTACCTATGTAGGCGACATCCTATCTACTTCCTGAAAGCGTCCATGTCATGTCCATGCTGTGTGTCATTCCGTGCCACGATAGACGGGGCAGCCCTACTTACCTACCTACTCACTTTGGTCCTGGGAAAACTGCAAGTACTTAGGTAAGAGTTGCCCAGCTTGGTCCGTTCCGCATCGTGCGTCCGGGTCGAAAGCCGATGCATATGCCATGCTGCCATGTTATCATACACCCCAGTTTGAATTTTAGTAATATAAATGAATCATATCATGACAATATGAAGAACGAACTCGCTAAATAGAATACGAAAAGGTATAGATATTAAGTAGACGACATCCCCGCGCGCCATGACTCCCTCTCATCGATCGCATCACCAAGAATCGTTGGCGCAACGGCTCTGGTATGTATAGCGCCACACTCGCTCGGGGTTGATGGGTGATGGGAAACACAAAGCAAGCCGATCTTATGAAACATCGACTCATATCGTCTTTATCTGCCTCAAACGTAAGCGAGGAGACGGTGTGCTACCGGACGAAAAGCCGGGACGATAGTCGCACAGGTGCAACAAAGGGAGCACTACTGCCACATAGTTTCTTGCGAGGGATATCCCTGATAGGGCCTCCAATTCCCTGGCACGAAACAGCAGATATCATGTAGCGCAAATCATGCCCTCATAAGCCATGTATGGTACATACGGAGTGCATTCAAGTTTGCTTGGTACGCTATGCTATACCATACTGCCATACTGTAGAGTTGTTGTATAACTGCCTTCTAGACTTGTCTGAGAATCTATAGTTCAGAGATAAAATACAGCTAGCCTATAATTTGCGATTTAATCCCTGGGTTGACAGTGATATCAGACCTGCCAACTCAGTCATCCATGTTCCAGAGGCACTCTGCCTGTTGGGTCAGAGGAGGATAACGCACGTTATCTAATGGCACGGACACCCCGCCCAACACTTCGTGTTTCAAAGACTTCAACGATCCCCGCGCCCACGGCCTCCTGTAGTACCCAATCAAAAGCGAGGCCGTAGAACTGGCGCCACTTCCTCGTCTGCCCAGGTAGCACGCCAGCGAATTCCCCGCGGGCTTTCTTCGCTGCTGCGTGTCGGGCCTCCTCGATCTTAGCGATGCCGCCGTCCCAGCGCTCCCTTAGCACAGATTCCGGGGCCTCACTGAACTTGGACTTTCCGAGCAATGATAGTAGATGATCTAGGGCTGTAGACACGAGCTTTAGGAAAGAACCCGCCCCCGGAGCGGCGAGTCTATACTCCGTAGCAGGGGAGTTCGTCGGGGCCATGACAGATAATGAGCCCCCACCGCTGCCGCCGGCATTATGCAAAGCACCCTGGCCACCCACTGTGCCGAGAGATCCTGCCGCTTGCCGCGATACGGTCTCCAAGGATGTCAGGGTTATCTTGTCCTCGGGGCGGGCATATGACCGCATAGTGCCAGACATGGTGTCGTAGCTCACGACGCCACCAGAGTAATGCGCAGTGAGGAAACCCGCGCGCACGAGCTCTTCGATCTCGGACGGTTTCAGTGCGCCGCTCTGCAGGGCCTGAGAATCCGGGTTCGACGCTAGGTATTTCAGCAGGTTCTCCGTGGTCTTCTCGCCGAGCCCTGTCGTTTTCTTGAGCGAGGTCTCGTAGTCCGAAGCTAGCACAATAAATTCACCCACGGCACCCCGCCGCGGCACGGTGATGCGACGCAGGAACCCTCGTCGCGCAAGCTCCGCCACCTCCCTCTCCACGGCGCTGGGCGACGACAGCAGCGCCTGCACATGGGCGACGCTGACGATGGGTGGGAGATTCCGGCGGTAATTGAGGACCTCGGAAATCCGCGTGGACGTCATCCCCGCGGCCGTGTCGGGAACGGGGGCGAACATGCGCGTGCGTATGTACTGGATAGCCTGGGGCGTGTCGCAAAGGCTGAGGTCGGTCGCGAGGGCTGTGACGAGACCGAAGTCGTCAAGCTTATCATCCTCGAAGAAGTCGTCGTCGGCTACGACTCTTTTGTTTTTCGACGACGTCCTCGCACCGCCTCCAGGTTTGCGACGGGGTAGCGAGGAGGTCCATGACGGAGACGGCGATGCGGACGACGAGGCAGTGGAGGATGGCGATCGCTTTGCGCTTGGCCGACTCGACAACGTCGACGAGGACTTCTTCTTAACCCGCCCCGAGCCCCCCAGAATCGACCTGAGGCTCATTTTGTTCGGTCATGGGGAAAGGTCTCATGGCTGAGTTGACGGCATGGAGCCTCGACGTTTGGGAGTGAGTCAGAAGACAAAGGCTGATTAACACGTTCCAGTGATTCCAAAGCGGGAGAGATTTGCCGCCGGCTCCATAGCGGCAAACTCTAGGAGGTCTAGGAGGGGCGCGGTCCAGTTAATGGTGGTCACCGGTACGTTAGGCGGCACTAGCCCCGAACCCCTGCTGCCTTTCAAGCCTCTTCCGTCCCTCCCTTTCTTCTGAGTAAACTGCTTGAATAGCTTAGCCTCATCTCGACCGACAACGAATTGGAGATGCGCCATGCCGGTGATATCTATGGTACAAACCCTAGTCTATGTAATAGTACAACCAAATAAAACTTGAATTAGGTAAGACTGTGTAGAAACAGCTTGGGAATGAATAAGTAGTAAAGGCTACATATACTAGATAGTTTTGATATTCTGTACAAGGCAGCAAGGACACGGGCCTGAATTAAGGCATCTGGAAGCCTACCCGCTTGTGGTTCTTGGATTATTTCTCTTTTTTCTCCTAGCAAAAAAATACGAGATATACTGACGTCTGCCTAAACCAAGATTTAGGGTCTTCCTGCAAAGTTTTGATTAGAATTCCAACCTTAACAGTAAAATGGTCGCCTCTGAATACTATTGTCAACATAGTAAGAGCTCCCTAATAATATAGCTTTGGCTAAGCTCATAACCCCCATTTTAAAACGACTCCTAAGTACTATGGGGAAACTATAGGAGCCAGGGCAGATGAATACAGAGACGAAATGTTCTTATACTTCGGAGTAAGCTATACTAGTTGTAAACGTTTCGGTGGGTGGGACAAGTAGTCATGGCCCTTCGATGCAGAGGGGTAAGAGTTATTCTCAGGCTATTTGGAGGCATCAGAGCTCGTCCCACCTTGACCCCTCTACTGACTCCGCTGAACGGCCTTGTCAGTTGAAGCAGCGAATTAGGATAGGTTGTTTATATTGGAATACCCTTTTTAAGCTGTTCAGTGATATTGATGCAGTTCTTTTCCTGTTTATGTATCTCTTAAAACGTACACGTCATCAACTAGAGAGCTCGTGCTGCTGAGAACCGAGGGCCAGAAGAACTACGCATAACTACAGCCAGTCTACTTTGGCTCAAACAACAGCAATACTGTAGTAACCTTGATCGCTGATCAGCACTGTTGTCAATATGGCACCCGTCGTGATTCTTGTGCGCCATGCACAGGCACTACACAGTAACTAGACCTACCTATCCAAACTTGCACAGCACAGTATCTAACGGTCCTAGATGTTGGCAATAAGTTACCCTGCATCTCATGAATAAATGTCCGAGAGCTGACAGCATGGGCACATGACTGGTCGATATTCGATCCTAAGTTGACGGATCTGGGTATAACCCAATGCAAGACTCTCGCGGCCCAACTGGAGGCCACCTTTCCCTACTCTACAGATGGCTGCCGCATCATAGTGAGTCCACTATCACGGACACTACAAACCGTCCAGCACTCGCTTGGATGGCTACTGAGCCGTGGCGTGCCAGTCGAGGCGCGTGCGGAATGGCAGGTACGATGCTTCTATTGGGATTTCCGGAAAGTATTTCGAATTAATTCGAAGCGAAAAATATAGGAAGACACAGCCAACCCCTGTGATGTTGGTGCCGAGAGATCTGAGCTCGAGAAGGCCTGGCCGAACTACGATTTCTCTCACCTAGATCCAGTCTACCCCCAGAAAACAGGTATATATGGGCCAGAAGAGGAGACTATCCGGAAGAGAGCAGCGTTCGCAAGACAATGGCTTTCTGAGCAGTCGGACAAGTGTATCATCGTTGTCACTCATTCAGGGTTTCTTGACAGAGTTATACAAGGTCCAAGATACAGGAATGTCGAATACCGAACCTACAAGATAGGGAAAAATGACTTGGGCGAGGTTGAATTAGTTCAGTTGGAAGAACTGAGTAAGGATATACCATCAAGGGGACAATAAGCTACCCGCGGTTGGTAATCTTACCCCAAGACGTTCGTTTTTTCAGCAACCTCTCAATATACACAAGAGAGTGCAAGAATCTGCCTACTACTTTGAAGAAACTTGATAGCGACTCATGGTCCTACGGACATCCCTTTAGCTGACGATACACTGCACGAGTCAACTGAGATATTATTGATGTGGCCGAGATTTACCATGGGAAACCAGCTTGTTGGCAAAAAAACTGACTTCCCTCAAACGAACGGCTATCTTAGTCTCGCACTAGATTCAACTCGAGAGACTGTACCGTACTTGGCCTTTCGAAGCAATCCGAAAAAGATTGTGAATTGAGAGTGCTGACGAATGTAAAGAAGAAAGGAGAGAGGAGAGAAGCTAAAAATTGAAAGCTGATACATGTGACCTGACATAGCGAGTCTTATCGATAATAGAAATAACTAACCATATTTTCACTAGCTATATGCTGTGCATCCACACCATGTATATACCGGCCAGTTTATTCTAGGCTAGGTTAGGTGTGTCGAGGGGTGCATTAACAGCCCTGCCACTGACGAAACAAGCCCCAAAGCCAAAATTGGTGGGCAGGGCGTGGCCGAAAGTCTTTCAGCTGACGTTGTCCTGCGACGTCACAGGCAAGCGACAAGTGTCACCAGTGATGCTATTATGGTGGTTGCTCACTCTCACTGTCTCTGTATCTGGAGAGAATGATTCGTATCCGCCACACCATCCAAATGTAGTATTAGGTAGGTACGACAGTAAGATTGATTAAGTGGTCTTCTGATCGACGCTCCGTGTGCCGTCACGACCGCCAGAACCCGCCCCATCTGCGTGCCACACACTCGTCAGGAATAAGTGCCCATGTGGCCACGATGCCATCATGATTCGCTCTACACGTGCGGAATCCAGGCCCATGATTCGCTCACCATCGCACGACTTTTCCTCGTCTTGTGGGCGCCACCTCTCCGGCCCAGGGCCGTCCAGACGCCTGGAGTAAGAGACGAAGAAGAATGGGGGAGAGATGGGAAACAAAAATATGAACTCGCCGGCACCCACCTGCCTGGATGACTTGTTCCTCTTCTTCCGTCGGTTTACACGGCAAGAAGTAAGCAGATCAGTGCCTTTGATGCGGCGATCCGCTCCCCCATGACGCTAGTCGTTCCAGTTTTACCCTAACTCAAGCTATTAAGAAATGGGACTTATAGCTTGCTTACTGAGTACAACTTGGAAATCCAAGCCACTGTAATGGTTCTTGATTACAGAATCGAAACAAGGCTCTGAAGAAACAACAAATACCTGGCTTAGGTAGTATTGCAATATTCTGACTGGGCTCCTTGTACAGAGTCCTATTTGCAGCTAGCCACCTTATGATCTACGACTCTTTTTTTTCTATTATTTTGATCTATTATTTCGATCTATAGACTCTATGCTGTATGCGCCAAACCCTACTCGCGCTGTCTTGAGCTCATAGAGCACGCCTCATCGTGCAGCATGGCACCCCTGAAGGCCCTCCAATGGGCGGCGCTGGTGGTCCCCAACTTGCTGGCACAGCTACGTTTTGGTGCAGCGACAGAAACTCAGTATGTCTTGCAGCCACCAAACGACCCTGGTAGCGAACGGCCCCTTGCTACCTTACAACGTCGTCTTCACGGCAGATTCCTCCATATCACAGGTATGCCCGCTACACCACCATCCCAACATCGATGTGATGAGCGTGTATCTTAACCGGTACCACAACCCAGATCTACACCCGGATGAGCACTACAACCCCCACACATCAACCCATGAGAACATCGCATGCCATCGAGGTAATGGACCTGCTGGCATATATGGAGCCGAGACATCGGATTGCGACTCTCCCCTGTCGCTTGTTAATGTGACTTTGGCCTGGGTGAAAGAACACTTGAAGGATGAAATTGATTTCGTTGTCTGGACTGGCGATTCCGCCCGCCATGACAGTGACGAGGAGCTACCCCGCCATAACAAAGAGATCCTAGCCATGAACCGCCGCATCGCCGACGCCTTCGTCGAGACCTTTTCGGACGATGCCGGCTTGGTTGTTCCCGTGGTGCCGACCTTTGGTAACAACGATATCTATCCTCACAATATCTTGTTGCCTGGACCGAACGATATCTTACAACAGTACACCAGCATCTGGAAGCATTTCATCCCCGAAGCCCAGCGGCACTCGTTCGAATTCGGAGGCTGGTTTTATGTTGAGGTCGTACCACGCAAACTTGCTGTATTCTCGCTTAACACTATATATTTCTTTGATCGAAACGCTGGTATCGACGACTGTGTGCAGCCTTCTGAGCCTGGATATATGCATTTCGAATGGTTGCGCATTCAGCTTGACTCCTTGCGCGAACGCGGCATGAAAGCTATCCTTATGGGACATGTCCCTCCTGCCAGAACACAAGGCAAGCAGTTGTGGGACGAGACGTGTTGGCAGAAATATACCCTGTGGTTGCAACAGTACCGTGACGTCATCGTTGGCTCCCTCTACGGGCACATGAACATTGATCACTTCCTATTACAAGACACAAAAGACATCGATATGGCATTGATCCAGGCTGCGGCCTCAGGCGGATCTTCAATCCGTGAGACGATGGAAGATAAGGTATCGATCAAGTCAAGTGCCGACTACTTGAGAGAGCTCCGTGATGATTGGGCTAAGCTGCCCAGTCCACTCGCCCTAGAAGAGGATATTGATGAAACGAAGAAAGGACGTGGCAGGGGCAAGAAGGGCAAAAATAAGCTCGGCGGCAAATGGGCAGAGCGATTTCAACTAACTCTCATATCTCCAAGCATCGTACCCAACTATTTCCCAAGCATTAGGGTATTCGAATACAATATCACCGGTCTCGAAGACAATCCCACATGGGTAGAAACCACGAGAGCAGCACAGCTCGATGAGATACCATCTAATTACGATGAGGTATCCGAGGTTCGTGAGCTCAAAAGACGTGATGTTCCTGGTTTTGAGATCGAAAAGAAGAAAAAGAAGAAGAAGGGCAAGGGTAAAAAGGGCCAGAAGCCACCAAAGGATCCTAATCTACACCTTCCCGACCCTCCCCCAAAGGGGACTCCGCCTGGGCCAGCATATCGTCCCCAAACCCTTACTCTACTTGGCTACACGCAATACTACGCGAATCTTACTTATATCAACAATGACCTCGTAGAATCCAAGGAGGACGACGTATTGTCTAGCGGCTGGAACCCCGGGAAACACAAGGGCAAGACCCCACAACACGACAAGCCGCACCCGAAAAAGTTCCGCTTCGAAGTCGAGTACAGCACCTTCGACGACAAGATCTACAATCTCGAGGACCTCACGGTGGCCAACTACGTGCGCCTCGCCCACCGCATAGGACAGGCCTCGAAGAAAGCCGAGTCGCTCTCAGAAAACGAGTCCGACGACGAGGACGTCGACATGGACACTGATTCCGATTCCGATGTCGATGTGTGGGGATTTTTCAAGAGCGGCAAGAAAAAGAACGACAAGAACAAGAATAAGAACAAGAACAAGCACAAGAAGAAAAAGAACAAGAAAGCCCACAAAACGTGGCTGCATTTCCTGAAGCATGCGTTCGTCAGTACCAGGAGCCAAGAGGAGCTCGAAGACTTATAGGATCCACGGAGCTGGTCATTTCTTGCTTGTTTTCTTGTGAATTTTGGAAATCACATTCCATTCATCTCGAAATTTTGAATTGGGAATTATATATACTTATATATCCATGTATCTATCTCTATGTATCTAGCAAGCTAGGCGTTTTGGGAGGCAGCGTGGCATTCGTGCATCGTTTTTTGGCGCGCAGGACATGTCTATCGATATCATCATGATCGGTCGACCAATCATTCATGTGGTTTGAATACCTACTTATCTATCTAGAAAAGACGAGGAAAGGGTAAGAAGGTTGGGGGTGGCTAGAAATTATGGGCTCAGACATATAGTGTATCACTGGGACTGCATACATGTGTAGATCTTTAGATGATAGAAGAGCAGGGGAGCACATAGACGCTATTGAAGATGACTTAGATTATCGTGTTATAATCAAAAACGCATCGGAACTAAAGTGGTTTCTCATCTAGAATTAAAAGGATACAATATCCAAAATATAGATGACATTTATTCATCGATTCATATTAAATTTGGCATCGACACGCTTGATTATATCACTTCGGTTCGCCCTTAACATAATTATTTATGGCTGACCGACTCAATCGGAATCGCTATCTTCAGATGGCGAGAATCCTTTCCACTCTTCCTCGGTATCATCAGCTAGCGGATCTATATACATATCCTCGTCGTCCTCGTCGTCTTCTTCCTCTTCCACTTCGAGCGTCCCGCTGATGTCCCAGCGATCGCCCTTGGCGCGACGGCTCACGTACTTGACGAAGCGTAGGGCGCCGCTGTCGCGCAGCACTAGGCTCATGCGGTTCCACGCCGCGGCCTGGAAGAAGAGGATGTTGTCGTCTTCGTCGTCGTTGCTCGACTTGTATATCGCCGCGTCTTCGTTGTCGTCGCCCTCGTCGCCTGCCATGTATACTTCGTGGCCACCCACTTCTCCCACGGTTTCATCTTCGGCTTCCTTGTCCTCTTCATGCTGTTCGGACTTCTCGCCATTGGATTTGCCTTTCCCTTTGCTCTCTTTCTTTACCTTTTTCTTGTTCGTCTTCGAGCTAGACGATTCGTTCTCGTCAACATCGTCGTCGTGTCCGTCGTCGTCACCCCATCCTTTTGTTGGCGTGATACCGAGGTTCAATTCGAGCCGCGGCTTGCCCTCGTGGCCTGTCGCGAGCGTGTAGTCTTTTCCGCGCCGGAAGCGCCGGGCCAGGAAATCGTGGCTTTCAATCTTGCAACCCGTCGCTATCTGTAGCCAGTCGCGGAATGATCGGCTAGGTAGAAAATCTTCGAGGAGCTCACGGATCGGCGAGTCGGACTCATCGCTTTCCGTTTGTTCTTTTTTATCCTTCCCTTTCGCTGCGTCGCTCTTCCTGCTCTTATTCTTAGGTGGTAATGATGATGATTGTAGGTATAGGTATCGGTGTTTATGAGGTGGCTTCGCTACCCGCCAGGGAGTCTTTTTCTCGAGTTCTATGCTGTCTTCAGGTAGATCTTTGCTCGCTTTTTCTTGTGCCATCAAATACGTGCGCAACCGTGCCGCGAACTTCTTCCCCAGCAAGTTCGGTAGCGTGATACTTGAGCTCTCCCCGAAGTGCTCCGAAACCTGGTCGAGCGTGTCGGGCGTCAGGTATGTGGGGGCCATGAAGCGGAGGAGGAATTCGAGGTCTACCTCATCGAGGCCGCCCTCCATTTCTTCGTCCTTCTCCCATGAAGGAACAGGCTGCGGCCGCGGCACATCGTACTGATCCGGGTTGCCTTGCAGTTGCATGAGACCGCTGTTCTTGACATTCCGCTCTTCGGCGCCCTCGACGTAGCCGGGCTCGCCGATCTGGGGGATGTGGAACCAGCCCGAGATGGCCATGCGCACGCGGCCGCCATCGCGTACGAGTTGCGCCTTGGACTCGGCATGGTACACCTCCTCGACGTCGTGGAAGCTCTTTCCCGGTTGCACGGCGAAGAAGCTCAGCTGGTTCCAGGCAGGCGGAATGACCTTGGTGACATCGGGAAGGGGGGTGTGTGCCACCTGACCGTCCTTGCCTTCAAGCGTCTTGACGGGGAATAGGCGGAGTGCGCCGCCCCATTCGGATTTCCAGGGGATATCCGGGTCGGTGAGGTACAGAATGTAGCTGACCTTGCGGCTGCCGATGACGTCGTCGTGGCACAGCAGGTAGCAGCCGGGAGTGTAGACGTTAATGGCCATGTCTGTCTTGCGGCCGCTCAGGGGTCCACAGCCAGTGACGTGGGCAACATAGTCGCGGAAGGCCTGGGAGTACATGGCGTCGCGCAGAGCCAGAAGGGACGGCAGCTTAGCCAGGGCTTCGTCGCCCAGGCCGTCGAGGTTCGCGAGGTCCCCCGACTGATGGATCTTGTAGATGTCGGTTTCCTTGGGCGTGAAGGCAACGTTGTCCTTGATCTCGTCACGCACGGCACGCAACAGCTTGTCGTCAATCAGCTCGTGGATGACGGCATGCTTGTACGGCGACGACTCGGAGTAGTCCCGCGTGTACTGGTCGAGGACCTTCTTGTCGAAGAGCCCTTTCCTAAAGCGAGTTTGGGCATCTTCGCTGTTTGGAGCTATCGAGCAGGATTAGCCGTTTGTAGGCCTTCCGCCGTTACTGGAATACTCCTGGGTTTTTTTCTTGGTTTTCCCCTTCTCTTGTCTAGGGCTTGTGAGGCGAGGGACAGGAAGACTGACTGGTCTTGGCTTTCTTCTTAGAGGGTTTCTGGTCCACAACATGCGGCTCCTCTGCTTTGCGCTTCGTTCTTCCCATAATGATGCTACCTTGAGGTCGGGAAATTGGCAAACTTTAAGCTGCCCAGGAACCACAGCAAATGTGATTGCCTCCAGGTGTTCGTGATTTGGTTGTATACTGGGTGATAGCTGGTAGCTGTGGTTGGTTGTTGGTGGTCTGATCAGTCCTAGTCTGATCGTTCTCAAATATTTTAATATTTTCCTTCGTATCGAACGATAAAGCTGCGTTCTCGAGCTTGCAAGCTTGTAAAAAACGGGGCACCTCCACTTATGTATACCTTTTTAGTGCGAAGCGAATACCGTACCTGTCGGCACTAAGTAATTAAGTAGATCGTGTGTATACCTACAGGTAGTTTTAGCGTAAGTACTTAGATAGGAGGTAGGTAGTGTACCTACCTAGGTAGGTGATTACCTAAATACCTTGCTGTAGCTAAATAGGTAAACTAGATGCTAAGATAATGTTCACTGAAGATACCTAGATTTATCATTCGAGTCTTGAACATCTCCTTCGCGCATACTACTTATACCCCTACACAAAAGAAGGGGGAAAAAAGAAATATTGGGCTTCAAGCGACACACACGCACACACAAAAATAAAGGCTTTGTCATCCTTCCCTCCCTCCCCTACCTCCGTCTCCTCCCCGCACCATCAGCTCCCGCGGAGCATGTAATGATCTTTGCATCACCCCCCATTGCCCGGGATCCAATCGATCGACGCTCCAGACAGTTTTCGTCGAAGATTTCTTTGCTGCATAACCCCCAAGCGCCCATTGTCGTCTCCTTGCAGAAAATGTGCCACCCCAACCGCGCTGATTGATCGACTGGCTGGCTGACTGCCTATTCCCATCGTGGCATCAGGTGCCGTTGGTTGCGGCCATGCTTGTGTCTCTGCGGTCTCTTGTGTTTCTTGTGCCTTGTGTTGCTAAACTAAGAATCCAACTCTCAACACGCACCGTTCCGCCCCCCATCACCATCAGGCGCTTCATGAGAAACATTGTGGTGGGCAGGTAGATGGATGGGTATTGGGCGCATGGTCAAGTCTACTAGTTCCTGCAGTAGGTTGTTGACGTCTGCCCCTATTGCGGGAGAGAAACTATTCTCATCCAGATATGCCACATTTATGCCACCCCGCGCATCGGAACCACAGATGAGGGCGAGAGGAACGCACGAAGATGCGAGCCTAAGCCTGAACCTCCACTTACACCGTAAGTACCTACCCTGGAAGCAAGGTCGTTCCACCTACCTAGTCCTATGTCAGACGAGAGACTACTTACTGAGTATATACAGGCGTCTATGTGGCGTCACTTTACTTCATTCGTCCTACTCTACCGCCTTTCTGCATCTCTGATTTGCCTTCATCTGTGTGCTAGCACGTCCAGCCGTGGATTCTACCCGCGCAAGGCGTCTATACTAGGTAGCTAAGAGTTCATCACCTTTAGCACCAACAGATATGTTTGCGACCTAATTAGATATAATCACGCTTTGTAACACGAAGCTCGCCTATTATTCGTCTTGTACTTGTTCCCGAGCCGCCCATTATGCGCTGCCTGCGAGAAACCATGGTCCGCGTTGGCACGCATAATTGACAGGTCGCCGCTAGGTAAGGCACTAGTCCCGGATCGAGTCCAAGGTATGACATAGCGTAACCGGTGTAAATGGCTTCCTCGAGACAGTGCTCTAGATTCGATTTATGTTGGTTCTAGACGTATGTACCATGCTCATCCTACTTCCTGCAATTTGCTACGCAATCACGATAGAAGCGGCATCATTGCGGTTAGAAGTAATGCATGAGTACTAGATTATAGCTATCCAAATCTAGGTAAACACAAAGGCTCCCATTGTAAACTAACAATAATCCGTTCATATAAGTCAGCTAATGGCTTTTAAAGATGGCAATCTTGGTTTCTCCAACTTCATCGCTAATCCGTCGAGAAGACACTAAAGCATCTGCTACAGGCTACGGAAGGTATGCTTCCAATGGATCAATGCTTTGAATATACTCTATAAGGTCTATCTCAGGCTAACTTTGTAGCGTTATACTACGCCTAGAGCTTGACGATACTTGTATTTGCCTGTGCTAACTCCGTTCTCTAGGTTCAGAGAAATTTGAAAGTCAGGTTTAGTAATCGTACAATCATTATTAACCTACAAGTCGACACCACAGTCTCGAGAGAACCTATTTGGAATACAAACAGGGTTCAGCCCTCTTCGTTAAGGGCAAAACATACAAATCCTTCAGCATACCGGTATTCTATATCTCAATCTGGCTGATTAACAGTGTCATAGGGCCAAGTCGAATGAATTAGTAAAGTTGAGAATACTGGCACGAGCATGTCAACAATTCCTTGAGTTGTTAAAACTAAAACATAAATGCATTTTTGTTGTGAACTCCAAACATGTCCGCGTACACGCCTCGGTGGGTTTTCCATTCATTACTTAGTTAACAGCTAAAGATTTCCTAGCGCTATATATAACCAACGTAAGCTCTTCTCTCCCAACATGCACATCAGAGAATCCTTCCGAAAATGAATCGAGCCCCCTGCAATCGTCCACGAGATTCCGCGTCAAAGGAGGCAATGAGCATCATCCCCCGCATAGAGGCTGTAGTAATGATCGAATACACCGAACAGCGTGACAAGTCCTTGCTATACATACAGTAAGTATCTAGAAGGGAAAGAAATACGAAGCATACGCGCGTTGCGATGGGTTGGGATCTACGTAGTAGTAGTGTCCCGGTAGACTCCGTTGGACTCATCTGGCTAAGCTGCTGGGCTGTGTTAGCCATGATTGGCCGAGGCATGCGACGAGAGCCACAGTTTCATCAACCTGCCACGCCATTTTGAGAATGCCAAGTACGTGTGCACAAGCAAATTGACCCCCTTATCGACCTCCACATCTACCAACTGTCTCAACTTTCATGCCGCGATGGTGTTAACAACTCCACAAAGCCGATAGTTGGGATAATGATGATACCTCTGTCCGGCTCTGTCGCCTCTTGTTTGCACTTGTAGGTGTACGGCACTGGGCGGATACAGTCCGCAATGTCAAAGCCGAGATACAGTCACTCGCTGTGCCTCTCTCTCTGATGCTAGCCGTCCAGGATCAGCTCTAAAGGCGAGGTAGCCTCAAATCTCGATAAGATCGCGCAGGGTATTCATCTCAAGTCACTACCCTTGCCTGGGTCATCCCGTTGTCGCTTTAGCTCATATAACATCTTCCATCTCGTTTAGTACTTTCTGGCGATGATGAGCAAGATGCTTTTTAAACCTTTTAAGCCGTCAAGGTCCAGACTACGGAGACTGCGGCCTGCCATACTCCTCTCTATAGTATTATTGACTCTGTTCATTTACCTTTGGCCGACTTCGATACCAGCATATAACACTCAAGCCGCTGCCTCAGAACAGGACGAGGGTGGAGTCACATGTCCCGAGTCACCCTTGATGAAAGATGTCTTGGTGGTCATCCGAACAGGAGCAACCGAGGCTCAAGAAAAGCTACCCGTGCACTTCAAAACCATCCTCACATGTGTCCCGAACTTCATCATCTACTCGGACATGGATGAGATCGTAGACGGTCATCAAGTTCACGATGTGCTCACTGGGGTGAACGAGACGATAAAGAGGACTGTTCCGGAGTTCGAGTTGTATAATCACCTCCTCACTAAGGGACGTGATGGACTGGACTATCAAACTACGTTTGGAAGCGGGCCATCTGGCGCATTGGATAATCCCGGTTGGAAGCTCGACAAATGGAAATTTCTCCCCATGGTTGAGCAAGCGCTACAGGAGAGGCCCAAGGCGAAATGGTTTGTATTCGTTGAGCCGGACACATACGTGATGTGGTCCAATATGCTCGAGTACTTAGGCCACTTCGACCCGAGCAAGCCATGGTACCTCGGCAAGCACATGTATGCGAGCGCGGTCCTTTTTGCTCACGGCGGATCTGGTTTCGCACTCTCTAAACCGGCTTTAGAGAAGGTCGTCAAACATTGGCGAGAGAAGAAAACCGAGATTGAGCAGGCGACTCTGAAAGGGTGGGCTGGGGACATGATCTTGGGAAAGGCGCTGAGTGATGTCGATGTCAGCATGTTCTGGGCCTATCCGCATCTGCAGGGGGATAGCCTGACGGCGCTCGACTGGTCCGTCGAAAAGCTCGAAAGGCAAGCCTGGTGTTACGCGGCCACGACATTCCACCACATGAACTCGGAAGAGATCACGACGCTGTGGCAGTTCGAGCAGACGTGGCAGCGCAGAAACCCCCACGGGGCTCCCCTGCGTTTCCGCGACATCTTCAACAACCTCATACGCCACCGGCTCCGGGCGGAGCGCGCGGGCTGGGACAACATGTCCGTAGGCACGGAGTACAGCGAGGAAGCGCTCGCGAAGCTCTCGCAAAACGACGTAGACAATCTGTCGCTCGTGGAGCAGAACGCGCACGCCTCGTTTGAGATGTGTCAGGCCACGTGCAAACAGCAGCCTAGATGCATACAGTTTTCCTTCATCCCGGGGACGTGCTCGGTCTCCAACGAACTGCGACTGGGGCACCCTTCGGATACACAATGCCTCGAGTACTCCAATGCCGCCGGAAAATGTGTCAAGGAGGTTACGACCACAGGGGAGGGGGACGACATCGTCCGGTCCGGCTGGATCATGGATAGGGTCCCTGGATACACGTATTGGCTGGATGAGTTTTGCGAGAAGGTCCATGACATTTGGGTCACTACATAGGCGGAGATGCCATGTTTGGTATATACCTTAGAGATATGTGTACAAACACAGCGGAAAATTGCATTCATACTTATATACCCCTGTATTCAGTTTGTTACATCCGCTGATGATACTATGAGAGTCGTTCAGGTCTGCTGTCTAGGCAAATGAAAAGGAACTTGCAGCTTTGCCGGCGTTCAATCTTATAATCATTTTTTTTAGTTTGTTCTCTGTAACGGGGAGCGAGAAGCGTCACATATCTGCTCAGGATTTCTTGCCATGGTCACGATGCACCGAGGAGGCATTCTAACATAACTCAGGTAAATTAAATCTTCCATGTGTAATGCTCGGATAGTTGTTACAGCTTTGTAATACATAGATTCAAGTCCCTACACCAAATTGTGGTTCGTGCTCAATGACGTAAACTATTCCAGCCCGCTTACACCCGTTCAGATCATTCATCTCCGGGTCAAAACGTGTAGCCTTCGACACGGCCCAGCACCTACAGAAAAGCGAACAATCGGTGATGATTCCCTTTGGGGAACAACCGTAGCGAAGAGAGAGGTGTGGAGACCCAACCGTCCAAGGCGCGCGAGTCGATGAGGGGGTGAAATGCCTACTCCGAACTACTACCCACAAGTGCGTTACTCTTAGACTACTGTTGCATACAAATACAGAGAACCGAGCATATGACTTTATCGACGGGGAGTTCCTGTGCCCAACATCTTTACTATGCCAGGAAAGGACTATACTAGTTTAGCCATGGCCCATTACTAACTTTAGCTGCATGTCGAGCCGAGCAGAATCGCCAAAGGCTAAAGTGACTGACTACCTCGACCTACTGGGTAGATCCGCCCCTCCTCAACATCACATCATCCACATATACATAGTATATATACACATGTCTACGTCTAATACAGCCCTCCATATCTAAGATAGACAGAATAGGCTAGATATACAAAATGAGCGACTTTGATATCGAGGCCGTGCGGTCCCAGTTCCCAGGACTTGCCCAGGACCAGATCTTCTTCGACAATGCGGGCGGCAGCCAGACGCTGGGCACCGTCATCGAGGCGTAAGTGCAGCAATGTGCAGGCAGTGAACGCTGAGAGGGTAGAACAAGTGACTGACAGCAACCGGTTGGGGCTCGGATCTCAGAATCCGCGACTACCTCTCGCGGACCAATGTCCAGCTCGGCGCAAGCTACAAGACGGGCAAGCTCTCGACGGAGCGGTATGACGCCGGCTTCGCGGCCGGGGCACGGTATATCAACGCCGAGGCCTCTGAGATAGGTAAGTAAGTACCTAAGGTACGGCGTATCGGCGGCCATGTCGATCGACCTCGCTCTCAGCTCGTTCACTTGCGCGCGCGCACACACACACACACATACATACTCCCTTCTCTTGCCGTCGTCCTTGTCACCTCTTCCTCGTGCGTAAAGAGGAGTCGTTGGAGAATCACGATACCTCCTCCCCTTGCATCCCAAGCAGACATAAACAAACAACCACTAACCAACACCCCTCGAAGTCTTCGGCGCCTCGACGACGCAATTACTCCGCAACGCGTCCTTCGCGCTGGAATTCTCCGAAGGCGACGAGATAGTCGTGTCGAGCATCGATCACGAGGCCAACATCGCGCCATGGGTGGACCTCGCGTCCCGGCACAAGCTAACACTGAAGTGGTGGACGCCAGCCATATCCATATCCCCAGACACCACCACCACCTCTGACACCAAGACTACTACTACTACTACTACTAACAACGCGAACCCGCTGCTCACCCCAGCCTCCCTCGCCCCCCTCCTCACCTCCCGCACCCGCCTGGTGTCCTGCACGCACGTGAGCAACATCCTGGGCAGCATCAACCCCATCGCGGCCATCGCGGCCGCGGTGCGCGCGGGCCCCGCGCCCGAGGCCCTCGTGGTCGTGGACGGCGTGTCGTGGGCGCCGCACCGGCCCGTCGACGTCCGCGCCCTGGGCGTCGACGTCTACGCCTTCTCCTGGTACAAGGTGTACGGGCCGCACCTCGCCATGCTGTACGCGAGCCCGCGGGCCCAGGGCCGGATGAGGTCGCTGGGGCATTTTTTCAAGAAGGGGGATACGCTGGAGGAGAAGAGTAAGTTGTTTTTTCTTCTCCTTCTCCTTCTCCTTCTTCTTCTTTTCTTTATTTTCGTTCTTCGCAGATTCATTTATATTTTGCTATCGTCGTCGTCGTCGTCGTTCTGTCCTTATCTCGTCTCGAGTGGAAAGGGGAAAGAAAGGGGTGATTGGTTGAAACAGCTTCGGTCAAGCTCAGAAAAGTAGACAACGAGGATCGAAGCTTCCATGGAAGTTTGTACTATACCATCTCTCGTTATTACCCCTGAGATCGACTTACCCCTCCAACGACACATCATCGTCACCACTCCTCCTCGTCCTTGTATTACACACACCCGGGAAAATCATAAGGAAAAAAACCCCCCAATATCCCCTAACCCTACAAAAACATCCCCCCCCCCAAGAACCTCCCAAGTATCTATAAATATATATATATATATACATATACATATATACATACTAACGCCCACCCCCAAAGTCGGTCTAGCAGGCGCAAGCTACGAGCTCCTCCACAGCCTTCCGGCGCTAACCACCTACCTGCCCAAGACAGCCGCAGAATGGGCCAGCCGGACAGCGCACGAGGCGGCGCTGCAGAGCACTCTGCTCGCGTACCTAGTATCGCGCGCCGATATCACCGTGTACGGGGACGCAGGGGCCGACGCCGCGGCACGCGTGGCGACCATCAGCTTCGGCGTCAGGGGATGGTCGTCGCGCGACGTCGTCGAGACCGTCGAGGCCGCGTCTGCCTTCGGGTTTCGCTGGGGCGCCTTCTACTCGCCGCGGCTGGTGCAGGGGTTGCTGGGGCTCGGGGACGAGGGCGTTGTGAGGGTTAGTTTGGCGCATTATAATACCGGTGAGCCTTCCCCTTTCCTTCCCCTCCCTTCCTCTTTTCTTCTTTTCTCATCCGTAATATATTCTTTTTCGTGTATCATCTTCCACCTCTCGTCCTCTTCTTGAAGTCGTGCGGTCTTGGGGGGGCAATGGACATCATGTGGCTTTCTTTGTTTCACCTAGTAAAGTATGCTCTTGATTAATGGGTTAACTAATGGTGTTTGTCGTTACCATAGTCGACGAAGTGAAGAGTTTCATCGATGCGATGGACAAATACATTCCGAGGAAGGAGTAAATACGTAAGTAGTCAGATAGATAGATATCCTAGAGAACGCGTATAACTCAAGACAATACATTTATTGCATTGTGTGTCTCGTTGATCTGTCACCCACGTTATGATATAGATATTCAATACTTGACTTATGAATACCAGCGAAATACAACCTATAATGTAACCGTTGATCTCTCGTGATGAATGGATTATGTACGTTGTGTTTATTTTCGATACAAAACTCCACACTTCTCGCTACGCAGTCTACATGGCAACTTTACATGATTCGCCATATCTTCTACAACTCATTCTACACACGCGTTATGCCGATGCTTTATTCACGGTAGTTCTCAGCAAGGAGATGACTTCTGCTGGATCCTGGGCGCCGAAAACAGCACTACCAGCCACGATGACGTTGGCGCCGGCGTCGGCCGCCTGATCGATCGTTCCAGGGCCCAACCCGCCATCCACCTCGATGTTCAAATCCGGGTACTTCTTGCGTAGGGCTTGGACCTTGGGTAGCTCGGACGCCATGAATTTCTGTCCGCCGAAGCCGGGCTCGACTGTCATGATGAGGACCATCTATATATACATAGCGCGAGAGCTAGGCATTAGTTGCTGAATTGATATAACAAAAAGGAGGTTTGGCAGGAATAGAACATAGTAGATAAGAAGAATAATAACAAGGAGAAATATATTTAGTAGATAAATCAGGTAGTCGCATAATAAATATCGTAGGCATAGAAAACCGGGAAAGAAAGGGACATACATCGGGCCTCTCCTTCTCATCAGGGCTCTCGAGTAACTCCGTCAGCACCTCGACGCCCGTCATGGGCTTCAGCGCAATGCCGGCCAACAGGCCGCAGCTGTGGATATACCGGATGAGGTCCTTGGGGTTAGTCTTTTCGTCGGTCTTGCCCTCGGGGGACTCGGCGGCGCTCGAGAAGGCGGCCTCGTAGTGGAAGCAGTAGAGGTCGCAGCCGGCCTTCTGGAATTCCTTGACCCATTTCTTCGGCTATGCGTATTTCACACAGGCCCTTCGTTAGCAAGTGGCTCTCTGTTCTTCTTTCGCATTCGTCTCTGCTGACGCACGCCCTCCTCTCCGCCCTCCAAGAAATAAATTCGGCAAGTCATCCGGATTTGCCCGCGGTGCACTTATGTGTGAGATAAGGGGGAGTTTCTATGGCACCATACCTCGGCGATCATCATATGACAGTCGAATGTCCCGCGTCCGTGCTTTTCGGTCGGCCTGTCGACGTGTTTCCGGATCTTAGCTACAACGGGGGCGCCGAACGTGATGTTGGGCACGAAATGACCGTCCCTTATGCGCTCTGACTATCAGCTAAACTGCCCATCTTCTGATCATCCATCGTTGGAGCTCCAATGGCTTGCCCGGTCTGGTATCACGGGGAGTTCGGTCGGCGTACATGATATCGACATGGAGCCAGTCAGCGCCCTGATCCATTGTCCGCGCGCAGTCGGCACCGAGCTGCGCAAAGTCGGCCGACAGGATGGACGGAGCTATAATTGCCCTCGGTGCCATTTTGTGGTACTCTGATCTTCTTTTCTAGTTTCTTTGGTTATGATAGCTAGATCGTGTCTTCGTGGAGGAGTAGGAGCTTGCAGAGAGCTAAGGTAGCAAGCAGCCAGTAGCAGAAATCGGGATAGACGTCACAGTGAGTACTTGATTATGGCGGGGCAATTAGGTATCTGCTTCCTTTTTTTCGCTCATGGTGGGGGTGGGGTTGAACTGGAGAGGGGCCTTTGGGATAAGCTCCTATAATGCATCTTACGAGGTAGGGAGGTAGAGTAGATGAGCCCCGTGGCAATATGAAAGCTTCTTGAATCAGTGACGAAAGTCTAAATGGATATTGTATGAAGAGAAATAGCTTAATAACAACAACCAGTCCAAATGTGCTAGTAAATCTCCATCAACCGACTTCAGTTACATAGAGTGAATATTAGAGTATTTAATCAATAATATATCACAAGAAAAAGAGGCCCGAAATCTCGGCCAAGAAGGTTAAAGCTACCTCCTTTTCCTTAGCTTTGATTTATCTATAGATTACTGTCGATGTACCAGTTGCATGCCCAGTAACAACTTCGTTAATCTAGAATTGGAATGCCTTTTCATCATTTCCTAGAACACCTAATGAACCTGTCTTATCATAACCCTAGGAAAGCTCTTTATTTATAGCCCACTCCTTAGGAATTAGTTGTCCCCGGCATCGGTCTCAGGGATTGTCTCTTCCTCGCCATCGTCATCGAAGCTGCCGGCTGGGACCTCGTACAGTCGAAGGATAGATTTATTTGGATCCTTAACGAGCACAAATTTGCCCTCCTCTCGCTTCAAGCACATATCAGAAATCGTGCGGACAATACCCCAACCGTTAGACAACGATAGGTTCATCTGGTTGGCAAAGTCCTTGGGTTTCCAACCGATGACCCCTAGAATAACGTGCTTGTCATTGGTCTTCGGATTTGCCCGAGATACGAATCTAGGTCTGGGTTAGCTAATCTCAGAGACGCGATACAAAAAGAATGTGATACTAACCCAAGCTTCATTACGTCAGCCTTGGCTAATATACTCTGTACGGTCCACCGGGCGAGCTTGACACTATTGTTCTTCATCTCGGTGGCCACTACCGCACCACGCTGGCTGACGAGTTTGGATCTCCAATCTAGGGCCCCGCCGCTACCTTGGGCCTTACTGTCGAACTCGTTGAGTGCCTTGAGGGTAAGGTGTTGATCCTCGCCGTTGATGGCGTTCTTCTGAACTGCATCAATCTCAGTTCGAACCACTAGATACATCGGCTCCTCTTCGCTCGTAGACAAATCAAACTTGCGGTATTTGTAAACCTTGCTGGCAGGCGGCTCCGTCTCCTCGGCTTCGTTATAGAAGGGGTTGTCGTTGGGCATGTTGACCTTTGACGACTCGCTCTCCAAGACCACCTGGTTAGCGAAATTGTGGTTGATGTACGTGGCCTCCTCCGAGAGAGCGGTAGGCTGGTTGATACCATCCTTAGTGCCATCAGAAGCCTCCATAGGAGCATCCGCGGCATTCTCGTTTACCGTAACCATATCTAGAGTGGCATTGTCGCGCTTGTCAAGGAAGATCTTGTTTCCTTGCCTGATGATAACAAGATCCCAGGGGTAAACGGACCTTGTCGAACACATAAGCATGGAAAGGATGCTATCAGTGGCGAAGATGGTCGCCTCATCCCTCTCGGCCAGCTCCTGGATAACAGGGTCCGACGAGGTGGTGACGTTGTATGTAGCACGATCGATGGCGGTTAACCGCCTCTCAGCCGACTTCACAGGCTGCTTATCGTAGGATCGATCGTAGTAGTAGAGGAAGCCGTAGCTATCGATATCCTCGCCCTCATCGGCGTCGAGGTTCAGCTTACTGAGTCTATTAAAGTCGATCTCTTCCAGAAGCTGCCACTCAGGCTTGATATTGATGGACGCATCACGATTCCTCGCGGGCTTGTCATAGTCCTTCCAACCGAAACGGCGACCGCCACGGGGAGCGTTGTAGCGTCCACCACGGTTATCGTAGCCGTAGCCTTGCTGGCCACCGCGGCCAGGGCGCTGAAGAGTGGTGCGACCACCGCGGGCCTGGCTGGCACCTCTTTGGCCACGGCCCCGGGTAAAGACGGCGCCCCGGCCGTATCTCGTCTTAGTGGGCTCTCTGCTGACAACGGAGAAGGTGTTTTCGTCTGCTTCGGTGATGGGTGCGGTAAATAGCGCGGCACTGCCAGCACCATAAATCTGTTGATCTATCCGACCATGTCGCAATCAGTATACGCAGCCAGCACATCTTCGATAAGAGAGTTCATGTGGTTGTTGCCTACCCCTGTAGTTGCGGTTGTACTGCTGTCGGCCACCGCGGCCGTCTCTGCCATCTTTTCCGTCGGCGGTCCAGTCAGCCATGCGGCCCAGCTTGTCGCCCTTTGAAAACGGCGCGTACGGGACGCCATTCAGGGTCGTCTCGGTCGTGGTTTGAGGGCCCCATCCATCGCCGTCGGGGAGGGCCGAGATCAAGTCTGCCAGCGACGTCGACGCCATCATGTAATGCTGCTGACTAGCAAATGGCACGGTGGACGAATACGGACAGTAAAGTGTGATTGATAAGGGCTATGCTTTGTCGCCGCCGCCGCCGTCCTGAAGTCGCTATGCCACTATTCTGAAGGTGGCGTAAGTGAAATTTGAGTGTTGCCGGGATATTTTGACTTGGGTAGAATTTTGGTGGGGGTGGGGAGGTGGGGCAGTCGCAAGATAAAAGATCCACACTGCATTAAGTGCTCTCTCTCTTGCGCCTTACGCAGTACAAAGTTTCAGAATTTGTACCGTATAGAAACTGTACATAAACACTGTGGTTTCAACAAATCCATATATGCCTACTTATTATGATACAGTGAAATCTAAGTAACGGCTTATCGTAAATACTGAATCTCTCTTTCATGAACCCTAGGAGCTAACTGTTATCTTAAACGTCTGAGATAATACGATGTAACCTGTCTTATTCTACAAGGACTCAAAAATAGCTGAGGAGCCAAACAACAAGTTCACCCTGAGCTCTGTGGAGTGTCAGATGAACTATCAAGTTCAAGAAAAGGACAAAATATCGTGCGAAGAGTATTTATCAAAAGGTGGAAGAAAAGAGAAAGGTAAAGGAAATAAAGAAAAGAGTAGTGATTTTTAAGATCGGGGGAATTATACTCACATCTATAGATGAAAATTGTATATCAATAAGTTTCATCGTTAACTCAAGTCCGGCCTAAAATTGCATATTATTACTTGCAACTCATCCAAGCTCAACGAAAGCTACATGTCAAAATCAATCTTAGCATTCATGGTTCTACTAGCAGCATTCTCAATCCCGATGATTGCAGCGGGATAACACGCCGCATACACTGGAACGAAAGGGCACTACTAGGTAAACAGCAGTGCTAGTCTCCCGGTACAATAGCTGTATCGAGCCAGTTCTTCCTAATAATGTCCGCAATGTCCGCAATTCCCGCAATGCCGCAATGTACGCGTCGGGCATGTCGGGTCACTAATGTTATGAATACTGTAGATCTGAATGGCTTGAGCGAATCGCAGTGTGAGAGGCCATGTGTTAGTTTAGGATATTGATATATGGAAAATCGAGCTGGGTGAGACTATTTTGGAGATTGGCAGATCGGTCCTCAATTTGGTAATGTCTTGACGATGGCCGGGCGCCGGATACGAGTGTTTTGTAAATGTCTAGGAGTGCTGAAGATGGCGATGCTCCAATCGACTCCAACGCTTGGATTTGGGCTCAGACAACAAGAAGCTTTGCCATATGTACATATACAGAAAGAAGCCTGGTATAACATCTACACAAGATGTCTAGATAACAATGTTATAAATCCCTTCTTATGCTTTGTATAGGGGCTTTTCGTGCCTCTACGACATCTCCCATGTCGTAAAGTCTAATTAGTACGGCACATTACAGATTAGCAAAAGTTTCTCAAAATCCTCCTAAAAAAAGAATCACCATGTTGACGGACACATATTGTTATAACATAGTGAGTTTGCTTAGTGTTTCACTCAACTCAATAAATATAGCAGGTAGCTGTCTTCAAATAAAGCAAAAAACCTCGGACTATGAAACCCCGCCGGGACAAAAATCCGGGCACAACAAGAGGATAGGTACTGACAGTTTAGAGACTACGTAAAATTTTTTGGAGAGGATTTATTCCCACACTAAGAGTGAATCAGAGGTAAAAGCATTATCAAGGCAAACCTAGTCGTCGCTTTCCATTCGGCACCGAGTAACCACATACCGGCTATGAATCGGCCAGGTTAGCCGATATCAAGGACCAATTCCCAGCAGCTATACCATAACATAATATGAGGTACGAGGCTGCAGCTCGATTGATCCTTCAAGGGTTCATCCAGTTCCGAAAGTGGGCAGAAGTACCGAGGATAGGTAGTCAGTCAAAGATGATACCTAGGTAGGTAGTACCTAAGTAGAGGCTCGCAGGCGAGTCGCTCCAGTGGATTGATTAGGCGCTGTGGGATACGAGTACGGACACCGGGATATACCTACTGCAACCATAGCTATCACGACCGGGAATAACGCCAACGAGTCATCAGCGCACAACAAAGAAACCTAAAGCCACCGCCTGAGGGGAGAAAAAAAAAGTATCAATCATTAGGTACCGCTACCGCCATTCTCCATCCAAGGTCTCCCTTCTAGGCCTTCCACGCATGCATCTACATATAGGAGCCGTGCTCGGGTGCAGTGTTAAGTACCTCCCGTATGGAAATGCCCCTCAAAAGGGTAGGTCTCAATATATACTGCAACGCGAATTCCTCAAAGAAGGCATTGTGAATAATATCTACCTAATCTATTTATCTCTACCGTACCTAATCTTCCGGTAGTGTAGGTACAGTGGGATGGGTAGGTGGGTAGGTGAGCTTGGTACGACGTGGGCTCCATCATGAGGATGGATTTTTTGGAACGGGATCTGATTGGCGCAGAGGAATTCCAAATCACAGAAACTCAATCTGTTGTACCACCTGCATATAACTGTCATGCATGTACACACGCAACGTACGCACGCACATCACTTACATATACGGACACCGCTAGGCAAAGGGCGCGGCGCCACCTATGGGTACGGGAAATATGTCGTTGGTAATGCGCCTCGTTGACTCGCCGTAGTGTGTAGTCTAGTGTTCTGTACTATGTATGTATGATACTTATCTAGGTACCTGGTCCCCGTCTCACACTGCAGTACTTTTCTGTGCGTCTCGGATGGCGATGTGAGCAACGCTGAGGTAAGAAGTGTGTGTCTGTGTCTATGTGTGTATGCACGTAGGACCGGCCACCGAGGATATCAATTACACACCGCCTACCATACTATACCTTGAGTTAACGGGTGTAGCATGGTTTGCTTTCGTCCGGTTACCTGGCTGCCGGGTTGTAGTTAATCTCCGCAACAGGGGACATATGGCTGATGCTGTGCAGAGGTAATGAAGATCCTGTAGATGATGATAAAAACATGAATAGTTTGTTGGTAATAGAGATAGAAACAGGAATTTCACGATTAATATCAAAGCAGTGGGGAACGAAACAAGTACAGCAGGTATGGGAACTCCATTAAACCTACTAGATAACTGTCTAACCCGAAGGGTCTCCTAAAACAAAAACCACCATGGCCTAGACTCCAGTACTGTGATCACCTATATTCGAGCAATATGGCTCGGCTCATGCTCTTGGATAACAAAATACACTCCCAATAATCCGCATTACATCGTAGAAGGTACAACGGAAGTGGTGGACCAACCCTATCACCGGGCTGCACTTCTTACTTAAAAGGCGCCAAGGCTTGCCTCAGGCTTGGCGGAGAGGACGGCGTTGAGAGAGTCACGCACTTCGAACTCTTCCATGACGGCGCCGAATCTATTATGTACGGGTTAGAGTCATGTAGAGTGGAATAGGCATCCAATTTAGGTCATTGACTTACCCATAGCAACGGACCTTGCCCTTCAGATCATCAGTGATCCTCTCGAAGTCCTTGCGAGTCAACTCGGTGAGGCGCGGGTGTCCTAGGATCATGCCCCAAGCCATGACAGGAGTGATTTCTCCGTCCAGATCTAGTCTCTTGCTAAGATCTAGGAGGGTCGTGAGGTCTCCCTTGGACAGCTCCCAGGTCTTCAGAGACTGATGCTCTCCTTTCATCGCCTTTGTCTCGACCCCTTCGGCTGCAGCACTGTGGGCAGTACCGAATGGGATTTCGCTAGTGAGCTCGCCGAAGGGCTCCGGGGGGCACGAGGCCATCAGGGCATGACCGCAGGGCTCGCCGGGGCTATCGCTGCCCTTCTCTAATAGCCACGGTAGGTGGTCCATGCAGGGCTTCTCGAGACTACATTGTCCAACGCGACCGCTGTAATTAGCGACACTGTTCCCATTTTCTTCTTGCTTCTAACGAGAAATCACCAACTACGATGATGGAAAACACCGGAAAACTCTCTCCTTGTTCATCAAGCGAGAAAGAAACCAGCCCTTCCTCTCCTCGAAAGTGGGGGACTTGGTTACCTTCTTCACTGATGGGGAGGTGACATGTATGCCTTCGAGGGGTCAACGGGGAGGTCGTACGCTAACACGAAATCAATCCCAGCCTGGTCGTAGTCCACAACACTCTGGACGGGATGGTGCTGGCCCATGTGGGTACCCATCAGCTGCGTCGAGCCAGCCACTGATGGAAGGGATGAGATGGCCGTCATGGGAGGCGTGAATGCGGAGCTCGAGCCTGGTGCGTAACTGCCGGAAATGCTCCCGCTTGAGGTGTATCCCATGCTTGGATTGCTGATGACATCGTCCATAGCTCCGACTCCCGACGCGGCAATGCCATTTTGATGGAGAAGGTTTCGCAACTGGCGGTTCTCCTCGGCGAGCTTGTCTTTGTCTTGCGATACATTGCTGAACACCTCCTTCAATCGCAGTACCTCATCTTCTAGTGCCTTGATATAAAGTTCCTTGCGCTCACGATGCGTTCTATAAACTATTGTTAGAATGATACAATTTTAACAGTGACGTATTGATTTGCCCATACCTTTGCGCTTGACGATTTAATTCCTGACGACGGGTCAAAGCCGGCTTACTGTCAGGTTTAGGTCCTCGTCGCTTTGGGGGGTTGCCGTCCCTCGTGGTCCTCTTTTCACTGAGGGTTTTGAGAAAATTGAGATTTAGTGACGACAGAGGACTCTTGTCGTTAGAGTTGCCATGAGTGGCATGTGGAGATGAAGAGGAAGACATCGAGTTAGGCTCGTAGCTGCCATCCATCATGGGTTTATCTGATGGAGGTGAATATTGCGGGGGAGAAGGGTAACTGGCGGCGGGACCAACGTTAGCAGTCATGGTGGCCATGGTGTATGATCGTTGTGTTTTTTTTTTTCCCTATGAGAACAAAGAACTTTGTACGATGAACAACAAGCTCAAGACACACAGACAGACAGATAGATAGACAAAACACAGATCGGAACAGCGGGAGTTAGACGTCTCAAATACTTACCCAGCCAGGGCGGTGGCGGTGCTGCTGACCAGGAGCAGAGCAGAAAGAAGGGTGCCAGTGTTACATACGATGACAGATAACTCAAATCACTTCCCGCCAAGGGTGGGTTCGCTGTGGATGGGGCTATTTTCCTTTGGTCTGCTTTGGCGCACGACACCAAAGCCGCCATGCCGGAATAAGCGTTAGCATGGAGACTCCCAGCAGGACAAAGCGAGCGGCGGCGACGGAAGGCAATCCTCTTCATGCGAGGATGGCGTACATGGCTGGCTCGCTCGAGGGCGCGACCAGGGCAGCACCAGGGGATCCGGTAGTAGTGTATACTAAGATACTAAGAGGAGGTGAGACCAGATCGGGTTCCTGGCGAATGCAATGTAATGCGGAGGGAATCAGGTCGACGCGGTCCCCGGCCTCCAGTGGGTTTGTTTTGCGTGCCTCGATGGGCTGAGGCTTCCGTGCTGCCATTGGACCAGGGAAGGGGCTGCGTAGTAATAATAATGGTCCCGGGCCATTCATTCCCTTCTTCCCTTACATGTACGCAGCAGTACCTACGCATAGCGTAATATTGTAGTGTTACTCTGTGTACCTCTCTGCGTAGCACTTACCTCCCGTACTCGCACTCTACAAGCGATTTCACCAACCAGAGTCGAGGGAACTGGACTACTGCGTACCCTATGTAGCCGCTGACTCATTTGGGTTAGGGTGATTTGCCACGTTAGCTTATCATTCGGGGTACAAGCTCAGCCTACTAGGAACCGTGATTATTTCTGCCTGACATCCACCGACAATGAGTACCACTTGTTAGGTTGTGAACAGACGATTATCTCGCTTAACGTAGACTGTACTACTACGCAGATCTTGAATCCGAGCATTGGCCTGTTGGGTGGGCCATCGCTTGCTTCCGCTCAAGTTGTACCTAACTTTAGCGCTCTAGTCTAGTGTAGTGTACACTAACTTAGACCTAGATAGAGCAGAAAGGCCGAGCAGAAGAAGACTTACATTGAAAAGTTCCGAGCTATCTTATGTAACCTCTATGTTTGTTATATGTAGCCTCAAAAAAGTGCTGAAAAGTGCTGAAAGTGCTGCATACTTACAAACTAATTCTCAAAAAGTGTAGATAGTGTATGGCATAAGCAGACCGAATCTTCCCTCTGTATACATTGCCTGCAGTCTCGTAAAGCAACTAATAGTAACAGTGATCAACGGTAGGTACATCCCACATGCCGGAATGTTTATGTTTGCCGGGTTTACAATTACCTAGGTATACATCAGGACTACTTAGGTAAGTAGGTAGGTAGTAAATGATTGGTTAAGTTTCGGCTACTGCTAGAAGCCGTAGCCAAGCCTGATCAAAGCCCTACCCGGTATGCATACAGTCATCTACAGTAGTCCTACGCATTGTACCGGTAAGTTAGAATTGAAGACCCTGTAATAGCATGTTGGAAAACAACGGGTCTCGGATTGCAGCATAGTAACTCTCTACACTACACTACTGACGGCATGCTAAAATCAGAGTCAGATTCAATGCGCTTCCTCTCCAGAATATCCTGAAACGCGGATAGACATGCCCTTGGCTAGGCTATCGAAAGGGATCGACAGGCTGGAAGCAGCAAAGCGCTATCGGCCAACTCCAGCTGTTGGGCTGCGCCGCGCCCACAGGCCATCCGAGGGAGATTCGGGTGAGTAAGCATCAGTCCCAGAAAGGAAGCTTACGGGGTCTCTCTCTCAAATGCCGGAAACGCAGGGTCGTATACCAGGGTAATTTTATGATTCTCTGCTGTTTCTAGAATACCACACGTCCAGTCAGAGCTGAGAGAGCACGAGTGGGAGAGAAAAAAATAAGCTTGCGATCGGCAAAATGTCTGCGGCTAGTGAGTACCGAGCATGGGGGGTTCGTCAACAATACCGACCTGTCAGCAAAGCCCTAGGTACGTCGTAGGGATAGTGTAGAATAATAATAGATTCCGAGACTGGACGCCAGCCGACTTACGGTATTCTAAGGAATTGCATGTTGACTTTGTCTTACTATCTAGTAGCTATACGTATACGAATGATAATACCTAAATCGTCCAGCTGGGTGGGGGAGGGGGGGAGGACCAAATCATGTTGAATGGGCGAAGCCGTGAGAAGTAGTAAATCTACCTTTGGGATGCCTGCGGAACATGTTGTAAGCTTAAGTAAGTGTCATCGCTAGAACCATAGTAGGGTGTAGAGCTAGTAGTTTCGAGTGTCCTGAGACATGATTGATAAGGCTACTTCTATGTTCTCCGTTTTGATTACCGGTACTACAGCCTTCACTTCGAGCTGAGCCTTGAGTAACTGATCTGATGCCACTCAATGCTTCTGCCTATCTGCAACTCTCTTCGCTGATGGCATGAGGTCTTATTTCACCACTGACTACGACCCACGGCTATGCCTCCGTTTATTCGGAACGCGACTCTTCTCTGTATTGAATATGTCTAGTAAACTCAAGTTGCTGGTTTGACTCCCCTATACAAGCTTATAATCGGCATCTTGAATGCTAACGTTTCTTATGGGTTATTAGCAACGAGGCTGTATATCATTGAAGAACATTTAAACCTCCAAGCATTTTCACAACGCAGAAGAGATAAAATCGTGCGTGTATCGTACGTGACGCTTACAACATATCCTATGATGCCTGCTCAATGTTGGAGCTCCTGAGTGTAAGAAGAGCTCCACGTCGCGACCGAAAGGAGGTCATACCGACCGTTACACGGCTTAAGAAGCCTCATTCTACTCTATTCGTGAGCACTCTATTCGGAATTGCACGATGGGCCTGATCATTTAGGCGCCTACAGATGATATTCGCTCCGAATCAGTCACCCTCTGATGACGCATATACTACCCAGCGAAGCATCTGGGTGACTTCCTAGACCTTCATTGATGCCAATGTCAATAAGGCAACACCTTACCCTGCATCGAAGATACCGTTGCGAAGCTGTCATTGCCGTCTCGGGCCCTGCTGCCTTGGTTGACCCCCACGTGATATAAGCCTCCGCCTTGCGGGCTAGATGGTTCACGAGGGTTTTGCTCTGACTCATTCCTTTCCTAGGCTAGATAATCCTCGAAAACACGGCGGCCAACGAGGCGGCAGATGAATAACCGGAAGAAACTTCGGTGTGTCCCGGGTAATGGACATCGGTGGCTAACATGTGCGTTGTGGACGGTGATGTTAAGTATGAGTTGGAAGTTGCACACATACTGACATTAGGAGGGGTCGACTAGCTTCAGTGAGTTTACTAGACTCACGTGGAAGAAGCCTGCAGAGCTGCAGCTGCCGTGCAAAGATAGATGTCTGTCTAGAGTGACTGCATCTTTATCCATAAACGGAAGGACTTCATCGCAGCTGGGCAATACTGGTGCAAGGCTCACTCCCTGATGGTGAGCTATGAATTGACGATTCCATACCAGCACAACATCCATTCCTCAAAGCACGTACCAGACATATAGAAGGTCACGAGGCTTCCGTCTATTACTAGGGCACTTATGGGCATCACTCTACGCTGTGGTCTGTCGTCTTCCTCTGGGCCATCCGTCACAGGCATCCATCGAATTGGGTATATGACTTCAAGGCGATGTATTGACAGGAGACAATGGTTCGAAAACAAGAGAAGAAAAAACAGAATGGTGATCTTAACGAGTGATCAATTAGTGTACTGCAACGAAGCCCGAGGCCACTGAAGACAGAACAACACCATTTCTCGCCCATACGATAATAACTTCTATAGGTATGTCCCGACGTGCGGAGAACTTTATCCTAGAGTCAGCTTGGCGGAGCTCACCGGCACCGGTAACACTGTAGTCATTGATGGAGACCAAGACGCGTTTTGCCTAAATCCGCGGTTCGCCTCTTGACGCTTTGACTTGGTCATGCATCTTGACGTTCAAGGATAGCCAAACCCTGCACCAGACTGCAAAGGAAACGCGTCTACACTACTGCGTACAACTCTGGGGTGCATCGTACAGGGACAGCGGTTCCAGCTCCGGAAGCGTCCATTGGAAGGACTGCAGATTCCTTCGATTAGTGCACACCACCTGCGATGTAGTGTGGACCAATCTTTCCTATCTTCTTGTAGTTGATAGCTAATGGGATAGGTATCACGAAAAGGTTCCGTGGTTCACGGGAAAAAAAATCGACCATTTAGTTAAGTGGCACACGTGTGATGAAGGCGATGGCGACATCACAGTCTTTGGCTGCGAGATCTAATGCTTGACCCAAGCATCGCCCCTCATCTCATGTGATACTGAGACTCTGTTGGAATGCCAATCTGTGTGACGGCTAAGGTAGCACAGGCAACACCGATTTTCACGCTGGTTACTTGACCTGGGCCGTGACATCATCCGTCCGGATCAACAATGTACTACTTCTAGGTGCATTAATTAATGCGAATCAGCCGACCTTTCCCTCAAAACTGTTTTACATACCTATTCATACTGCGTATATCTTGCACTGCATGTATGAGCAGCTCGGCTGGAATGGATCAGCTGAACATCTCGAGATCGTCACAAAGCCTGCGATCTCAACGATATTGTGGGGAGAGATGGTGTACGATCAGTGACACGATGAGTAACACGATCACCGGGGGACTGCTTGGCTTAGCGAGGATCAACCGTGTAGGATGGCTCGTCACCTTCCCTGTACTCTTGACAATGGGTGTAGGAACCAGAGGTTCCCAGTGGTCAATGGGACGACGATAGATGTGTCTGGCTTGTCTGCGACACTGGCTGTGGATATCCCGTCGAGAAGCGCATGAGGATTGGCTGATGGCGCAAGGGCACGAGTGAGATGCATTGCCGCATCGGCTGGCATTGGCCTTCGGAGAAGCAGATGATGAGCAGTTGATGGGCTGTAGAGAGCAAAGGTAGGAAGACTTATTTTGGTGGGGCGATGGAAACTGCTGGTCGTGGAATGGTCATCGGCCGATGCCGTTTAGTGTCTCTCGACAGACTCTCGAAATTCGATGGGTCTTTTTGTCTTCTCCCATTCCTCCTTTACCGCTATGTCACTGTCTATCAGTGTCTGATCAGAGCTCCCGGTTGCCAGATCAGCATACGGTGATGTACAATCCTCTGCCAATTGACTTGCGCGACATTGAGGCAATATCCGTGGGCTATCACAGATATCCCGTCCACTGACGTCTTGTCTGTCTGACCGCCTCCCCCCTCGTTCGTGATCAGAGGTGCATTGCTGACATGCAAGCCATGCTCGAGATGACGAGGATCAAGTACACTAACCTATGCGTAGGATGAAAGTCTTATCACTTACTTCAAATATAGCACTGAGTATACGTATACCTACACAATATGTGCATATGGCCGCATTGAGCCATATATGCTTACTTGACACCTACCTAAAAGTAGAAGCCTGCACGGCTCAAGCCAACATGCCTACCAAGGTAGTATCCGGTATATCCCACCGGTTCTGGGCATAATTGGCAAGATAACAGCCTGGTTCTGTATATGTTCCATCCACTACCTGCGCAGTACGTATTAAGCGGCAGTTTGCTGGGCGAGTCAGGTGTGTCTGGGCATCAACTACTGTACCTAGGTATACCATCACAACGGAAAAGGATGCGCTAATGTGTTGCAACCCCAACTTTGGTCCTCTCGTTCTAGACTAAGACGTAAGGGAAAGCTTTGGTGTGATTAAGAGTTTGGGGTCAAGCCAGTAATAGGTAGATGGTTCTCTAGGTGAACCCAAGAAAGGCGACATAAAGAGATTATAGTTCCCCTACCTACCTACTGTAGGATATTAATATCAATATCGATTACCGGTCATACCATTGACGTAGTGAGTGGCTGTTGCTATAGGGATTTGCTTGTACATATCCCGTTAAAGAGAGGATGCATACAAATAACCGTGGAGGTGTAGGGGTGTTTACTACTCACACCTAGGTATTTTATTTTCTGGCCTCGCTAGTTATCACAACACTCCGGCATCTACAGACACTAGGGTAAACTGTATATCCTTGCTTAGTACGCGGTGTGTGAGACATGGGGTTAATGTCTTGAATTAGCCAACTAGTGCTTATAACGGCTTTAAGTAAGTATACCTAGTGTTTGATTGTATGTGCAAACAGAGGTATAGTTGTACATTTGAATATCAAAACTTCACGAAGAGCCATCTATACTACGTGGGTTCTCCCCCATTATTTTCTCCTTAAGAAATTGTTTATTTGATTGATTTATTCATCTGAAAGAGACCAATGTAAACGAGCATATGCGAGAGCAGGAGGGTAGCCTGTATGTGTGTGTATGTGGCGGCTGTATCATGCACCAATCTTCGTAACTCGTTAAGCAAGACGGCGACCCGTCCGGTACCATCCGCCCTCTCGCCTTTTAACTGGTGAATGTTCCCATTGGCCCAAGCGAACCGCCTAGGTTGGTAAGCTATGCCTTAGTCTTCCTTGATTATGCTAGGTATGGGGACGCAAAGGATTGGACAAAGGAGAAATAGCTCGGCTGTTCTATCCCTGTGCTGATATAGGTAGAGCATTATGCCATTACTTACGCTACATTGTTGTTTGGTAAGCCGTCATGTCTAAACTGCCTACACGTGTACTGGTGGCGTAGGCGTGATAGCAAATACTGTGAGCGTTCCAATTCTGAAGTGTTGAGTCTGGACAGCATGAAACAAAATAGGATACCTAATGTATGGATATTGATAAGCTTGTTAGTTAGCATGGTGCATGCCGCTCTAATTACCTAATGGTTGCCGGTTTGCTTTGTAGTTGGATACCTACGCATACAGATACACATACACTAGGTACAATGGCACAAAAGTTAGATCTGCGTAGGTTCTGAGAACATGCTGAATCCAATTGAAACGTTTCGATTGCCATCTCCTTGAAAAGCAATGATATAGGTATTGACGTTAGATGGGTTGAGTTTAGTTCTTAAAATTGTAATTGTAATTGTTGATGGGGTAATACACTACACGTATAGAGACAGAGTTCTCGAAAATTGTTTAGGGTGATGTAGCTAAAGCTTGAGTCTCGACATACCTGGGTACTTAGTGTATAGTACCTAAAAATACCCCAATTCCTGCAACATTAAGCTTAAAAATACAGTCTTGTTGTTTCCACGGTTTCCTGGTCCCCTGCGATATGCATTCGACTCTTTCTGGCCTCATACGGCACAGTGAAAGAGAAGGGGGCCGACTGGTAGGCGCGGGGCCGGGACCTTTGTTCCCCGAATGATGGCCTACCTAGGGAACGGTTACCTAGCGCGCGTAGTGTTCCTGCACGAGGAAACGGGGACTGGACACCTGACCGTCTGTTTTTGGTCTTTGTACCATCTGATGTTTTTGTTCGTGTAGAAAGAGCGTTTGAGCACGAGACGTGCTGCGTAGAGCAAGGTAGGTAGAGTACGGTAGGTACCTAAACAACCCAAGTATACATACCACACATACCACCTAAACTAAGTACCTCCACCACGCCAAAGCCCCCACAGTGCACCAGCTAAGCATCACCAATTCCCTTCACCTCACCTCTCCGACCTACCGGCTCTTCAACCCCCCCGGACATTCCTGACTTCCTCCCACCGTGAGACTGACAGCAACCTTGCAATTCAACCTGTGTTCGCCAAGTTGACCATTGTCGCTCTCTGGCCGTGCAACCTCCTTCTCCTTCGACCTCCCCCTCTCCGTCCCTGCCAATCGCCTCGTTAAAGGACCGCCTTGTCGATTTGCTCTCGTAGGAACTGCACACTGCACCGAACTCCCCACGATACGGTCTGGGCGAGAGCTCTCGACGCGGGATCAGGCCGTCTCGCCCTCGATCAACCGGCTCAGGCGACCACGGCCTATCTCTGTACCGCCCTTGCGCACCGTCAACTCCCGTCATGTCTCGGGCTCCTGCCAGCTGCTGACTCTGGCTCCCCGCCAGCCCACCTGGCTCTCTGCATTGTGTCGACTTATAGAACCCTGATTTGCACTCAACGCGAACGAACCACCTCTGACGTCTGACGTCTGACGTCTGACGTCCGACTACGCGTTCGCACCCCCCGTAGCCTCCCTACACCTTGTCCACGGGGAGGATCACGTTTGCCCGATGTTGCCAGCGCGCAATTGAGTGCTCTGTCTGCCTCTTTCAACCATGGAGCTCGATCTGAACAAGTTGGCGCCTCCCGCCGTCACCTCTCTCCGCGCCCAGGCTATTGGCACTGCCATGATGGAGAGGTCGCTGAGTGAAAATATTAAGGAGGAGCGAAAGGAGCTTCGCGAGGCCGCCGAGCAGACCCTGAACATCATTGTCGACATCAACCTCGACGCCTCGATTAAGTGGGTTAGCCCGTCTTGGGTTGACGTGATTGGTACACAGCCAAGTACCGTCGAGAACCGCCCTATCGCCGACCTCATCGTCAGCGAGGACAAAAATGCGTTCACCGATGCCATCGACTCGATGAGGAAGGACGACTCCCGCAGTCAGTACATCCGCTTCACTGTCTGCCTTGGGCCTATGTCTAAGCTGTACACGGCTGAAGCTGTGAAGGAACCTGAGTCTGGGGACTCGGAACCTGTATCGATCGAATTGGAGGCCCAGGGCATTATGGTTTACGATCGTGCTACGGGTGGCGAAAGTCATGTAAGAACCAGCTGATAGTATTGTCCTTCGTGAATCATCTAACTGTAGTGCTAGACTATGTGGATGATACGTCCGTGGGTTCCACCTCGTGAGATCAAGATCGATCTCCCCTCCTTAATCGTGGAGTCTCTTGGCTCAGGAGCAGAAATCCTTGCTAGTTACTTGACGCAACTGGCCGAGTCGGGCCAAGACGACCCTGTCAACCAGCCGCCTGCACCAACACCGGTTCTCTGTAGGATCTGTGAGCGCCAAATTCCATCTTGGTGGTTTGAAAAGCACACAGATCTTTGCCTGCAAGAGCACCGAGCCGAGATGGACGTTCAAATGGCACAGGAGAGCCTAACCGAACACCGGCACGCTATCGTTAAAGTACTTGACGCGCTCGAAGCTCGCAAGAGCCGTCAATTGTCGGACCTTTCTTCACTACCAATCGCCGAATACAAAGGCCAACCCATTGGCCCAACTTCCAGCACATCGTCTCCCGGTGGGGCATCCCCTACGCCGTCGTCCAGAGATAGGTCTACTGGATTTGGGCATTCTCGGTCGCGATCATTTGCTGTTCGACGACCACAAGCTCGGATTGTCGAACTCCTCCTCGACCTCTGTGATACAGCTATGGAGATCAGTCCCCCTGCAATTAAAGAAACTGTGTCACAAGGCTCGGGTGAGCTCCGAACACAGTCCCCTCAGTCAGAGTCCCGCATTTCGCAAGTGCTCCAGTGGCAATCACCTGGGTCAAATACAGTTGAGCAAGAACAAGGTTTGGCCCTCCTGTGTGCGGATACGGAAAGAGTAGCGAAGGACAAGGTGGAAGCCGTTTTTCGTCATCGTAGAATCATTGAATACTCTGAACGCATACGGGTCGAGTTTGCTGTTCTTGTTCAAGACTGCATCGATGAAGCAATACGCAAAGCTTCTCGTATAGCGGCTGGCCTCAGTGATTCTAGCGATGACGAAGAAACCGAGGAGGACGAATTGGAAGAAGAAACGGGTCCGGAAACAACAACAGAAGAGAGCGTGGAGCATGGACCTTTCGAGACTGCTTCATCATTAACACTCGCCCTAAAGAACATGGAACTTAATGAGAAGGGGAAAAATCTGTCAACTACTATCGAATCAACTAGGTCCAGCAGCCCTAGAGAATGTCTTACACCCAAGTCACATCGGGACGCTTTAGGGGTTTTGGGCCATCCTCGAGACTCCCGCCGAGGCTCTATGCTCCTTGAAAGTGATACTGGAGATAGTGATGGTAGTGGTAGGTCTACTTCGGTTGTCTCTAGGCCCGCGCCTCGCACTGATTCCCCCATCTCCGAGTTTGGCGGTCTACGGCGCGGCGCCAGCTCTCGACAGCAGAACAGGCGCAGTCTGATCCTCACAAGTACCTCTTCGCCACACCGACAAGAGTCACCTTCCAGAGGTACTCAACCCTCGTCTCCTCTAAGGATATCGAAACCGCGTAACCTCCAATTCAATCAAGAGGGCGTTGTTTCCCCGGAGGCTTCTCCTATGCTCCCGCATAGTGAGTTCAACTCACCCGCGATGATTCCTCATCATCGTCGGCAGTCGTCTACAGCGTTATCGGATTTCCACGCTCGGCCGACCTCGCCTCGGTTGAGTGCCTCTAATCCCCCGCCGCTGGCACGAGCAGTCCCTCCTTCGATCAAAGACTTCGAAGTTATAAAGCCTATCAGCAAGGGTGCTTTCGGGAGCGTTTATTTATCCAAAAAGAAGTCTACTGGCGAATACTTCGCGATCAAGGTTTTAAAGAAGGCAGACATGGTTGCGAAAAACCAAGTCACTAATGTGAAAGCTGAACGAGCTATCATGATGTGGCAGGGTGAGAGTGACTTTGTGGCAAAGCTATACTGGACCTTCTCAAGTAAAGATTACTTGTACCTCGTTATGGAATATCTAAATGGTGGCGACTGTGCTTCTCTCGTCAAAGTCTTAGGCGGGTTACCCGAGGATTGGGTAAAGAAGTATCTCGGCGAAGTAATCCTAGGAGTCGAGCATCTGCATAGTCGTGGCATCATTCATCGGGATTTGAAACCTGATAATCTTCTAATCGACCAGAAAGGTCATCTCAAATTGACGGATTTTGGACTTTCACGTATGGGTCTTATAGGTCGTCAAAAGCGAGCCCTCAACAGCGCAGCTTCAGATAAACCTCCAGATCTTCTCAAAACTGGCCCCTTTGCACGTTCGACATCTGTTGCATCTTCTCGATCCGCCTCGCTTGATCTACATGGCTCTCACCATTCTCCAAGTGCCACGCCTCAGATATTTCCAGACAGCAGCCTTGGGCAGCCTTCCTATTTCAATTTGTCCCATGTCTCCCAGGAGCCTCGTCGAATATCTGGCCAACGAAGTGATAGCGGTGGCAGCGAGACTCTCACACATATGCTTTCGAATTTCTCTCTCAACGACCTTCCCTCGAGCCAGTCAACACAGTCTAGCGTTCGTTCCCCACACGATGAAGGAAGTGAAGGGGCCGGCTCTCCTGATTTATCTTCCTCTCACCAGACAGGCAGTCAAAGCAGCGAGGCGCATCGCAGCACACCGCCTCAGTCGAGTATGATGCCTCCTCATATGGCTCTATTTGATCCGCAAGATACCAACCGAAGGTTTGTCGGAACGCCTGATTATCTTGCCCCGGAAACCATCAGCGGTGGGCTACAAGATCAAAGCAGCGATTGGTGGTCTGTAGGCTGCATCATGTTCGAATTCCTTTACGGGTTTCCCCCGTTCCATGCAAGCGAGGCCGAACAGGTTTTTGAAAACATATTAGCCCGTAGGATCGAATGGCCCGATGATGAAGAAATGATTTCGCCCGAAGCTAAAGATCTAATCAACCAACTGCTGTGCGTTGACCCCCAACAGAGGCTAGGGAAGAATCTGGAAGAAAAATTTGCTTCTGGTGGCGAAGAGATCCGTAACCATCCATGGTTCGCTGGTGTGAATTGGGATACGTTGTTAGAAGACGAGGCGCAGTTTGTTCCTCAGCCAGAGAATCCTGAAGACACAGAATACTTCGATTCACGTGGCGCTACGCTACAGTCATTTACTGAGGAAATAGAGGATCAGGCATCTCCACCAACTGCATCAACCCCGGACTATCCTGATCGACCGCATGACGCCCTATCTCGGCCCAGATCTCAGATTCAGGTGAACCAGATCAAACGCGGCTTGATGCCACTTCACATACCTCCGCACATTCGAGATCTCAAGAGCCGTCGAACAAGCGAGCCTGTACCCTCCGATGACTTCGGTTCTTTTGCTTTCAAAAACCTTACGGTCCTTGAGAAAGCTAATAAGGATGTTATCCAGCAATTAAAGGCTCAGGCACTGGCAGCCCAGAATAGGGCCCCCATAAGTCCCAACAGCTCTAGCTCCCACAGTAGCACAACCCCTTTTCCTCCCCTTGAGGGTAGCCCAGTTATGTCAATGCCTGTGCAAAGGAGCTTATCTAACGCCAAAGCCTCAGCGTCGCAGCGTCCAGCCTCGCCCTCAGCTACCAGTCATGCTAACTCATCTCCAAGTCGAGCCTCACAACCATCTTCTCCACTTTTGGTCTCTTTCCACGCAGGACCAGGCCCAGAGGGCCGGCGGAAGGCCTCAAGCAATGCGTCGAACTTTTCTCAACAATCAGGAGCAGGTTCTTTACAGCCTGGCAGTTTCTTTGATGTTCCAAAATCGGCTCCCAGCCTTCAAAAATCGACAAGCGTCACGGCAGTGTCAGCTTCTAAAGGCAAAGGGGCCCCCCCTCCGTTGTCAATCTCCCCACAGAAGTTAGTTGCCACGCCGAGACAAGCTAGTGGATCATCAACGCGTTCGCGATCCTTGACTGTTGGCTCCCAAGAAGGCAGTCCAGTGGCATCGGAGCTTCTAGCTCATCACCGAAATCGCAGAAGCCAGGTGTTTGACATGTCCCCATCCTCATCGGACAATGAGAGCAGTGAAAGAGCGAACGCCTTGCTCAAGGTCCAACGCCGTCGCCAATCTTCACGGCGGATGTCTGCAATCATGCTCGATAGCCCAACCTTCCGCTCTCTAGACGTTCTCATCTGTGAAGATCACCCTGTCTCGCGCATGATTATGGAAAAGCTTCTAGAAAAACTCCGTTGTCGTACTATCTCCGCATCTACTGGTTCGGATGCCCTTCGATATGCTGCCGGCGAGATCAAATTTGACATCATCTTTACTGAGTTCAAACTACCGGGAATTAGTGGAAGCGATATCGCCCGTATGGTCCGCGAGGTCAAGAACGTTAATGCCCATACACCTATTGTCGCTATCACAGCTTATTTAAAGGAGCTACAAGCCCCGCATTACTTTGACTCGCTCGTTGAAAAGCCTATCAGTTCTTCAAAGTTGATTGAAGTTATCTCCAACTTGTGTCAATGGAAACCGCCGACCCCCAGCCAGAGTCAAGGGATAGCTACTCCAAATCCCATTTCTGCCCTTAAGCCCATCAGTGCGCGCCTAGAGGATAGCCCGACCTCGGGATCTTCTGGCTATGGCCATCCCGGAAGCAGTAGTTTTCGTGGATCTAGTAGAGAAGACTCGATCAGTTCTAGCCTATTTGGTGACTCGGAATCAGTGGCTACCGATGACATACCAATTGTCGTGTCTCGTAAAGCGACGGGCGATTGGGGCGATGAAGCAGGACTTGGGATCAATACCGAAGAAGTCATTTCAGGCTCAGCAGCTAAAGCACCAATATCGTTAGTGTCTCAACAGTCAGCACCTGGGCAAATGGAAGGGCAAAGGATGTCGACTCCACATCAATCATTGGAGAAACTTAAGTCAAGGCGTGAGCACCTAGAGAGACGAAGGATGGAAGCCAGTGACTCGGCAGATGATGAGGATGAGGAGATAGGAACTTCTCGAGATCGTGGTCCACGCGTCAAACCCTTGCTCCCGAGTTCAAAGCTGGGTATTGAAATGATGAGGGCTAATAGTCATGACAGTGTTGCAGTTGCATCTGATAGCACAACGGAACCTATTACTCAAGTTGTCACTCCGTCAGATGAAGTAGGACCGTTACACATTCCCGGTGCTAAATCACCGAGATCGGTGACTCAATCGACCCCAGAGAGTACTCCGGTCGTTGGAACTGAAGATCCCGATCAAACACCTCGCCCCGCTGCAAGCACAAGAGGCAGCTCGAGGGACGAACCTACACCCCGGCCAACCGTCAAACCCTGACTCGAGCCTAAGTAGCCTGTTTTGCGGCTCGAAAACTTATTCCAGAGAGAATGAGTAGTATTTTAAAAACATCTTGAAGCATGGCGTTGAAGGGGCAGACATGCTAAGAATGGTATTTATTTCCTTTGTAAACGAACGAATGGCCATGGAGTTTTTGTGTGGAGTTTTTTTTCTTCTCTCCGCATGCAGGAAGGCCCTCAAATTAGGAGGACATAGGTTCAGTTGCCGCATTTACAACCCGCCAAACTCAGGATCTTCCTCCGACGAAAGATTCTCCCATACACATCATGCATAGTAAAGAAATGAGCACAAGCAGAGAAGATATTTGTTTGACTTCACTTACTGCTTCTCAGAGCCTCCGACTATCAGTCATCTCGCCTACGAACGAGACTGGAACATTAGGGGCTCAATTTTCCTTCATGTATGTATGTATGTGTGTATAACTATCGTCTTCGTCAACAGTTGATTACGTACATAGCAAGCTTATTCATTTCTCCCTTGCTATTTTTCTTCTTCTCTTCTTCTCTGCTCTTGGGGAGGTTATGATGCTTCTTTTCTTCTATATATTCCCTTCTTCACTTCAGGTGGTTGGGCCATGAACGAACTATTATGCAATGCAAGACTGGTTTCACGGGCAGGGTTCACGCAAACTCGGAAAGATGACGAGGAATAAGCCCGTTGAAGGGGAGGGCACAGAGAAAGAGGCAGAGAGGGAAAGAGAAGGAAGGGAATGAGAGAAAGCAAGAACGCAAGAAAGAAAGAAAGAATTGTGTATGTATGTGTGTATCTAAGAGATGACATGGCATGGAAAAACACGTGTCTGTAAGTAAGCATGGCTATTGTCATATATTGATAGCAAAATTCTCGTGCCCTCAATCTAACCATCCAATTCGTCGAGATCGTGCTCATCAACTTGTGGTTCTATGACCGGTAAGACACTTGACGTTGATGTTATCTATTGATGTTAAAAGGCAAAAAACACTTGGCAAAATTCATATCAAATTACATGGCCAAGTGAATTCACAAATAGTCAAGATACAGTTCATTTTTCAAGGGTTTCCCCCAATTGTTTCATGTTATCAAACGATTATCTGTCTGCCTAGGGTATAATTTAGCATATATCATGTACATAAATATCCTTCGTACTCCTAACTGTGTCTGACATGGGACACTCACGCATACTTCGGGATATCTTTACCAACAACAAAAAAGCCCACCAAAACTCCATCCTGATGCCAATCTCGATTACCTACCATCACTCTACCTATACACAGTAGTGATAGGGTAGGTTAGGCCAGGCCAGACGAAGGCTAGGTAATCATATAATGCATATAGCCGAGTTCCAACAAAAGAAATAGTATGGAGCAAGCAAATATGAGTGGCGAGAGTGCTCCGAAACGCCCTATTACATGCGTGAGAATCGCTTTCCCTTGGTATTCGTCGTTCCAGTGTCATTTCTTCCGTTCCTTGTTATAGGAAATTCCTATGTGTGCCATGTACCTAAGCGGGTTGGATTCTTTTATCAACCCTTGTCATTATGGCACCCTTGTCGGGCTCTTGTGAAGAATTAGATAGAAAGCGACTCCTGATTCCCTCTTTATAGGAAAAATAATGTCAAAAATCAAGAGCTCGAGCACTTAGGTCAAGTTTGATAGGCGACGGCCTTGTCCCATCGTCAGTAGACTAGACAGTAACGTGTCGATTCTCGCCAAGTTTGTGTCCCCTTGGAGTCTTCTGATGCCGCGGGAAATTTTCCATGACTTAGTGTAGTGCCTTGTACGAAAAGGGGGAGACGTCACATCAGATTTCACCCTTGACTTTGCCATTTACGTGGGTAGATATGCGACGGATGAGCCTTCACGCCATAACACTCCGTCCCATCCCACTTCCCCAACGGAATCTTCTTAAGGTACCTCCACTGCTCTTCAAAACTTCTCGCCCACAGTTTCCTCCCTCGGAAACCGCACTCATATTGCCTGCACCGCCGAGGCTGCTGAGTGTTTCTTGGCGCCCGACCTCCCTTCCTATGACATATCCAGCCCCAAAACCTACAACAGAGACGAGGACGACGACACCCGCGCTGACAACCCATGCCAAAAGGGTTGGACTGATCAACGCATCTTCGTTCGTGGCTGTTCTCTTTTTCTTAGTTGCACGGGGTGGCTTTGAGGCAGATGTTGGTGTTGCTGTACGCTTTATTTTCTCAGTCGTTGGCTCTGGTGGTGAAACCGGGGGTGTTCCAGTTTGAACACGTTGGTTGGAGCCGCGAGACGGTGCTTGGGGTGGCGATGGTGCCATGAGCTCGCTTTCCTGGGCGAAGCGTAGAGCGACCGGTTGATTACTACTAATAGGGGTAGCACGTTGCTCAACCATCTCCTTTTCACCGTCCCTCGGCAGACTTCTTGCCGCTGCAGCACAGCTAAGCAAGGTTGTCAAACTAGCACGCAAAGCGGCGTCATTGTCAGCCTGATAGTTTGGCGACGTAGAGTTAAGTGTGGGGCGGCTAGGCCGCGTGTGCGATCGCCGGGTAAATGAGGGTCGTCTACTATGCTCAGAGGCGGCTGAACCGGTCGAGTGTCGATGAAGTAGGTGGGATGGCGGGTGCGAGAAGGCGTTGGGTTGAGGACGAAATGGCTCAGGTGGTCGTCTTCCCAAGGCGGTCGCATTCTCGTCATCGTCGTCTTCATCGCCCGAATCAGAATTAACCACATGTGTAGAGAAAACTTGTCGGAGAGGCGTCTGACGAGCGGCATGCCCGGAGATAACGTTCTCCGTTGAGCTAGTTAACAGGCGATCCTCCTCGCTTTCCGTCTCGTCGTATTCCTCCTGGCTGCTACCATCAGCAACAATGCGCACTTGCCCAGGGGCGTGTCTGGCTTGGACATGCGCAGAGGACTGCTGATATGGGCGTCGCCGTCGCGGGCGGTAGGATGAACCAACTTGAAGACCAGTGGTGTCGATCTCCTCGCCTATGGAAGACACTGATGAGGAGGAAGGGTGTGAGCACACTTCAACCCAGGATTCTAAGTCTGTAAGCAGCTGTTGTCTATCACCTGTTGGTGACGAGGACTGACCATCATTCCGTTGTCGCTGTTGGGTTGAAGCAGCAGCAGATCGGGGAGCTGTGGTAGAAACACCAGGAGCCAAGGGAGATGTCGCGGGTTGGTTAATAGGATAGCCTGGCTGGCCAGGAACTGGGCTGGTTGATGGCATGTTGGTGACGCCGAGGTGGGTGTTTTAGCATGGAGTGTAGGATCGTGACGCAAGCGAATCGGGAGGCTACCGTTAGTGCTATCGTTGCCGCCGTTGTCAGTCGTTGATATCGTTGTTGTAGCACAAGGAAGAGACAACAATCAATACACAATACAAGGCGGAGACGAGAAAGACCAGGCTTCCCCGACTACGGCAGAGCGTATACCGGTTTTGCGAGGGTGGGATAGGTTTCTGGTATGGCGAGCGCCGAGTCTAGGTGTCTGCGACGTCTGGCCGTCTGGCTGGAATGCTTGCTGAGTGCAGGTGCTCGATAGTGGTGCTGTTTATGTTGCGGTACACGTAGTCGTCCAACGGTTGGGCGAGCGCATTAGAGGGCTGCAGGGTTCATAGGCCAGATGCTTTGAGCCGTTACCCGATGCGGTGGCGGGTACCGAGAACCAGCCAGTATCCAGGAAGACTACGGTACCTAGCGTATGTGTGTGTGTGTACCCGACTTAAGTAGAGTATCTGGCAGTCTAGTGAAGTCTAAAGGAGAAGCATGTGTATGTGTGTACTCAGTATGGAGCGTCGCCGGTGTGTGTGATGTGGATACGTGACGGTGTTGTGGATGCGGATGAAGATGAGACCGGTGGATGACAAAGAGCAGAGAGGTGATCTAGTTCGGTTACGTTTGAGGATGGGGATGGCCAGCCACACAGTAGATAGATGACGATGATCTAGGTCACGAGCAGGGTGGCAGTACCGGATAATAGAAAGGGTGAGTTGAGTGTTGCTCTACCTAGTATAGGAGTATAGGTACTAGTGGGCGCATGAGATTTCGTGTGGGGTGGGCAGCGAATACGATGTGTTGCGATGCGACGCGATGCGATGCGACGGGACGGGGATATCGGTGAATACTGAACTAGAACAGGAGAGAGAAGAAGATGGGGGAAGAAGCTAATTCTGTATATGTAGGTTAGGTGCCTTCACACGCAGTAAGGGAGGCAGGGAGGTACTTATTATTAAACTACGGTAGGCAGCTGCTCTTCAATGTTGGTTGGGTATGGTTGGTTCTCCGTAGGTATGAGGTAGGTACATTGGGCAATGTACATTGCTACAAGTTTAGATACTTACATGTGTGAAGGTACGGAGTACATGAAGTACTTAAATTGATAGGTTTAACTTCCAATGTCCTTTACACATTCATTGTCCGCGTCAGGAAGTACCTACATATGTAGGTAATAAATATACTACAAACTACCTACCCAACCAAATATGAAAAACTGGTGGGGTTTATCTAAATACAAATCGTGCCATCAAATCAGCTAGTAAATGCAGGTGATGCTCAACAGGTCGGGAGAGCTTGACGGGTGACCCCCTTCAATGATGTAGTAAGGATGATGCGCCTCTGGCGGACAGGTGTCGGGGGTGCCTTGGCATGGGCGCTGATAACGACAATACGCAGTAGTGTGGCCTAAGGGTATGTACTAAATCTACTGCTGAGACTACCTAACCTAACCTACATGTAGGTAACTACAGCGAGCTAGTTGTATCTACTTAAGTAAGTATGTACCGTGAGCCTTAGGGGCGGGATTCCGAGGCTGCTGCTAAATAAGGCCCAGATAATGCAAGTGAGCGTCGAGTACGTGTACACTACGGTACCTAATGGCGAATAACCTTACCAGACAAAGTTTATATCTTGAATGGTTGAAATCGCCTCATCTCCCTACATTTTTAGCGATAATGGCACCATGTTCCTAATGATGTGGACAGCCCCTGCTTATTATATCTGTTCCACATGTCTAGAATTACCCGTGATAGGGCCAGATCATGGCTCATTGATCATGGCTTATGAGCGAGGATCAGGAGATCATCCCCTGCGTGGCTCTCTAGGAACCCCAGTTATGATCGGCCAACACTGGGTTTTGTTTCAATCATTGATTTCCCTGTCCAAAGAAGCAAACCAAGAATTGTTGAGAAGTATGGGCGACCCTCCGTACTATGTAAATAAGATGTATTATTCTTTAGGTAAGATTCTCAAGATAATTTATGACTCATCCTATCTTCATCGCCATTGTTCAACCGACGTTGAGGCCTTAGATCAAAGTGTAAGCCAAAATGCATACTGAGCTGCCGTCGGGATCCTGAATGTCATCAAGCTGATGGAGAAGATCAAGTCGTTAAACCCCGTAATGGCGCGACCAAATGAGCCAACAACCACAACTCACTAGATAGCTCACTCGATCCCTATTCGCTTTGCCCATCAAATGTTTCATAGGTTCTTAGGTATATAACCTAGTATATAGTTATGGTTGGCTGGCTTTTCGCATCACAACGGATATAACTCTACACCTTATTACGTCACCGTCCCCATTGCCCCTGGTCCACCTAGAGAGCGTTTTCAGCATCGCCTACCTACCACGATGTTCAACACATAGGGCGTGCCCATTCAACATCACACAGACACCTGCATCTCAAAAGCCATGAGTCGCGTTCATATGTACTTATGAAGTCACCCTAAGCCCCCTTTCACACCCATCAATAGCGTGTTTGTAGTAGTTCAAGTACTAAGTAATGATAAGCTGATCGTGAGACCTAAATGGGATAGTTATGCTTACATACAGGCCCTTCCGACTATTACACAGGACACATCTTTCATCTTTACGCAGCTAGGGACCATCAGGCACTACATAATCAAACTGGGTGCGGGGAAGTTGTCACATATGTTATAGGCTCACATCGCACTTTAAGAGGTCGAGGCTAAACACGAGAGAAAAAACCGTGACTAATGTTTTAAAGGGATGAAGTATTTGCATTAGAGAGGAAAGCTATAACAGGCTACCTACCGCGAGGGAAAGACCAATCCCGTAACATCCGCAAGGTGGGGTATACTCACCGACGACTTAATCACGGTTCCAGATTCCGGATATACCAAATGGTATGCAGGTAGGAGAAGTAAGCTGACACATGTACTTTTGGGGGGGTTCGTGAGACATGCAAAGAGACAAAGCCAATCGTAAAGCCCTCAGACGCCGTTACAAGCCCTCATAGTTGTGGAAGCGCGGTCCACATCAAGATGCTCGCAATGAGCATAAGACGTTTCCTACCACCCTCGTTGACTAGAAGCCCTCAGTGCCCACAGAAAAGTCGATCGTAACAAAACAAGTTGCATGACAGCAACTGATCAAAGCGCAAAATGAATCCCAGACATTCGCGCCTTTATGAAGCCCTCAGCCCTCAGCCCTCAGAATCCACAAGGGAGTTGCCCCCAGATCAAGCCAACAGGTAAATCACAGCTTCGAGATGAAGCGTAGCCCTCAAAGCCCACAACCCCTTAAGGGGTTAATAGTTTTTGTAAAGCCGACAACCCACAAAGCCAACCAGTGTGTTTCAAGAGCCCCCAGAACGTATCGTGTGCGGCTGTGTCACCTTAAAAAGTAGTCTGCCGCGACAAGGTCAGTTATTGAAATCGTGTCTGTGAGGTGAGAATCGTCTTACCTTCTTGCCCTCGAAGGGTTTACCACCTCGACCGCCACCAAATCCGCCACGGCCACCACCACGGCCACCGCCACGACCTCCAAAGCCACCACCGCCACGGCCACCGCCTCGACCACCAAAGCCTCCGCGACCGCCGCCGCGACCGCCACCTCGGCCACCGCCGAAGCCGCCGCCACCCGGGCCATCACGAGGAGGTCGTTGACCGGCAAAGTCCAGGCGGACGGCACGAGATCCGCGGCCTTCGCCGATATAGGCGCCATTCTTTGAGTTGAAGACAGTCTTCGCATCGTCAACGGAGTTGAACGTTACATAGCCAAAACCCTTGGGTCTACCAGAATCACTATAACAACGTTAGCAAGCACGGTGATAGAATGGGAGGAGGGCTTATTGGCAACGTACGGATCCTTGGGTAGACGGACACTCTTGACTTCGATGGTCTCGCCAAAGAAAGCACTGATAGCGTCCTCGTCGACCTCAAACGGCAAGTTGCCCACAAACAGCGTGTCACTCTCGGCGCTAACGGAGTCTCCGAACTGCTTGGCACGATCATTTGCGCGGGCGCTGGGGTTGTCCTCGCCAGCAGGACGAGGCTTTGAGGGATCAAGGTTCAGTGTCCGACCCTCTAGCTCATAGCCTTGCATCTTCTCAAAGGCAGCCTTGGCGGCTTCATGCGACTCGAAATCGACATATCCGAAGCCACGAGAGCGTTGCATGGCCTTGTCAGTAACAACGCGAGCGCCAGACAAACCCTCGCAGTCTTTGAATACCTCGTATAGGGTGTCATCGGTGACGCCCCAGCCCAGGTTTCCGGCGAATAGAGTTGTGTACTCGTCCGAGGACGTCTCTCCCATTTTGCTCTTCTTGAATGGTGTAGAGACCTCTTCCTCAGCTTTACGTTTCTTGGGGGCTTCGTCCTTTGTTTCTTCGGAGTTGTCTTCTGATGCGTCGGAGTCATCAGAGTCATCCTCCGAATCGCTAGAATCTTCGTCAGAAGACTAAATTAAAGTTAGCTGATATTTAGGATTTAATGATAGTTAGCTTTGGCTTACATTAGCCTCTATCTTAGCACCACCTTTGGTCTTCTTATCGTTGGCTTTCTCTTCCTCGGAATCAGAGGAATCCGAGGAGTCAGGGTCAGACTCGGCTTCCTTCTTAGCCTTGCCGTTTGTAACGACTTTGGCGGTGGCCTTAGCCTTCTTGGGATCAGCCTTCTCCTCGTCAGAGTCGGACGAATCAGAATCAGAGCCAGAGCCGGACTCGGACTCAGACTCAGACTCAGCCTCGGACTCGTCGCTGCTTGCGTCGGATTCGGATTCAGACTCAGACTCAGAAGAGGACTCAACCTTCTTCTTCTTCTTGAGGTCCTTGGCCTTGCCGTTTGTAGCCTTGATAGCTACATCCTTGGCGAGCTGTTTAGACTTTGCCTTTGGGCTGTCAGTAGCCTTGGTGACGCCAGCCTTCTTGACTACAGTAAGTGGATCTGCGGCCTTTGCGGCCTTGCCGTTTGCTTGCTTGGTCTTGCCCATCTTCACACTTGCACGATTAAAAATTGGAAGGACTGAGGGCAGACGGGTAATAGTGAATGGTAAAAGGATGTTGGTGGGAGGAAGGGGAAGTACAGATGGCTGTAAGTGGTGTATTTATGCAAGACAGGAAAACAGACCATGCATGGAGCTGCTAGTTGGACCCTTCCCAAAATTTTCGATTTGCCGGTGGATCAAGTGGAGTTTATCGTGGGCGGTGAGAGTCTAAGTGGGGTATTCAATGTATATCGATAAGAAAAAACGGAGGCCAGAAACACCAGCCCCCCAACAGTGTCGAAGTTGGTGCCAAGCCATTAAGGCACTGGGAGCTTGTGCCAAGATGCAGCACGTGACTTCAGCCTTTAGTCATTGCTGGTCTGTGCCAATGAAGCTCTATCCACTGATGCTCACCAGGTACTTGGGCTTAATGAAGACAACGAAGTAGCGGTGCTCTGTACCGACACATATCCTCACTCCGAGCTTTAGGGATCAATCAAAAGCGACCAACAAACACCCCTTCGGTCAACTAGCGTCTAGCGAATTATAGGTGCTTTCGTTTCCGCAATGCCGACACCTGAATCCGCGGCCTTCCTGGCCAAGAAGCCGACCGTCCCTCCCACCTTTGAAGGTGTCGACTTCGATGATAACAAGAAACTAAAGCAGGCTCAAGATGCCGTGATCCGCGAGCAATGGGTGCAAATTATGATGGGACGTCTAGTCCGCGAGGAACTCAGCACCTGCTATTACCGCGAGGGCGTGAACCACCTTGAGAAATGCGGCCCTTTACGAGGTTAGTTGACCCTGATAACTCTCGCTTAGTCAAATTCGCATGCAAAAGAGTCTCCAACAGAGTGAATACTTGCTGTCGGCACCCCTGGATTGATGTATTGTGGGCTGATGGAATTGCAGAGAAATACCTCCAGATGCTCAAGGACCACCGAATACGGGGTTACCTGTTCGAGCAACAGAACTATATCGAAGGAAAGAAATAGAAAAACACATAATCTCATCTTTACGGTGGCCTAACTACGACGGCACGTTATCTTTGTACTTCGATGGCATGGAAACCCAGTCCAAGGGAGACATAGGGAGAGCGAGCCATGGGTGACGTCCCGGGTTTGTGGTGATGGAAGGCACTTTGAGATGCTCATCAAACGTGCAATTGTACATAAACAGTGCAAAGAAGAATGAAACTTGTCCGTCGAAAAATACAACAAATTTATTTATCAAACTCGATAATTGGTAGCTGTTGTGTTGCTGTTACACTTATTTAACAAGTTATTACCTGCATGTGATACCCAAGGTACATGCGTAGGTAGGAAGCTAGACTCCCGCAACCATCGGCCAATCCGCCCTCGAAGCTCCGACCGCCCCATACAAAATTTCTGGAGCTTTAACTGCTAGTTCCGCTATCACTCCTCCAGCATCAAGCGCCAACATCGTCAATTGCCCTCCACACCAATCACTCTTCGCAATCCGCGCACAAGGAAGTTGTTCCCTCACACGAGCTGGGCGAGACGATACAAGTCGCCATGATCTGCCGGCGGTGTCTGCAGCGCGCCTCAGCGCTAAGCACGCGCACGCCTCGAGCCTCGAGCACGACCTCCATCAGCTGGCGCAGCAGACAAATCTCAAGCACTACGACGAGGCGGTCCGCGGCAGCGACGACAGTTGATCCGTCGTTAAGCAAGCCCCTAGCCGACAGCGAGTTAGCCAGCGCGCCAGCATCAGCTGGGGAGAACCGGTCGTCATGTCCGCAAGGCACGATCCTAACTGGGCTCAACTACTTCAAGAACAAGACGGACCCGGTCGCGCTGGCGGACAGTGAATACCCGGAATGGCTGTGGAAGTGTATAGATGTGCAGAAGAAGGCAGAGGAGGGAAAGGGGGACGAGGACGGAGATGAGTTCTGTAAGTTGTTTCTCCTCCTTCCATCATTCATTCACCCACTCTTTTCAAAGAGATATTTCCCCCAGATTCTCAGCCAGAAAACAAGATATATATATATATAGAGAGAGAGAGAGAGAGAGAGAGAGAGAGAGAGAGATACTGGAACTAATTGTGTTATCCCAAAAACAGCCAAATCCAAGAAACAACGCCGACTTGCTGCCAAGCAGCAGCGGATTCTAGAAGCGAAGATCATAGCAGAGGGCAACCTCGAGGCCCTGGCGCCCAAGATCCCCCTGCAGCAGCAGACCATCGACCTGCCGGCGAACGAGGCAGGGACGACTGAAGGCGCGGTGGCGGCCGCGGAGGCGCGCGAGGAGCTGCGCCGCGCCATGCGCCGCGAGCGCAAGGCTAAGATCAAGGAGAGCAATTACCTTAAGTCTATGTGATGAGCCCGTCCTCTCGGGGGGTTATAGGGGTTGGTGGTCCGAAGGAACTCTACGGGGGGTTCCCCAGGTCTCTCTACCAGGTCTCTCTACTCTCCGCTCTTCTCCTACCAACCCCTGATAGGTATTGGGGGCTGGGAATGCACTATAGCTTAAGAGCGCTGAATGCACCTATACTGGCGGTCTAGTGAAAGCTTTAACTTAGGAGCAAAAACAAGAAGAGAGGGGGGATGAAAAACAAGGTAGCTCACTGATAGACAAGACGGGGATATTTGTCTGTCCATGAACTCACGACCGCCGTGTATATATGTCTTGTACGCATAAATAATCAAGCCAAGTCTAGAGGGAGATGGTGTGTATAGAATTCACTGCTGCATGCCGGACGCTTCTTCATTCAAGCAAGAGCTGTATAATAGAAAAATATCGGCTTTTATCAATTTCCCTGGTCTTTATTCTTGGCGAAGTAACCAATGATGCCATGACTATCTCAGTTCAAAGAGATGGGTCAACGATAAGGCGGCTTTACGAAGACACACAGGAACACCTGCACGTACGCACAATGATCCAATGACCGTAGGAGCTATACTTCAATTATATAGCAGATAGCAAGATACAAAACTGAGTAAAACAGAGGGGGTATCATATATTTTCCTGTGCCCTGACCCTTCCCTTCCCTTTCCTTCTTCCCTCCCTCCGATCTCATAAGAAATATCAACACATCATGTATGCATGCAAACGACAAAACCCCGCTGTTCTCAACCGCTTCAATCTTGCTTCTCGACGATTGCCACTGCATGTCTGTCAGGCCTATATAGATCATGGTCAACTTGATATCGTACCATGAGTCCATTTAGTGGATAGGTATTCAGTTCAGCGCGAGAAAAGACCTTCATTGTCTTTATCTGCTGTAAAAGAAGTGTCTGGAGTCTCACCCGGCGCACTCCCTTCACTCGTGGCACTGGAAGATAAGGATGCATCAAGGAACAGGTTTTCCTTTTTTTCGAATTGGCCCGTTTCTTGTCTGCGTAACCTAATATGAGCAATGGTTGTGTCCAGATCCGAAACCTGACGCTCGTACGATGATCTTAAGTCCCGAGTCATAGGCCTCATCGCAAGATACTCCAGGACTTCAGCACGCGTCTTCTCAGCTACGGAGAGCTCCTAGTCCTCTTCCGTTAACCCGAGAGCGGCTCTCTTGACGTTTATCTCCTTCTTGATGTTTTCAATACTTGAAGTGAGACGTTTTTGGAGAATGGGCATTGCTGTAACTTCTAGTTTCTTCTCAGCTTCCTCCAGCTGCTTCTGGAGCTCGTGCAATTCGCTGAGCTGTTGCTTGCGTTCTCGGTCGTGGCCACCATCGTCGTCATCACCTTCCTCATCGTCATCTTCGTCTTCATCGGAGATGTCCTCCTCATCCTCATCTTCTTCAGAAACCTGTTCTTCTTGGAGAGGCATGGGCGTATTTGCACCCATAGTCATAGGTGTAGGAGCTTCTAGCTGTGTCGCAGGGGTAGCACCTCCAAGCTCTTCATCATCGGCCAAGAACTCTCTTAATAAATCTTCTTCTTCCAACTCCGCTTCGGCATCCAAGTCCATATCTTGTTGAGTCTGATCGCCGAAATAGTCGTCTGGCTCAAGTTCGCCTTCAGCATCTTCCTCATCATCAGAATTCCCATAACCATCATCCTCCATGGTTAGATCCGTTCTGACCTCGTCTGCCGCTGCATCATCCTCGAGAAGTTTGGTTACCATGTTCTGCGTACGCTCCCACTGTTTCTCCGACAAGGTTTTTCTAAATCGCCGGTTCGGAGCATCATGCATGGGAGGTGTTATGCCGTGGGGCCACTTGAGTTCGTTCTTTATTACCATAGGCGGTAAGGGTGTTACCCTAGCTTCCATCTCGTTACTGACGACGGCAAAGCACAGCAACATCTCAGTGATATCGGAATTTTTCATCATGCTTTTGCGATCCCAAGTCTTCATAGCTTCGGTGATAGTCGGTAGCTGGACCAAGACAGCTGCATAATTGATGCTATTGATCGTCACCATCGCTCGACGTTCCCTATTGTCGACGAATTGTACAGAAAAATCGGCACCGCCGCTAGCTTTAGGTTGGCCGATTGTACCTTCTGCTAATGCTTTCTTTAGGTACTGCGCGGGCTCACCATCCATAACACGGAGGATAAAATTGGTCTCTCGTTGGGGATCTACTTCGCGATCGCTGGCCTCGGAGTCGTACGCATCTCCAGGCCGGTGGGAGATAGGCTCCCCCTTAGGCTTAAATCTGATAGAGTTAATAGGCGTACTGACTGAGTGCGGCGTAGCGGGAGAAGCCTTTATTTTGTGGGTGGTTTTATGTGTGAGTTTGATAGTCTTGCTTGGACGGTGTTCGGCTCTGGTGATAGACAGCGGCGTATCTTCGTCACTCTCGTAGGCGCGTTTCTTGGACTCGGTGAGTTTTGCAGTTGGTTTGGAGGTTCGCCCTGCCTTCGTCTTTGTAGCACGAGGTGCCTGAGCGGTGATAGTTGGAGCCGGCGTACCCGGTTGGCTGTTGAGCTTGATCTTGATCTTCTTCTCAGTAGAAGGCGTGGGGATTACGCCATCGCCGCTAAAGGACGACTGTCTTGAGCTTGTGTTGAGCTTGAGGATGGGCCGCGGATTCTCGGTTGCGGGAGTCACAGAGGCGACGGAGGCGACGGACGGAGGAGGCATCTGTTGGTGGTTTGTATTGAGCTTCAAGGACGGTTTGGCGTTAATGGAAGCCATTGCGGAGCTGTCTTCTGGGCTGTCCTCTAGGCAAGTGACGAGGGTAGGCCAGGCCAGGCAACGGTGTGATATGATGTATGCGATGCGATGCAATGCAATGCGAGGTGGTGCGATAAGACGAGACGTCGAATGCAGGCAGACTGAAGGCGGTTGGTAATAGTCCGATCGAGTTGTGGACGGGAGATTGATGGCAATATCCAAAGGGACCGCGAGAACGCTAGTCAGCAACCCACAGGTGACGTGACGGCCAGGAACAGTATGTAGATCAAATGGAGCTAAAAAGTCGTTGGCGTGTACTTTCGCATGTATACTAGGGCAGTACTGCTAGGGTACAAGACGTGGTCTAGTCGCACACCTCACGCCTCGCACTCTGAAATAAAGTGGTGAAGACCGCAGGTCATATATGTAGAATTTAGGGTCGCGCCTCGATATTCCGTTTCTACATGTAGAGCCCCCAATCCACTTTGAGTTGGCATGGCAAATTAGGCTTAGCGCAAGTACCTCTTTGGCTCAGCAGTCTGTCTATTTTATGCGGAGATACCGTCACTTCAATGTGGCAGTAACTTTATAAGTTTTATATCCATTTTATGTACAGTAGCTTATGCAAAAGCAAATTTTGCTCAAGCCAAGCTCAAGCGAGCATATCTAAGGTACATCCCTATAAGTTGCCTATTCCCAAATTAACCATTAAAGACAACAACGTTGTCATGAAGTAAAGTACAAAATTGGAGAAGTACTCTACAGCTAGATATGGTGGGTTTTAGTGGGTATGAATTGAAAGATGCACCCCATTATCGCTGCGTGGTGGGGGCTCTACTGAATGTTCAATTGTACTAGGTACCTGGGTACCACCTTAGTTGCCATAACTTTATTTACAAACAGCTCCTCGAGCTGCACAGCCCATGAAATCCAATACGTAGCTTCCATCCCGTCCAACATGCGGACTTCTTCTCTTCCACACGTCTAGCGCGTCAACCACCAATTCGGCCTTTCTCTCCCCTGTCAACGCATTCATTCGCTGCATGTGTGTAGACTCCCCTCCCTAGGTACCTAGGTAGTAGAGGGGCGAACCAAGAACCGAAGCCATGGCATCGTACAACGGCCACCGACTGTACACGCCGTCCGAGATACACCACGCGCTCCTGCGCCCCGCAATCCTCCAGATACTGCGCGCCCAGGGCTACTACGCGTCGACGGCCAGCACCATAGACTGCCTCACCGAGCTCGCCGGCCAGCAGCTCTACAACATCTCGAAGCGCACGGCCGAGCACGCCACGCTGAACAACTACCTCGGCCCCCCGGGCACGCCCGACGTCGTCGACGTGCGGCTTGCGCTGGAGGACTGCGGCGCGCTCTGGCCCAATGCCGACCCGGCACCGTCGGCGAAGCGTCGCCGTCTCAGTCTCAGCCTCAGCCTCGGTGACGCCGCGGATGGCGACGACGACGCGCTGCACGGGTACGACAATGATGAGGTGGAGGATACGAGGGGCGTTGACGAGTTCATCCGCTGGGCCACGGGCCGCAAGAATCTGCGCATACGCAAGATTGCCGGCGTTGTCGCTCCCCCGGGTGCCATAGCAGCGGGCGCGGAAGGAGAAGATGGTACAGTGGAGGAGCGGCCGTCGGATTATTTAGATGGTAAGTTCCCCTGGACCATGGCCTATTACTTGCTTTTTATCCCCATGTTTTACCTAAGATTTAACTGATTAGCTAATTCTGCTTGTTTCGTCTTTCAACAGCATTGAAAAGGAAACATAACAAGACCGATCAAGATTCCAAGTACGCCGGCACCATCTTGGGACGCAGCATCGACCATGGCGACGTGTTGGTAGAGGGAGGGCCCGACACGAGCCTTGCGGCTTGGGCTGCGAGGATGCGAGAGGCATCGTTACGGCCGCCTGACCCGCAACCCAGAACAAACAACGATAACGATTCTCGCCCTCCTAGTTCCGGGCTGAGTTCACTGACGGACGAGGAAGTGGAGATGATAGATTTCGAGTGAGCATATGACGCTCTCGCCTAAGAGTTATAAGTGGAATGGACAGAATGGAATTAGATCTAATACTCGCTCAAAAGGAGCAAAATATGTCGAAAAAAAGGGGGAGAGAAGCACCAGGTACTCTCATCTTATTCCGCGATACCCAACTCCCCCTCTCAACTGTACTACAAGTCATGAAAGGAGAGGGACTTGATGCATAGCCTGGCGTTAATAATTGGTAGGATTTGTATTACTGGATCTTCCTAGCAGTATCGAACGCGGCGTTAGGGATTAGGGGCTTTAAATTACGGATAGCTAAGAGTGAGTTGAACGAGTTTTCCACAAACTTACTCCAAGTGTAACTAGGCATCATAGTTGTATAATAATTCATCAGCAGCACGAGGGGAGTTATCTTGTTCACTTTGAGTCCACGCCGATAAATGTCATCGCTATCAAGTGTTAGCTCATCTAGACTCAGGAGCGTCAGTTTCATTGTCATCATAATAAGATTGATCAGATCTTACTGCAGATTCCTTCTATACATAGACTTTTATTTCAAGTATCTCGTTAATTTTTTGTTGCTTCATCACCAAATCTCTACACGCCTAGATAGCGAGCGAATTTATGCATTCCAGCATCCCAAGACTCCAGGAGCGCCACTATTTCACACAAGGACTACCCATACCAAAGGCCAAAAACACAGCTCGTTCCAAGGCAGTTCCTGCCTATCCTTCCCAAATATTCCCTGTCTCTAAATTTAGTAACATAGCAGTTGGGTATCGCCAATTTCAAAGTGATTACATAATATCAGTTCATTCAGGTTTCCGTAATGCGCAAGTCCCAATACTTATAGTTCTCCGCTCGTCGTAAAATCTGTACAGCTTTTTCACATGACTACGCATCTCTTTTCTTTAGTCTGGGTCGGTGATCCATCTGATGGGAACGGAACATCTGTCCAGCCTGCAGTTGATGCCACCTCATGTTCTTCTATCTTTTTCTTCTTCTTGCGTCCTGTCCAACCCTTCTCTCTAGCATCTTGGAGATTTTTCAGAGCGCCTCGGCGAGCTCGACTTGGGCGGCGATGCACACTAGTTCGGTGACGCGTGAAAATTTGAGAAGAGGATGGAGGTGGAACGCTCGAGGTCTCCGGGTTACCTCTGGGCCCGCCGCCGGTGATAGTCTCTAGTCGCTCGACGGTCGGCTGATTCAAGGGATTCCCGGGAGTTGGTCGTGGATGACGAGGAACTGGAGCGTGGAGCACTGGGCCATATGAGATGCCAGCGGTGCTTGGTTGAGACACGTCAAACGCCCCAGCTACACCAGTTGGAGTACTGATAATAAGTGGGTGCTCGGGAGGGGACGGAGGTCGTCGATGTAGGAGACTGAATCGTCGCGGGCCATTATCATGATCACTACGTCCAATGGTTGCCGCTCGTGAGGAGTGCATACTGCCCGACATAGAGCCGGATACCCCAGTACCGTTCCTGCTGTCGTGTGAACTCATGGCCTCCTTCAGCCCCGACTTAGGCGGTAGTGATGCCGCTATCAATTCTTCATTGTTCAGATTAGTTGGTGGGGCGGAGTGAGGATAGCCAGCGAGCGTAGAGGCTGATGTGTGCGATGGAGCGCCAAGTACTTTTGGCCATGTCGATGCATTCAGCAACCGACCAACGATAGGAGTTTGGTTAACGCCTTTGCCCTCACGTAGTTCACCTTGTGACAGGGGACCACTAGTAGATGACAAAGGGATACTCAAGATCGGTTCATATGAGTGAGTCGAGCCTAAGCTAACACCTCCAGGAGGCAGAGATCTCGACGAATTGGGAGTATACTCCATCAACGACGATTGGGTCCCGACGGAAGACAGGTCGCATTCTGGTGTTGCTCCTGAGATCTGCCGTGCCCGTGATGCTGAGTCTTCAAGCGAAGGTGTTCCAATAGGAGATGCATCGTAGATATCCTCAGTGTCAGCATCTTCACGGTACGGTTCTCTACTTTGTACAAAAGTGCTTGATCGTACAGCAATCTCTCTATCTCTCCTCTGAATCATGTCATGTGTAGTCTGCTGTGACACAGCATTGCCTTCGAAGACTTGACGAGGCCGATCATTTCGAGGGGGGGAAGTGTGAATACGTGGTAATTCAGGTCGGTTAGTTAGAGCCGTTGTACCAGCTGAAGAGAGCCGGGGAACCGACAGTACGTTTGGTAGTGGGGGCACTGGCGGGATAACGTCTGAAGTGGGAGGATTTGGAGCCGCAAGTGTAATCCCCGGGATGGGAGTATGGCGTAGAAAGGAAGGCAGGTCCACCACCGGGTCTTCTTTAGAATATGGGGGAGGGGGAGGTACCCAGTTATCAGCATCACTTTCATGAGGATGCTCCGCCCTTCCATCAGCTCGTCTATATTCAACACGACCAGCAGATGGAGGTGGAGGGTTACGCTGGCGGTTGACAGCGGCAGCCGTCGCAGCTCTACGCAGAGTAGTGCCGGACCGTGGGCTAGCATGTGTGTATGGAGCATCAAGTGCTTCTCGAGCCTCTTCCAAGGATACATCATCCAGGGGATCTGGAATAGGGGATGGAGATCGGTCCCGAGCTGTTACCATGCGCCTTGGGATTAAGGGGTCCTCCATGTCTTCCTCAGTAGCAGGTGTCCGAAGTAGAGCTTCAGCGTGACGACTAACGGTGGTAGAGGCGCGCATTACACCACTTCGATTACCTCTTCGTTGAGCCACCGTCCTCCTCCTCACAATAGCAACCTCGGTGTCCATGTCTCGATGCTCTTCTTCAAGGACTTCGGGCTCCATCGTCCCTACCTCGATTGTAACCTCCTGCTCTTGGCCATTCTCCAGGCTATAATCGAAATCGAGAATAGTAATTCTCCCACCGTCAACGAAATCAATACCTTCCTCTTCAGTAATTTGTCTGTGAGGCACAATTCCCTTGGATGCAATGATCAAACGCTCCTGAAGGGATGATTGTCCAAAGCCAGAGACCCATTTGACATTGCTGACACCACCCGATTCGGCTATCATTCGCCCACTAATAAAGGTATTGCGCAGCTTGTCACAGAGAATCTGCCATTGTGGAACACGAAATCCGTGGCTCTCTTGTATCCGTGAGGGTGAACGAACAGAGTGCCCACTACTTCGTCGATGAAGATTAGGTGAAGAGGATTCCAGTGTATGGTGAACCTCTGGCATGGCTTCTAAGTCCTCGGGTACGCCATATAGCCAGATATGCTTCCCCTGAAACCCAGCAGAGACCAGTTCTCCCTGATAGTTGGCAGCAGGCAAAGTGCATGGTAGCAGTGGTCCCGGTGAATCGGTCGTAGGAACAGGGCCAGTAAAGTACGTGGTACCGTTACGGAGATCGTCTATTCGCACGGCGCGGAACGTCTCGAAACTCCTATCGTAGGTGAATGTCCATGTTGCCTCCATCGAACTGGACTCCTGTAAAAGAACGGCATGGCTACAGTCTCGGCTTGTGTTGGGGAACAAAATAGAGGTTGTCCATAATGCACTAATATCATCGTTTGCCATTTGGCTACCAGGGTCGTAATATGGTGCCGTCAGTATAACGGTATTCGGGGTCGTGGAATTTGTCGTAGTGCCCAAAAGTTGTGTGCCGTCCAGGGAAAAAGACAGGGCATCTACACCATCGCATTTGACAGCTCTACGTTCGGTTGGAAGAGCGCCAGGGCTGAGAGAGGAGACCTCTATGCCACCCTCATACGCAGCTGCCAAGACCCGGCCGCAAGGAGACAGGGTCATTGCTCTAGGTGTGTTGTCCAAGATAAGAGATTGCTTCCTACGGGGGGGCGTTTGATTCAAATCATAGAGGTCAACTTGCATATCCGTTGACAGGACGGCTAGAAAACTACCATCGTCTACAATGCATGTTGAAACCGGGCGACGTAAGATCTTGAGCTCCCGTTTCACGGCCAGGGTAGGACCTCTGAGATTCAAAACATAAATCCGAGAGGAATTATAGGCAAGGAGATGGTGGCCGCGAGGCGAGGGGCTGAACTGCATGCCTTCGCCGCCAGGCGCAGAAGATGAGCTAATCGAATTAGAGATCAGTTTGACAACGGTCTTTCTAGGTCGCAAATAGGCTTCGAAGAGGTTTCGTTTCACTTCGCGGGCGAAGCTCCGCCGCAAGTTGGGCAGATTATCCTCGACGATCGATGCCGCAGGTATGGAAGGGTGGCTCGTAGCGTACGAGTGACATCGCGAGAGGTGATGGGCGTAGAGGTGGGCTTGCTGAGAGATGCGCCTCCATTTCGTATTAAGGAGGACGAGAGAAGCGAAGGTATCGGGGTCGGTGACTTGCAAGATTCTACAGTCGTTGTCAAAATCACAGAGAACACGACAGATGGAAAACTAGGCAGGGGAAAAGCATGAGCGAGGGTCGTGGGCTTACTGCTCTATGATCTCGTCCGGGAGTGTCTCAACGGCCGACGGAGGGGGCTGACTGAGAGATTTCTCGTCCGGTAGAGGAGAAAGCGGCGATGGTGACGACGACGGAGCAGGCAGAGATGGAGGTTCAGGCGATGCCATGGCGACGCGCTTGCAGAGATAAGGATCACTCGTGAAGCTGACAACGAAGGGCTGGCAAAGATGAGATTCTCGCCAGGCGGCAGGGTTGTCAGGATTGCCAAGATCGGAACGCGCTTCAGGCCATCATCATCATGGCCATCAAACCACGGCTGCCGTCTTTATTGAATTGGAGGCGGATATCTCGTGGCATCGGTAATGGTGATGGTGATGGTGATGGAGATTCATTGGCAATACTACTGTCACTACTCAATTATGTGCTGACACGATACTCGATCTACGGACATGCATGCGTATTACCGGCGGGCGAAAAGGGTCGAAGAGGGAGGTGGCAGTACAAAGACCAAGGCGGCATAAGAGACGTAACCGCTGCCTTGGCTCGCATGGTTACGATTCTAAGTCCCGTACCTGTCACAGTGGCTCCGCTTTTAGATGCTGGGAATCTGAGATACAGTAGATGTAATGAACGGCTTAGAAGAAGACAGCCCCCTCATTGGCTGGCTAGCAGCCCCTGTGCTAAAAGAGGTTTTGGCCGGTTGGGGACAAAATCCGGGGGCCATGAAACAAAAACAAAAGAATATGAAGTAGACTAATGCATCCCCTACATAATGTTTCGAGGACGGTACTTACATATACTTTCTCTCTTCCAAGGATTTGTTCAAATGAGTTACATGTAGAAGAAGTAAGTGAAAATACCTATAAGTAGATACTTATCAACGCAACACTTATATATAGTAAAGGAGTGAGCGAGCAGCGGAACGATGTACTTACACTACATTTCGTATAATTACTGACAACTCTGCAAGAAGGTGAACGGAGAAACGGATACTGTATAAGACAATCTCCACATGTACCATAGACTGCTGATATCAGCCTGACCCGAAACTCGCTAGCTGTCATCTTTACTTACACTACAGTAGGATATCACATATCACATAGCCATTGGTTTTTCCTTCACCTTTATCTTATCTGTCTCGAAGCTGCTTAGTGCTATCTATTTTTAGTTGTTTAATCTTATGTCAGCCCTGCTAGCCCTCTTTCTCTACACACCATAGTATGTACCTACCAATAGATGTATACGCACATGACCGGATCGTAACTGCAGAGAAGTTGCAAGTCTACATGAAAAGTATCTGGCTAGGTCATCGTAATTACAATATTTTCTTATGCTTGTGCGCTAAGTATAATACTGATCAAATCCAATCATCGTTACTATGAGTATGCTACAATCAGCTAACGTGACCATACTACGTATAATTTAGCCCCTGTAACTCTATTATGATGTCGCACTAGGTTAGTTGCATACTTTAGATAAGCAAGCCCAGGAATATAAAGGGGTATAATACCTAAGAAGTTCAGACCAGTAACCTAGAATATGCTAGTCTATTATTTATATGTAAATAAGGTAACTAACTATTAATCTTTGAGTGCTCTCTTACCGGCCGTCTTATCTTAATTCGGTTTTCCGAATTAATTATCCTAGCATGTCTAGATTGAGAGGTAGATCTGCTACCTAGGCAGGTAGTCATGAGACGAGGTTTAATATCGCACATGGGGACTATTCGAAGTGACTAGGTAACTAGAAGTTTAGGGATACATATCATTGTCAGTCACAAATTGAATACTCTGCTCCTTCTACAGAAACAGACCAACACAATATATAGATGCTGCGCACAGCATACTACCTAGATCAAGATGAAAGGTATAGACATCGGAGTTAGTAACCACTAAGTAAAACACCCCACCTCATAATGAATGCATTTATTCACCAGCTTCTTAAGATCTATAACGCCACATAGTTATTTCTATTTTTTTGTTTTTTCATGCCCATGGTGTTACTAACCTATTGCTCCCCGCCAGCAATACAGCAGGATGTATAAATGTATAATTGTTCTTATAGACCTTGACAACTTGGAAGTTGATGAGTAACGCAATTCATTACTAGGTGGGGTGTTTTCATTAGATGTGTGGGTATTAGATATATATGATGTCAGTTACTAGACAACCTCGATGGTAGCTTACTTAAGCTCCCTAACTTGATTATATTCTCTATAGGCACTCGACGACAAGAATCTGGTCATATTGCTACCCATTTAGTAGGCTTGAGTTTGTATAGGTGGTAATGTGACTATTACTGTCCATAGGGACTCATTCATCTACCTAAGATCGAATATTGCTGCCCATCAGACAAGGACGATCGCCTCTATAAATTATTTCATTTAACCAGTACATTCAATTTTCAATCAGTCAGCTCTCACTCATTGACTCGTCAAGCACTGCCACGACCTTGCCAGTTACCTTAGTACTCAAGCCTATCTACTCGCTCCCTCCAGGACGTGCCTACCTCAAGTGTAACATTATATTCCTTCAAGCAACCCGGGATTTAAGCATTATGTCTACTGATAAATGCAGCACGATCAATGCCTCGACGCGAGATGTCTCGGGCTACCTTCCCATCGAGCACTATGGAATGATCGGAAACATGAGAACATGCGCACTAGTTAGCATAGATGGTAGTATAGGTGAAGTCCTCGACAAATACTCTTTTTATTATTCCCGATAGACTGACTCTATTTCTAACCACTCTAGATTTTATGTGCTGGTAAGTTAGAACATAGGTACCTTCTTTCAACAAAAACGTGGTCTTGGACGGGATATCCCACTCGGACTGCTAGTCGGCATGACCTGGCCAGCCTAGGGGATATACAGTTCTTTCGAGATAGACCCCCGGCAGGATAGAGTTGATTATGACATGAATCCAACTAACTCTAGACACAGGCCTGACTTTGACTCTCCATCTGTATTCTGTCGCCTCTTGGACAAAGACAAGGGCGGGCACTTCAGCATAGCACCACCAGACCAAGCATCCTGCACCGCCAAACAACAATATCTCCCTTCTTCTGCTATCCTCCAAACCCGCTATATCAACGAAGATGGGGTCGTTAATCTAGTGGATTTCTTTCCACGTCCGAAGAATGCAAATATCTTAACCACAAACACTTCGCAAACTTCATATCGAGAGGCCCGTAGTGTCCCCGAGGAGCTGAAGAAATGGCTAGTACGACGAATTGAGTGTATTCGCGGACAGTTCACGTTAGGTATGTGATTATACGTTCCTTCCCAAAGCTCAAGTTACTCACGAATATCAAGACGTCGAGGTGTTTCCAGCTTTCGATTATGGCAGGGGATCTCATGAGACCAAGGTCTTGCAACAAGTCGAGACATCACATCATGGCGAAAGCAAGACTGTAATATTCCATGGCGAGGACGAGAAGCTTCAGCTGGATGTCTGCATTTCCGAGCATGGAGTGGTTGAGTCAGTGCCTTGCCCGAGCGTAGACTTTAAGAAAGTCCAACGCAATGGGATGAAAGGCGAAGGCGTGGTAGCAAGGGTGATGCTGCAGGAAGGCCAAAGCATCTCGTTCATCCTCCGCCAGGATCTTCCAAACCACGTAACCACAAACATCACTTCTGCTGTGATAGACTCTCAGCAACATGACACGCAGCTGTTCTGGTACAATTGGCTTTCTAAGTCTCGTTATAGGGGTGCCTGGCGAGAAGTCGTGTCTAGGAGCCTACTGATATTGAAAATGCTCACATACGAACCTACTGGCGCTATCGTTGCTGCCGCAACTTTCTCCATCCCTGAAGCCATTGGGGGTGTTCGGTGAGTTCACACTTCGGTATTGTCAGGATAGTGCTGATTGGTCATAGCAACTGGGATTATCGGTTCTCGTAAGTGATCTTCATATGCTGTGCTTCGGAGTATCCTTTGAGACTAGTGGTTCGAATTGTCTTTCTCGTATATAAGAGTTAGGCTGAGCTGTTTTTATACCATAAAACTCCACGTACTGACCAGCACCAGTTGGGTTCGTGATTCCAGTTTCACAATATACATTTTGCTGCGTAGTAAGTGCCGTCCTTAATCATTCCTTGTATTGTTTTCGTATACACTGACATATACCATCACAGTGGGATTTACGGACGAGGCCGACGCGTACATGAGTTTTATCAGTGATCGTTTTCAGAAATCGCTGACTGAGGAGGGTGCACTACCAATTATGTTCACCATCAGGGGGGACACACACCTACCCGAGTACGAGCTTGATCACTTAGACGGCTATAAGGGAAGTAAGCCGGTCAGAATCGGTAATGGCGCAGCTTTCCACAAGCAGTTCGATATATATGGTGAATTAATGGACGGTATCTACTTATAGTATGTTACCAAATTATTCATTTCGTGCTTGAATCTGCAACCCCCCCTACTATAACGATGAGTTGTCACTATAAATGTTGACTTCTAACTCTTGACTTTTTATAGCAACAAATATGGAAAACCCGTCTCCTGGGACACTTGGGTATCTGTCCGAAAGATGCTGGGTGAGTCCTAACGTCTCATTTGCACATGAAGAGAGCCCACTGACGAAATAAAGACTTTGTCTTGACTATAGTCGACCGTAAGTGATTGCACAATTGATTATTTGATCGGATAGAAGCTTAGACATGTGTTCAGAACCGGACATGTCTATATGGGAAGTGAGGAACCATGAACAGCACTTTGTGTATTCTAAGGTTATGCTATGGGTAGCCTTCGACCGTGGGCTCAGGCTCGCGGACAAGCGCTGTCTCCCCTGCCCAAATCGCGCGAAATGGCTGGAGGCTCGAGACAACATCTATGAAGAAATAATGGACAAAGGTGATATCACCCTCCTCTTGCACTGGCCAGCAACTTTCAACTGATACCATTGTGATAGGGTATAACGTTGAGTTGCAAAGCTTTATCCAGAGCTACGAAAATCGAACTATGATCGATTCATCAATCTTGATTGCACCGCTCGTGTTCTTCATTACGCCCAATGATCCCAGGTTTCTCAACACTGTGGATCGAATTCTCCTGCCGCCTGAGAAAGGCGGCCTGACAGTCACCGGCCTCGTTCATCGTTATGATAGCATGCTCTCAGATGACGGTTCGTTTTTCTCTTGTCCACGCACTCTCATTTTACGCTTGCGTCATGTTCTATTTACTTATAGCGTCAAATTCTTTCCCAATTGACACTACATACAATCAAGCTGACTCAGCGTTACAATACAGGCGTTGGTGGTAAAGAGGGTGCCTTCTCGATGTGCACATTTGTGAGTCATTCTCAGAGTCATCTACGTTGTTATCCTCGCTCTCCATAAGATGCATGAATGCTTCGCTAGGATCGTCTAGCAGCGCTTCACGCATCCGAAACACCCACAGATCACGCTGAGAACAGAAATGACTAACCCCGAATGTCACAGTGGCTCGTGGAAGCTCTGACTCGCGCGGGCGCGTACGACCGCAAGTACCTCGTACGCGCGGTGAACCTATTCGAGAACATGCTAGGCTTCTCGAACCACCACTCGATGTTCAGCGAGGAAATCTCCCAGACGGGAGAGCAGTTGGGCAATACACCCCAGGCATTCAGTCATCTTGCGCTAATTTCCGCTGCTTTTAACCTCGACCGTGCCATGAATGGAGACGCGGTAAGAGGATGAAAGAGCGTAGAAACAGCACAAATGGTTGATAGCTATCGTTTAGTAGCGAATGAAAATACATAGCGAATTAAGACAACCTTCGCGTCACTTTGGAGATGTAATTTTGCAACTTGGTTCGTCGGGGTCGTATTTATCATAAATGTATGCAAAGACACGGACCTAGTCACAACACATTCGACTCTATTTGTCTCATTTCAAGCGGCATTGCCGCACCGTCACGAGATATTCAGAAGACATACCGGGATGCTCTTTGAGGTTGTTCCGAACTAGATAGATGATCGTCCCCATGGAGATAGCGGTGTAACATGAGTTTCCGCTCAGACCAACTGCTCTACACTACAACCCACATGCGGGATCGATCCCGCGTGAGATTATACCTAGTTGGCGTCTGCTAAGTGCCGATATAGCGTAATCTTTAACCCCGAAGAAGTCCATCCGGTCTGCGATCGCCAAAGCTTGGACCAAAATGAGGCGGCCTGGGGAATACTGGTAGAGTGAGATTGTGCTTACTACAGCGTAGGTGTATATCTCTCGCGGGTTGGTAATCTTTACTGTAAAGTGCCCACTACCGTATCTCTATACTACACTACGTGAACATGGGACTAGGTAGATTCGTGGATCGTAGAGCTCGAACTGCCGGTGGGATTGGTAGGTAGGGTTCTGACCTCGTGGCAGAACCTCGTGGCGCGCTGGCTTGAAATCCTCCCGGGTAGATCCCCCTCCTCTTCTGCCCCTCCAAAAGACTGAGGTTCTACTCAGAGTGGTGGCGCGAATGGATTTAAGACAAGATCGACAGATGGTCCGTGACATCGGTACCAACATTGGTTCTTTGGCGAGGAGTTCCCGATCTAGTGTGAGTTTGTAGATCAAGATAATCCTCTACGCTAGACTCAGATATGGTCCATGTAACGTTGGTGACTACGATGCATAAGGTACCAGTAGGATATTGTCAGTTCGGTAGTCATGCTGGGGGAGAGTTTTATCTTAGGCCGCACATTTGGTATACACTAGGGAGGGAAAGGCTCTGTTGTTCGACATCGAGACATAAGAAATGGATGAAGTAAAGCAAGTAGAAAGAAATGCACCGTCAGAACCGAGATTCGGCACTGATAGCGAGAAATGCCGGTAATAGACTATACTATATTGGGTCTTGCCAGCTCTGACTAAGCCATAAGGCCTATCGCCGTCTTTATCTTTGAGTATCCTATAATTGCGAACATTGGAATTAGAGCCAAGCCGTCGTGATATTAAACTTGAAGCTACTACGTACGTAAAGACCAGGTTCTGATACGGCTCGTTCGTTTACCGACTCCACCTTCTGCTTTCGTTGGAGACAGCTGTCTTGGCAGAAAGACGATCCGAAGATGCGATGAATGAATACTACCTGTGTACCGGTATGTATGCATGAGTGAGTGCTGGGCAGGACTTTGCAGCAATAGGTTTATTGGTTTTTCTGAAGCCGATCTTCCGAAGTCGCGTTTTCGGCGATCATTACCCAGTTGCTGCTGCTGCTGCTACTACTACTGCTCTTCTTTCGGATTTAAAATAACTAGGTCGTCTACATATACGTAAGTGTTGGGAGTAAGAAACATACTGCGTACGGCCGCCAAGGAGCAGGTAGACGATGCTGCGCCTTAACCCGGTGGCTTTTCTGGGGATGCTTACCAGACAAGTAGTTACCTATGTACATATGTAGTTCGTCTTTGGGTACCTACCCGTAGTGCAGAAAGCTTATTCTTTGCGGCCGCGTGACAGCTTGATCAGGGTTCTGATCGGGGTTGCATACTAGTATATGCGGTATACACTACTTAATGTACGGTACACTATTATGGGTAGGTCGTCACACTCAATCGTACCTAGTGTACGTACTTTTATATGCCTACTGTGGTACACTACATGGACAAGAGTCTGAACGTGTGGGTCGCTTAGGCCTTGCCTCTGCCTTGTTCCTTGGGCCTGAAAGCATGGCTGCATGTTGATCGGTAACCGAATCTGTATACACAGCTTACTAAGTCTCAACTGTATCACCTTTAAAGTCAGCCAATATATCGTAAACTCCACATGAAAGTTTTTTTGCTCTTCACTTTCACTTTCGATACTTTGGAGCTTGTGGAATGTAAGTCAGGCCATGTGCTACCGGCTGCAAATCCAACAAAGGAGGAGTTCCATGAATCTTACAGGAGACACATGTAAGGTACTAACTACTGCAGTGTTAACGATATTGTCTTACTTGCTATCCAGTGCTACACGCAAAGTTGGTAGCGAAAGGTGAGAAGCCCTGCAGTTACTATAGAAGAGATGCGTGTCAATATGCAAGTTCATCCGATGTGTAACACTAATATTTCTTATCCTAGTTGAGATGTTTGGTTCTTCATAGGTACCTAGTTTGAGGTTGACTTTCGATAAGAGCAGAATGGCGGATCTACACTAAAGACATATATCTTTGATACCTATATAGGTACCTAGCTTTCACTACCAATAGAAACATTGGTTCACCGGTTTAATGGGGATAGATATATTCGAAGGGTATTAGCGCTACTATAAGCTTTCGATGGTAACACCATATCTCTTGGTTGGGCGAAGCGAGCCATCGTGATTTAAGCTTAAACCTCAAGACCGTTGCATTTCTAGGGTCACAATGGGGACGGCCAGTTTGGCTCTGCAGTGTAGTAAGAAAGATTGGCATCTATCCCCTTTTCCATCCAATACCATCGAGCCCGAAAATCCGATAATAGGCTAGAACACGCTCGAACGTATGATAACAGGGAGATTATGTAGAGACACAGACCAGGACAAGACTAGGCCGCATCACCGTCAATTTATGCCCCCGCTGTTTCCTCATGCACACGTTTTTTCTGCCGTTGTCAGCTCGGAATAAAATGCTGAGATGGTTGCTGTAAATAGATCCCACAAGCGAGAAGACCACAATGCGAAAATGCAGAAAAGACCAACACCTCCACTCCCAACTGCCTCCTATGGCAATAGCATACGGGCACTAGGCATCCAGGTGCTACGCTAGTGCACATTCGGTGTAGTGGACCAACGAGACCCAGCGTAGTAAAAGCCACCCAGCACCAGCAGAACCTGGGCAATTACCGTTAGCTAAGCACCTTGGCGGATCTTGGCGGATCTTGGCGGAAGCTAATGTGGGCTTGGCGGAAGCTAACGCAGGCTTGGCGGGAGCTAACTTTAGTGTAGGTCGAAGGAAGGAGAGTCGAACGACACAACGTACGACATAGAGTAAGAAAACCCGCTAAGTTCGTCTTCCAGACATATTTTCGTCACCTACGATGATTCTTCGAGCGCCTTTAATCTTATGTGATCTAATCTCAATCAATATTTCTGGTGTGTTTTTCTCATCCTTTACGAGTATCCGAAAATAGAATCGCTTTCCCTTGTAATGTAGTGTGCTGCGTACGTTCCCTACTGTGTATAGGCTAATATCACACTCAAGCTGATCATACATGGAGCAGAACTCAAGGTCGAGAAGCCCTTTCTACACGTCCTACACTACGCTAGTGTGCAGGTAAAGTCATGAACTTACTACGTATCGTGTGATAACGGACACCGGTCTCTTGACACGGGCACATAGCTAGCTGCCTTTTACAGAATGATTACATGTTGCACTCTGGTACTACATATCTACTACTCTGTAGTATTCATGATGGAGATGTGAGGTGGGCGACCATTGGTAAGTGTGTGTAAGTGCGTGTGTGTGTGTGTCGTGTTTATACAGCATGCTGATACAGCGCCCAGATACCAGTAGGGAGTCTGGGCGTAGATTGTGTAGTAGTGTAGCGTATATACGAGACTATAGCAACCTGCCTAGGTAGGTATTTTCCACCGCATTGGATGTAGGTAGATTCTAGTATACCGGTATACTAGGCAAGGTAGTGTCTGCATGGAACTGTATGTAGCATGCCTACCTAGGTAGTGTATAGTGTATCTGGGTCGCGACTGTATGCAGTAGGTCATCTCCCGATTCGCTGTTTCTTCGAGCTGAGCTTATGCGTATGCCAGACACAAACCCTCGTAGCTTCCAGCCAAAGGTTGTGCAGCAGCAAAGGGAAAGATCGAGCTGTTCCTGCCCCACTCGTGCTGCATGCGTAGTGTACCTGCTCTGCCAAGTGCTATGCCGTGTACGCGGTGACTCGAAAGTGTCGAAACAGCCCGAAATGATTGACTCGCTTGCGACTTTCTGAGTAAGGCTGTGCACGCTCTGTCTTCTCCTATTCCACCCCAGTCGCCTTGCATCTCTCGAGATCCTTCCACTTCAACGCCCTGGCCCGCCATCAACTCTTTCCACACTAGTGGACGCCAGACTCGGTATATGCGCTCCACTAGATACACTTCACAATGGCAACCCTGGCCTGCGTCCGGAACTTGGATCCCCACGGTCAAGGGTCCCCGTCTTCAGGCTTTGGGGCTGACTTTTCAGTGCCCACTCAAGTCATCTCGCTGTCTGATCCGACCCGTAAGCATCACATCATGAGGAGTGAGCCGCGAGTAATCACGGCTGTGGGCGAGAGCAGTTCCTCCAAGCACGGGTCCGGCCAAGCCCAAGGCTTGTTCGTCGACATACTATAAGAGTCGCCGAGCTGCCGTCTCTCTCGGATGGAGTTTGGAAGCACCAGCCTTCACGCTCTCTTCTTCCCTTCTTCCCTTCTCCCTTCTATCCTTCGAGCAATAGTGGCGCTTGCCATTTAGTTCAGGTCCATTCCGTTCTTTCTTGCGAGCCCCTATAGACTTCATTTATATATAGACTTTTCTTCATATTTGATCTTCTTGGTATCTTGTTACAATGAAGTCCTTCTCATACTTGGCGCTTCTTAGCGCCCTTGCTCCCTTCACTGAAGCCGGGTAAGTTATCCTTGCCACATAACGGAAGAGCCGCACGGAAACTAATCCTTCTCGACAGAGTCGACCAGAACGGCGTCGATGTTCTCATTGACAGAGTCCAAACTCAGAACACCTTCCCTCAGACAGGACCCACCCTTAAGGCGGCTCCTCCTCCACAGAAGGAATATGAATACATCGTCGTCGGCTCTGGCCCTGGCGGTTCTCCTTTGGCCGTCAACCTGGCCAAGGCTGGACACAGTGTTCTGCTAATTGACGCTGGTGGTGATTATGGCCACCTTCGAGAGGTTGAGAGTCCTGCCTTGGCCAACCCTTCATCCGAAAGGAATGAGGTCAGCTGGGGGTTCTTCACTCGCCATTACTCCAATGAGACCCAGCTTCTCAAGGACCGCAAGCTGAGTTACATGACACCTTCTGGACAGTACTACAGTGAGTAATATTCAAGGATTATACCTGAATTCCCAGGGGGGACGAACTCAGCTTGGCCGAGAGTTTCATCAATTTTGTCCCATTGCTAATTCCTAATGTTATAGGTGGTCTGAACCCTCCCGAGGGCTCTACCATTCTCGGTACCTTCTACCCTCGCTATGGAGGTCTGGGTGGCTGCTCCGAGCACAATGCCCTCGTCAGTTTGCTTCCCAGCAAGAATGACTTCGACTACATTGCCAACCTGGTTGGTGACGAGTCCTGGAACAACGACAACATGCGCCAGTATTTCGAGAAGATCGAGCATCTCGAATACCCTGTGCCCAGCAAGGAGGGTCACGGATCCAACGGTTATATCGATGTCACTGTCGACCCGGTCGGTCTTGCCACACAGGATATCAAGCTCACGGCTGCCCTTATCGGTGCTGCCAAGGCGTTCGGCGTTGAAACCGACGCTCTCTACGCTGCTGTCAACACTACGATTGCTTCCGCCAATGCCAGGGGCAACATTGATCCTTTCTCAGAGCTGCTGCCTCTTGATGTTTCAAAGCCTATGGCCGATGCATTGAGCTCCATCCTTTTCCAGGATATCAACCTTGTTGACCCCGAGCGTGACCAGAAGAAGATCTTCGCCCAGCTTCCCATGCATATGGACAACCTCCACTACCGTCGTTCATCGCCCCGCGATTACGTTTACGACACTGTCACTGCTAAGAACAAGGATGGCTCCAAGAAGTACAAGCTCGATGTTGCCCTTAACACTCTAGTGACTAAGGTTACCTTCGAGAAGACCAAGGGCGGCAGCAGCTGCACCAAGCCTAAGGCTAACGGTGTTGAATATCTTTATGGACAGTCCCTCTACCGAGCTGATCCTCGTGCCAGCCTCACTGTTGACTCTGGTAAACCTGGCTCCGTCAAGGCCACTAAGGAAGTCATCGTTGCCGGCGGTGCCTTCAACTCTCCTCAGATCCTCAAGCTCTCTGGTGTCGGGCCCAAGGAAGAGTATGTTGTCCCTTCGTGCTTATTCTCTGCATATACTAATCTTTCATCTATAGACTTCAGAAGTGGAACATTTCCGTCGTTGTCGATCTTCCCGGTGTCGGCAAGAACCTCCAGGATCGTCTGGAGGTCAGCGTGAACGCCAACTACCCCACTAACTTCACTCGCATTCTCGCCTGCACATACCTCGGTACCTCAGATGACCCGTGCTGGGCCCAGTACGTCAACCCTAACAACACCGGCGCCGCCAAGGGTACCTACGCATCCAACCAAGTCTTCAGCGGTGCTTTCTGGACGTCAAGCTACTCCGAGGATGGTGAGCAGGATCTCTGGATTGGCGGTTTCCCCGCGCTGTTCAATGGTTTCTACCCCGGCTACTCGTCGAACGCTGCAACGGCCGACAACAAGACCTGGTGGTCATGGCTCGTGCTTAAGGCTCACACCCGCAACACTGCTGGTACTGTCGAGCTGACCAGTGCTAACCCCCGTGATACCCCTCTTATTACTTTCCACACCCTCTACGAAGGACTGCCTAAGGAGGAGGCCGACAAGGACGCCTATGCCATGGTTGAAGGTATCCGTATGGCCCAGAAGTTCTTTGAGGAGGTACCAGACATTGATGGCCTGCCTAATGTCTTCTGGCCTACTAAGGAATACCAAACCGATGATGAGCTCAAGGAGTGGGTTACGGAGGAAGCTTGGGGTCACCACGCCTCGTGCTCAAACAAGATTGGTGCCGATAATGACACTATGGCTGTTCTCGACGGCAACTTCAAGGTTCGCGGCACACGTGGCCTCCGTGTCGTTGATGCCTCCGTTTTCCCTAAGATCCCTGGTACTTTCGTTGTGATTCCCATCATGATGATTTCCGAGAAGGCTTCGGCAGCGATTTTGAGTGGAAACTAAAATACGGAGACTGATGGCTCTTTGTCTTGGTCTTATTTCTTTCTGTATATAATTTGATAATCTCCTTGTATTTACATACAGCGTCGTCTTTTACTTTCACAACATTCCGTTGTCTTTTCGTGAACAATTGCGAGTGAAACCTTGGTAATTCTACTGCCTATGTGGTGTCCTACTCTCCGTGTTTGGTATGGTGGTGTATCTTAGGACTCCTCATGAAGCGCTAGCTACCAGGTGGATAACTCTACGATTGGAGTAGAGCTTGAAACGAATGTCACCTGGAGTCATTACATTCTGCTAACATTAACATGTATACTCGGACATCGTTGTGATGGCCTCCCATGTCGGCCAAGCATAAACAAAAATATTAAACCCAGTAAGCATACTGATTACTAGTGTAGGTAGGCAGTCCTAATAGGCAATTACACTAAACCAACAGACCTCATAACTGCCAAGTGATATAGCATGGCGTGCGTGGTGTAAATGAATTATAATTGGAGTGTTATGACCCTAGGTAAGGTAGCATCTGTCAGTCCTACAGTACTTAAGCTACACTACAATGTATCGAGATACGTACATGGTATAAAAAAAGCATTGGGTGGGGGGCTGGGCAGTTCTGGGCATCTAGGCATTGTGCAGGGGGGAAATTCTTGGCTTTGATCCTCTTATTTCGTAGGTATGCGTATGCGTATGCGTGAGTGAGTGAGTAGGTATACCGTATGCATGCTTCATCCCGTAGGACTGACTGTGTCAGGATCGGTGGGAGGCCCTCTTCCTTTTTCTTGGCTGTCGATGTTTGCTGGCGGGATGGATGGATGAGTCTCTCTACCTATATGTATACTACGCCAGCATAAACTATGAACTATTATCCATTCTTCAGGAATTAAGACATAGAGATCTATGCACACTTGTTCTAGCTTAGAAAGCTTGAGGACTCGTGAACCACTACATTAAAGACTCACATTACATGTATATCTTTGTGGTAATTGTAATTAATCAATTCCTATTGCGCCGGGTGATCCGAACTGCCAAGCAGTAACGTCGTCCTATTAGCTTCTTCCTGCCAACAGTCGGGATCGTCGGGATCTTGAACGATGGAGTATCATATTTTCCTTATCCTATTCCCTAGTATCTGCGCTATATCGATTGCCATAATCCTCGAAATAATCAACGTCGTAGTCAGTTGAGCATCATTCATGATTTCATGGCGGTGTGGCAGAGATAAAAGAACTGTCGAACAGTAGATAATCTAGGTCATAGATTGCTCACGCCTCATACTTATGCCGTCCAAATCCAAGTGCGGCGATCCCTGTCATGAGAATTGCAACGAAAAGATGAGATGTTGCAACCAGAAAGTCGAAAGTGCCTCGTAATTGAACTGGGGGCGTCCAGGGAGGCGCCCATGGTGAAAAAGTAGAGAAAGATGAGACAGTCCAGGTAATACTTAGGCAGGATGCAAGTCGAATATTTGACTTGCCAGTATGGCCTAGCATCTAGGTAGGTATGTGATATCAAACCTGCCTACCTCCTCTTCTCGTGAATATGCTTTATGGTTGAACCGGTTGAAATGCTTTAGGTGTTTTGCTAGCTTCATACCGGCTACGCAACGGGTAGTTATGAGAGCATGAGTGTATTTCATTGCTAGTTCGGACAACTGCCGAATGTATCCAGGATGATAGGTGATCATCTGGTCCTTCTTGGAAGTTTAGAACCAGATGGAGGTGTTCTCTTCTCTGCACTAGATTAAAATCTCTCCTTCATGCGTGCAGATACGGTTCGCAAGTTGTTGTAGACTTTGCCAGGAGGTTTTCCGAGAATCAGATTTACTACGCTGCTCCGAGCAATTTGAATATTTTTAAACCTGAGTTGCGCAAGTCAGCCCAAGAAGTCTATGTTTTTAGTCTTTGTAGTACTAACGCTCCAAGGATGTGCACTTTACTGTCGGCGAGTACGATGCGGGTTCGGGACGCTAAATCAGGTCAGTTATCAAGTTTATGTCATGGACCTCTCCTCTTACCATTTTCAATGGCGAATTTCGTTTTCCCTTGATTACCCTGAAGTTCAAGTCAGCCATGTCGCAAAGAGTATGGGTGGGTAGGGTGCCCTGACAGCAATTCTGCCTATGGCGCGTGCGAGATGGTCTCCTGTTAGAGTCTTCACATCTTTGATCTCAAATGTTTCGAGGTACTATGCAAAGGTTAGCTCATGATGTCAAAGTTGCCGCACCCAATAAACCTTCAAAGACCAATTATAGATAGTTTGATACATACTAAATCGTCCAATCTTAATAAAGCTATAGCATCTTGCACCTCGAAGCCCAAACAGAATGCCTACATCATGTTTGTTAGTAGCTGTCAGACTAAAACGATGAAATTCATCAAGATGGAGCTCTATCTCACCTTGATAAAATCTTCTCCCTTTTGGAGAGCGCCGGGAGCTGAGGCTTTCGAGTTGCGCAGCTCAACTCTTGTAGTACCGATAAGTCAGCGAATGCCATATAAGGTAGGATCATGGGTTCTTTTGGCGATCTGTAGATATAGAGTAGGAAGCATCGTAGGGTCCTCCTGGAATCTGTTAAATAAAGGAAAGCGACCCCTTAAAATACTTACGCCTTATATTTTACGTTCATCCTAGCAAGAGTCTTAGCGTATGTCTCCAAGTATACGAAATCCACAAGGACGAATCCCTCAGAGTTCTTGAAAATATGAGCAACTAACCGGACTGCAAGTTTCAAATGTTCACAAAGCGGAGCTATAGGCCACCCTGGGTCAACATTCCACCCTCACGACTGTACGACCAAGTATGGAACGAAGGGGAACAGGGCATGGACAGTTCTCGGCAACGTACGGTATATCTGAGGCCAGTTGCTCTTAAGTGGTGAAAAGCGATGAGGGGGCACAGGCACTTTACGAGACTGGACGCGAAATGAGCCGGCATCAGCCTGGACCTGGGGAAAATGCGGCCGGTCCTCCTCGTCGACTATTTCCATGTCCTCTCCCTGAGCGGCGGCAGACACTTGTATGGCGCTCGCCTCTGGTAGATCATTCATTCCCTCTAGAGCGAATTCTTCGTCATTGTCGGGTTCTGGCAGGGGGGCGTTGGCAGCAGGGGCATCGTCGACCACAGGTCTGAGGGGAGCGGTTGGCGCCGGCATGGTGCTTGTTCGGTTCTGTCTGCAGTATTCAACTCGACGTTGCGTGGTGTATGTGACTTGTTACTCGAAAGCTCGGTAGCGATGCGGAAATAAGCAGAACAGCTGGTTAGCTTGCTGGTGTGTGGGAGATTTACATGTAGGTCGTGGCTTGTGGTGGTACAGGCTCCTCAGATTCGTAGCGATGAAAATCAATCGATAAGGTGTGGGGACTTTGGCGCATGGTGGGATCTCTGGTGGGATGTCTGGGCTGAACGTTAAAAAAATAAATAATTCTTATCGATAACCAAAATTCATATGCAAGCCTGAAAACAAGTGACAGGGATCATAGCCCTTTAGCATAATGATGTTAAAGTGGGTACCGAATCTACCTAGCGCGGCTCGACTTACCTTCCAAGGTTTTCGGATTTAGCGCGTCACCGTCACTAAGAAGGTTCTGTCAGTGACGGATTTTGCCCTGGTCTCCCCAGACTCCATCTGCTGCAGTGATTCATTCCTCCCACCCTCACTCGACCTCGGTCCTGACATAATCATCGATTCGCCTTTCACCTGCCAGTTGCTTCTTAGATTATATTCCGAATTGCCTGTCGGAGATACACAACACAACATCGCCCAGCACCCAACCATTTTACAGGTCCTGTACTTTACAGGTCGTCTTGACTCACTTAGCGGGGGAGAGAGAGAGAGTTCCACTACGATGACGATGCTAACTAAGCGGTCACGATGAACTGTTCCTGTAATGTCTTCGGCTAGATCAACCGTCCCGTGGTTGGGGCGACATGTGCTACGGACCCTTTACGAAGCTGTCGATCTTTCTTCACGAGTGTCGCCGAAGCAATACCCTCCAAATCCCCTCCGCCTTAACCAGTCTGCTTCTCTCTTCCCCTCGCCCCGCCCGCTCTTCTCCAAAGCTCCCTGGTCACCGTTTCTTCGAATATCACGGCCCTGCACCAGCAATGCTCGGCGTAAATGTACATCGGGGGGACTGTTGCTCGTCACCCTTGCCCCAAACTCTTCAACAGCTAGCACCGTTGCTGCCACATGCTCCGCCGCCGCCGATTCTACCGTATCCGGGAGCACGTCCTCCATCTTGAATGCCGCCAAGTCGGCGGCACAAGCATGGCCTCGAGCGATACATACCAGCCGTGGCCGGACGACGAGGCTACATCGAAGAACGAAGTCATCCAAGTCGCACAATGGCAGAGCAGAGACGACTGAAGTTCAACCAAAAAAGTCTCCTAGTGCATACGAGTCCCAGCCAGAACCGAAGCTATCTGACACGGAATCGTCCATGTCAAAATATTTTCATTTGCCAGCAATCCCACACTTGCCACATTTACCTCATCGACCAACCAAAGAAGAGTTCCTTGCCGCAGCCAACGGCTTTTGGGAACGTCTGAAGGTACGACTCAAGTGGGCCTCGATACGAAGCATGAGACCCTGGAATATTGATGAATGGGGCGCCTTCGTCTCATGGTTCCTTTTCGGTCATCTTGTCTGGATTTTGGTTGGGACGACAACATTCTTCTCGATTCTCATTCTCTCGATCAATACAGTCGTTGCTCAAGGTCAGTACGATCAGATGTTCGTCAAGTTCCCCGACGCTAACATGGCCCAGAAACACTTGCTCGGTGGGTTGGAGATTATTTAACCGAGTCCGCTGGATTAACCGTCATTTTCGAATCGGCGATTGTCCCGCGATGGAAAGACGGTGTTATCAGTTTCCGTAATGTCTTTGTTTCACGACGACCCGGACAGATCAAGTCATCTGTCAGCAAAGGCTCGTCCTCCAATGCTGCCGCTGTTGCAGCCGCGGAACGAGGCTCTGATAAAGAATCTCCAGCCGTCGAAGAAGATGATGATGGGAACTACACACAATTTGACGTTACACTCAATACTGTTAACGTAACATTGTCGTTTGTCAAGTGGTGGAACGGTAAGGGACTCCTTAAAGATGTTGAAATCAAGGGTGTTCGTGGCGTCATGGATAGAACGTCTGTCAAGTGGTCGGATCAACATACGGATCCTTTATCTCATCGGCATGAACATCAACCTGGAGACTTCGAGATTGATTCTTTCAAGATGGAAGACCTGCTCATTACTGTTCACCAACCAAGCGGCTTTAGACCGTTCTCAGTCAGCATATACTCGTGTGAGCTACCTCAGCTCCGTAAACGATATCTGTTTTACGACTTTTTGTCCGCAAATCACATGTCGGGATCATATGATGGGTCCCTCTTCACGATACATCCTCGGCAGGTTCACGGGGTTCTAGCTGGGCAAGATCGATCAGCCGACCCTCTAGGTGAGCCCGATGCATGGAAGAAGCATAGCCGCCTGCGGATAGATGGCCTGAAGATTGACCATCTTAACCGTGGGGTTGAAGGGCCTTTTGGTTGGATTTATGAGGGCAACGTTGACATTGTGGCTGACGTCCGGTTTCCACACGATGATGACGATAGCATCACGAAGGTGATGTCTGATTTCTATGACCGACTCGAAGAAGCAGTCACGTCAAACAGATACCTACATATCCTCGACAGACCAATCCGTCAAAAGAAGACAATTATTATCAACGAGTCAAGTCCTATTCAAGACGCTGAGGTGCCGAACGTGGTTGATCTGGATAACGATCAGCCGGCACAATCCCATGACCATGATATTATATCAGTCCCAAGCCCATCGCCATCTGATGAGGAGCCACCTCGATACCTGGTGATGGATTTGCGAATTCATCTCAACGACGTCAAGGCGACGGTGCCTGTTTTCACTTCGAACTTATCTTACGTGAACCAAGCACTCGTCCGCCCCATTGTAGCTTACATCAACGCAAAACGTACTTACATACCAATCGGGTGCCGCATCGTTAAGCGGGCGTCAGATTTCGACGGTGCCTGGACCATTTACGACTGTGGTCTGATGGACGATACCTCGGCCGAGGTCTACACCGCCTTCGCAAGCGATGTCGAAGACCAACAGAGCCGTGTCCGCCGCTTCAAAAAGGTTGGCTTCTGGACACTAAGTTTGGCCATCCATGCTCTGTTCATGGGCATGGCTGGTAATGTTGTTTAAGTTCCAAGTTTCAGGATGCCATTCTCAGCTTCAAGACTTCGGATTTTATTTGGTCTTATTCCAGGCATTATGATGGATGATTTAACGTGATACCCTCCCTACTCCCCTCCCTTTCTCTCACTGTAGATAACCAACTGATCGTGCTCGGACGGTGCTTATAAAAAAACAAAAAGGAGCCGATTATTGGACATAATCCCCGCAATCGCAATTAGCGAAATATCTGTTTTCATCAATTGCACAGGTAATCATCGATGAGCAGGGGAAAAAAAATTAAATCTAACTATCGGCGCAAAACGGGCGGCGGAATGGTCTGGGTTCCCTTTTGCTGGCGTTTCTGGCGTCTTCTGGTCTGCAAAAATAAACATACCTAAGAATGATGAAATGGGGACAAGACGGAAGAGCGAAAAAGAGGTTGGAAATACCATTTCACCCACCTCCAAGTTACGTATACCTATATCCCATGCCAGTCGGATATATATATATATATCATGCAACCTTACTCAGAGGTTGTGCTCCTTCACAATAGATACATGAGGCATGCCTACTTTACGTAGTTATGCGATAAGACAAGAAATAAAAAAGATAAACATGACTGAATAGATGAAAATGTCTTTGCTACTGTCACTAATCAATCTAATAGGTACAGAAGGTATGGTCACGCATATCGGACAAAGCATAAAGATAGTAACTTTTGGTTGTAAATGTTACCGATGCCCTGCCCCTGTTTATTTGTGTAACAAGGACTGCGGCAAGGGACAGCCAGAGAGAAATGGTGCCGAACCAATACAGAGAAAAATAATTTTAATATGTAGGTTATGCAGGTTATCTCTCTATGAATAGAACTAATCGCTTAATCTCTATACTATGCTGTTCCCTCATCCTCGCTTGCCCTACTCCATTACTACACCACGCCGGGCGTTCAACTAGTTGCAATATCAACAGCGATACAATTCAACTAGGCGACTTAACGAACAGACCCATTACCCACTGGCTTATGAGTCATTTCTACTTTGACGCGGCGCTATGAGATGCTGATAAGTCTCTCCCTTATGCAGTAGACGGCGAGAAGCTCCGGATTCAACATGCCACCCCACACTGCGGCTGCTTTATCCATCATCACAAATCCTTGAACTAGACCTTCAACCCTCGACACGGGAGTGGCAGCAAGCACGATGGTGATATAATGAAGTTAGCGTGCATATACCGCCCAGTGCCCACCATTGCCTGTAATTAGAGCACTTTAGCAGCCGAGGAGGTTCGCGTGAGAAAAAGCCGTGGACGAAGCCGCCAAAGGGTATGGTTTCGCAAGGAATTCTTCACATAAAGTCATCGCTACAATCGGAAGTTAGTGAAATCATCAAGGCTTGCTCGAGCGTTATAAACTTACTCTCCAAAGGCATCATCATCATAGGCGCCTACATCGGTTGTGTTAGGTCGATTTGTGACCAGCTGTGTCTTGGTCTTTTGAGCCTTCGTCTTCTTGCCAGTCTTGTCTCCAGCTTTTTCTTCCTTCATCTTCTCGTTACCAAGGGCAGTCAAAGTACTGCTTATCTTCTTAATCTGATCGCTGGGCAAATCCTTGGCTAGTTGCTTAGCGAACTCCTGCAGGAACAGAGCGTAGTGGGCCTTCTTGTGGCTAGCACCGATGATGGGAACCATGGTGTTGCGAAGAGTTTCAAACTGGCCTTTAGTTGACGGGTTAAAAAGCGGCAGCGTAGCCAAATCGATCGTCTTGTTCGGGTCAGAGTCGATTTGGATAGTAGAGCCGGTAGTGGTGGCCTTGCGGCCGCCCCTAAGGCTCAGCCCAGCATCCCCGAAAAGATCTTCAGCGTGTTTAAGATCTGACTCTTTTTCGGTTCGTCTTAGCCGCTGCAGACGCTCCGCAGCAGTTTCCTCCTCTTCGCTTGACTCATCCTCTTCGGCAGCGCGGCGAGCTTTTTCGGCCTGGCGCTCGGCGATACGTTGGGTTCGAGACTTCTTATTAGCAGCAGCTTCGGCTTCAGCCTTGGCCTTGGCTTCGGCGGCCTTCTTGGCCTTCTCGCGCTCGACCTCGGAATCTTCGGCAGCGTCCCACGATTCTAGGACCTAAAGCGATTGATATTAGTGGGGGAATGTGGCAATGGTGGCGGAGTGGGTTTCGGGAGCACTCTTACGTCGCTGTCATCCTCTTCATCGGCAAACTTATTACGGCGAGCGGCGCCAACAGGCGGAGAAGACGGCGTGCTGCTGGACTCGCTGTCCTCCTCCTCCTCCTCTGTGCAAGCAAAAAGCGGTCAGCCCGATTCGTACAAAGCGACGGCGGATGCACATTCATGGGGGCACAGAGACCAGTCGCATCCGTCGGAAACCCAATGAGCGGGCATCAACAAGGCGACCGGACCCACTGAGCCCTTTCCGACCCTGTCTGGTGGCCCAGGGAGGCGACAGTTGCGTCAACCTTAAGTCGTATGTGGTGATGGAAATCGTCGATGTGGCCATTTAGGGACGCGCGCATTTTGGCCGAGAGGATAGGCAAGGGACGTTGCAAGTGAGAGAGACTTACCCCACTGTTTCCCGGCAGGCATATTTGGAATCCGGGGTGCAATAGAAGATCCGTGATAACGGGCGTTTGTTTAGTGATGGGGCTATTGACGATGCCTCGGGTTGATGATGATATTGAGTGGAAGAGGGGAGAGAGAGTGAAGTTGGTGGGTAAAGGGTAAAGGGCCAAAGGAGGGCGGCGGAATAATAAGCGTGTAAGATTAAATTTAGGTGGCCGCGGCTATGCGCCAGACGAGACGTCCCGGTACCCAGAGTTGGGCATAAAAGTCTACTACATACGCAGTACTGCGTACGCTTTTTTTTTTTTTTTTTTTTTTGTGGGTGTGTGGGCAGTTGTCAAGGCAAGTCCAATGGTATTAGCATGTGCTAGAAGACGAGCAGTTATGTAGGTAGCCAGTTGCGTAGGCAGTTAGTTACCTTGGGGATTGAGTGCAACTTGGCTGTTTTACTGGGTGACATTCGTGACTCAACCTCAGCACTTCAGGCACTTCAGGCACATCTAGGCTTCGTTTACAGTTAAGCGCCTGCAGGGGATGTCCTAGCAATTGGCGCATTGTCCACTAGTTTCGGCTGTACCTACCCGAATGTCTGGGAGAGTGCATTCCTCATCATACGCAGTCAGTAAAGAGAAGAAATGCAGGCGCGGGGCAGACCTGTGGTTTCACAATTTTTTGGTGGGCGCGTTCACTGACGGAACCTGAATGATACTTGGTATGACGTCGACTGCATGTGACAGAGATAGGTGGGCGGGCTAGGTTCCCCAATTTTTTACCACTTCATTTGCATGGTTAAGCCGTGCTAGCTACCTAGGGTAATTGTTGCTGGCGGTAAAAAGAACACCTTCTTATCTATTCTATTTCCCATCTCCCCTCAGAAGTAATCGCTTCTTCAAACGCACGGATTATATCACCGTAGAGCCTGTCTACAGCTTCAGGCGAGCCGTCGGTCCCCGTCCAGATCGTCCCGTCCCGTAAGGGAAATAGAATTTGGTGTAGGCTTTTAGCGAGAGGCTTAAGGGGATGGAATTCGGCAGGAAACTCTTCTAGTATTGTCCGAAAGACCTCCTGGTCCATGTCAAGAGACTTGCGCGCTGCCAGTTCGGACCAATCGCCATTGCTCCATTGTCTAAGCTTGCTTGTCTCCGGGGGGTCCTCCTCTGTATGGTTCGTTATAATTGTCCACAGGAAAACGTAAAGGAAGGATTCTAAGTCGTGCCGATAAGTATGGCATTCATTCTTCAGAACGCCAATGGCCATAAATGGTCTGGTGCCGATAATTCCATGCTCCGTTTCTGCTTCTTCGGCGAGCTCTATTGCGGCATCTAGGTCTATTAAGATCCCTTTCGGCTCTCCTTCGTCTTGGTTATCCAAGATGATTATATTGCCCGGTGATACGTCCTGGTGAAGAATCTTGGCGTCACAATAGAGTGATCGGTGGCACTTGATAGCATCATGAAACACTTGAAGCAACTCTGGTAGAGATTGAAAAGTGTGAAGGGGTCTGCCGACAGGAGAAGTGACGATGCAATCGAGGATACGATTCTGAAAATAGCTGTCGGTATCTTCTGTAAATTGGACAAGCCCATCGGCATTAGAGTCATGTTGCTCTTCGATGCTTCCAGGTCTCTCGCGAGAGTGTATCTCGGTGAATTTTCTGTGTGTCCCCCACCGGAGACCTCGACGCAGATTTGCAGTACTTTCGAGTTCTTTGTAACAATCAATGGATATGGCGCCCCAAACACGTTTCTTCTTGACTAGCGTTAGAAGTTCGTCCTCCGGACGGTCCCTGGCCCAGCGCCATTTGAACTTTACGACGTAATCCCATCGAGTTGAATCGGGTGTCCTTGCTCGGTAACAAGTTGTCGCGGTGCCAACAAGGTGTTTGCGGGACGCAATTGGCTGGCTTTCGAGATAGAGCTTTCTCAAAGAGGGTACACCTACGCTGTCAAGGGTAATGTAGTTGCCGCCCTTATCCGTCTCGATGATGTTGCTTTTTCCCAGGTCCTGGTCTGTCATCCGCTGGTAGCTAAGAATTGCGGACAGAAATTGGTTGAACTCTTTGCGAACATCAAATACATCGCTACAATATAAGCCAGTTCGATCAAAAACCCAAAGTTCGATCAATGAACCGCGTATGTAGAAGCCATGTAAGAAAAGCCGTGTAGGCTGACTGGCGAAGACCTGGTGTGCAGACCGGCAGAGCTGTAATAATCCATCTCGATAACAAACGCTCCCACGGCGGTAAAACTGGCCAACAACCTGAACATGGTCCCATCTCGTCTGTACGTTAGAGGCCGGCGGATTTGGTATGCTCAAGAGGAGACGCGCACCGTCGCTAGCACTTTCGGACTTGGGTGCTACATTGTCGCGAGACATATGCCACGAGCCTCGAGCGCCGTCGAGTTCCCGAGATACATAGTTGGAAAACCATTCTGGGAAGTCGTCGGGTAGCGGGGGAGCTGATGGAATAGCACAGCGACCACTAGTTCTTCCGGCCGCCTGAATTTCTAATGCACCATCTCGGTGAGTATATTGAAAGTCGCCGAAGAATTTTGTGACAAACCCGCTCATGGGGCCATGCATACGGTCGTTTATGTTGTCCAGGATCTCTTGGTCGTCCATCGCGGGGGCCAGTAGAACTTGCGAATTATCCATAGCCAACGATATATACTGTGTGGCGCAAGAGTTGCCGCCGTATAATGATCCCAGTCCAGTGTAGAGTGCCAGACGATTCCGATCAGTGTTGCTGTTTGATGTTCTATATCTAGTGCGTGCTGCGAATGAAAGTGATGGAAGTGGGTGGTTGAGGTAGAGGACTCAACTACCTCGAGATTTGCTATGTGTAGAGTCAATAGAACCATCCCATTCTAACGAAATCCCCGGCACCTAGGTTTGCGTGTCACATATTTTTATTTGTCGAGTTCAACTGTCTCATCACAGAGCGAATCTGGTCACACGGTAACTCGATGTGAAACAAACAACTAACGGACCGATTTGGAAAAGCTCATGAGCCAACATAATGGAAAAAACAAGATACAACATAAACAAGCCAACAGACCGGTGTAGAAAAACTCATCTAGTATAAATTTCACTAACTGAGGATTGACCTGGGATACGGTCTAGAAAAGGCGAGATGGCTCGCAAACACTGCAAAAACCACGACGGCGAGAGTGTTGACTACGGTAATGAGACTGAATTCTGCTTGGGCGGGCAAAGGATTCTGCCGGGGACTCCAGTCCATGATATCGTCAATCGAATCATTGCCGCGTTTTAGTTCAGAGGATTGTCGATCGCTTGAATTTGGTCTCTTTGTTTGTTATAGTCTGCGATAGGGTATGCAATGCTAGTTTAACTTCTCCCGGAACTTCGAAGAGCATCTGTAAGATCTATAGCTCTGCTATTAGACTATATCCTGCAATTTACTTTACGTCTAGCTATTAAATTCCCATTACGAGGGCTGGAAATCGAGACACCTAGTCTTGTTAGAATCGCAAATTCATAATAAGAAAATACCCATCGTCAACACATGAGCTCATGAACATCACATTAAGTCTACGTGCGACGCTAACTTATTAACTACCATGCTCTATGTGGCTCTCAGAGATGTGCGGTATGATGTGTCCTACCTACAACATGTTAGTCCTGATTTTTGTAACTTGTATACCATGTTCGCGATAAAGCAGAGCAACAACCGTACCTCGTCGACTCGCCGAAGATATTCATGAATGCGACATGGACTTGTTCCGTCAAGTCGCTCGCCTGTAAGCTCCGACCGTGCTTTTCAAAAGCGAGACGGGAGCACTCCTACACACAAAGTCAGCCCGTGTTAGCACCACAGACCACACCGCTCCCAGCATGCATGATGCCACTGAATAGACCCCGAGTAAAATGCAAATACGCAACTCACCCTAGTGATAGCAGCACCGCCAAAAGCCGCAAGACCCAACGTCTCAGCCTCCTGCAGCTGTCTGCCGTGGTCCCAAAGCCCATCTAAATACGCCTTGCGCCAGGCGAGGAAGGTCGCAATGCTACCAGTGAGGGTATCGCCCTGGCCGCCGGATCTCTTCAGGCCGCCCCGAACATCGACGACGAGGGTAGTCTCGCCATTGCTGATGAGGTCCTTGGCGCCCTTCTGGACGATCGTCACGCCGCCTAGGGCTTTAGAGAGGGCCTTGACCTGCGCGGAGTCCTCGGCTCCACCCTGCTGCTGATGATCCGGAAACACGCCTTTCCACAGCCGGCCGAACTCGACGACGTTGGGCGTGAGCACTACCTCGCGCCAGCCCATGACGAGCTCGGGCGACTTGGTGACGAGGGCGAGGGCGTCGGCGTCGAGGACGACGGGCATCTTGCGCTCGCGGGCGGCGGCTAGCACGCGCGCGCATGTCTCCTGCATCAGGGGGTCACGGCCGAGGCCCGGGCCGACGACCAGCACATGCAGGCGCGACAGCATGTCGATGATGCGGCCCGCCACCTGCTCCGGGTTCTCGTCTCTGTCCGTCGAGGGAGTAGACGAGGAAGAAGTCTGTGATGGCGTAGGCGACTGCCGCATCAGCGGGTGAACCATGAGGTTCGGGCTGTACGTCTTGATGACGGCTGCGGCGGTGGGTGTGCAGATGACATGTGACTGGATAAATAGACAGATAGATCAGCCAATTGCCGAGAATATGGAAAGAGAGAGAGAGAATACTGAGATCACGCACCATATCGCAACCTAATCGGGCGCTTGCCATTGCTGAGAAGTACGGCGCTCCGGTATAGTCTTCGCTGCCGCCGATGACGGCTACACGACCTAATTGACCTGGAAGTCGCGCCCAGCCATCGTCAGCCCGTTAATTCCTCTTGCTGAGTATGTCTCGGTGTCAGGGTCAGGGTAGTTTAGACGTGTGTCATCACACCTTTATGGAACTTTTCGAGCATCGGCGGCACCATCTGGCGCACCTTGTTGAGGACCCCCTTTGTTGCCGACGACATCTCGACTTGTTCAGTCATTTGAGCAGCTGTGGTCGAGCACAAATGATGTCCTAGTGATAATTTCTGAATCGAAGTAAATACAAAATTAATTATGATTGCAAATGTCACATAATACGTCCAGTAGTCTTTCATCAAAATAATGATGAAGAAAGGTCAATGATGTCAAGTTTCCGGAAATGCGGAGCTAGATGTAACTACCTAGGTAGCCCTTATACTGATGCTTATTTCACAATTACTGCAATATTTATATTACTGCCTACCTACTACCTATAGTGACGTTTATTTCACAATTATTGCAGCGCTTATTTCGCTTTTATAATAATCCTTATCTCATGATTATACTTAGGTGAGAGAAGTGAATTGGATATTGATGATAGAAGATACGGTTATGCACACCCCCCTACCTTCCCACATCGTCCAAACTTTCACCATAAGCATCGCCGAAGGCAGAACCAGACCTTTTAATACCGCCAGAGAACGAACCTTCAATATCTCATCAATAAGCTCAACGACTAGTACAAACCCGTGCCTAACCCTCATCTCCGCCGTCTCAAAAACCACTCACAATCACCACATCAACATCAACAACATCATCAACATCATCAACATCATCAACATCATCAACATCATCAACATCATCAACATCATCAACATCATCAACATCATCAACATCATCAACATCATCAACAAC